>CM054146.1:3155212-3157712 GCA_028751875.1 Rapana venosa
TTGTCGTGAAAAAATGGCCTTTTTGTGTGAAAAAATGGTTGGGTTTTTCGTGAAAATAATGGTTGTGTCGTGAAATCATGGTTTTGTCGTGAAATCATGGTTGTGTCGTGGAAAAAAAGGTTTGTGTGAAATAATGGCTGTGTCGTGAAATCATGGTTGTGGGCCGGAAATAGTTTGCGTGAAATCATGGTTGTGGGCGTGAAATAGGGGTTTTTTGGGTGTTGTGAAATTGGGTTTTTGTCGTGAAATCATGGTTGTGTCGTGAAAAAAAGGTTTGTGTCGTGAAATAATGGCGTGTCGTGAAATCATGGGTTGTGTCGTGAAATAATGGTTGTGGGGCGTGAAAAAAATGCTGTGGCCCTGAAATTTTTGGTGTGTCGTGAAACATGGGGGTGCGTGAAATCATGGTTTTGTGTCGTGAAATAATGGTTGGGTCGTGAAATAATGGTTGTGTCGTGGAATAATGGTGGGTGTGAAAAAAAAACACACTCACAAAAAAAAAGAATGGTTGTGTCAATGAAACACAAAAAACAAACCCCCACATGAAATAATTTTTTTTCATGAAAACAAAACATCACATGAAAAATGTTTGTTTACATGAAAACCACTCACAGAAATAAGTTTTTGTTTATGAAAAAAAAACACGCTCCTGAAATAATGTTTTGTTTCTTTTAAAAACACACTAATAAATAATGTCTGTGTTTATTAAAACACACACTCACATGAAATGATTTTGTTTCATGAAAAAAACCACTCACTGAAATAAAGTTTGTGTTCATTAAAAACACATCACAGAATGATGTTTGTTCATTTAAAAACAACACCACATGAAATAATTTTGTGTTCATAAAACAACCACGTGAAAAAATTTTGTGTTCTTAAAAAAAACACACTCACATGAAATTATGTTTGTGTTCTGAAAAACCCCACACTCACATGAAAAAAAAGTTAGTGTTAATTAAAAAACACACCAATAAAAATGTTTTTGTTATTTAAAAAAACCAAAACCCATGAAAGATTTTTTGTTCATTAAAACACACACTCACAGAAAAAAAATTTTGGTGTTCATTAAAAATCACGGAAATAATGTTTTTGGTTCATTAAAAAAAACACACCACATGAAAAAAATTTTGGTTATGAAAACACACACACCACATGAAAAAATGTTTTTGTTTATTAAAACACACACTCACATGAAATAATGTTGTGTTCTAAAACACACACACCAACATGAAATAATGTTTGTTACATGAAAACACCCACATGAAAAAGTTTGTGTTTATGAAAAAAACACACTACTAAATAATGTTTTGTCATGAAAACACACACCACATGAAAAAATGTTTGTGTTTATGAAAAAAACACCTCACAAAAATAATGTTTGTGTTATGAAAACAACACTCACATGAAATAAAGTTGTTACATGAAAACACCTCACGAAATAATGTTTGTGTTTATGGGAAAAACACGCTCACTGAAATAATGTTTTTTTGTTAATGAAAACGTTTTGCTATGAATTTTTTAATTTGGTTCATTAAAAAAACGATCTATGGATTTTAATGTTTGTGTTCAAAAATACCAGTGATTAAATAAAGTTTCTGTTTATTAAAACACCACGGTGTGAAATAATGTTTTGTTTATTAAAACCAAAAACTGGTAAAAATAATGTTTGTTTTATAAAACACCATGGATGAAAGAAAAGTTTTTGTTTATTAAAACACCACTGGTATGAAATAATGTTTGTTTATTAAAACACACACGGAGAAATAATGTTTGTGTTTATTAAAACCAAAACTGGTATGAAATAATTTTGTGTTTATTTTAAAAACCCCACTGGTATGAAAAAAGTTTTTTGTTTATTAAAACCCACTGGGATGAAATAATGTTTTTTGCTTTTTAAAAAAACCCCATGGATGAAATAATGTTTGGTTTATTAAAAAAACCCGCTGGTAAAAAAATACGTTTGTGTTATTAAAAAACCGCTGGTATAAAAATGTTTCTGTAATTAAAACACACCTGGTAGAAAAAATGTTTCTGTTTATTAAAACACACCCGGTATAAATAAAATTTTTGTTCATTTAAAAAAACACTGTATGAAAAAATTTTGTGTTTATTAAAACACACTGGGGAGAAAGAAAGTTTTGTTTTTTTATTAAAACACACACCGGTATGAAATAATGTTTCGTTTTTTAAAAACACACACTGGTATGAAATAAAGTTTTGTTTAATTTAAAAAACACGCGGTATGAAATAATGTTTGTGTTTTTAAAAAAACACACCGGGAGAAATAAGTTTGTGTTTATTAAAACCACACTGGGATGAAATAATGTTTGTGTGCATTTAAACCACATGGATGAAATAAAGTTTGTGTGCATTAAAACACAACTGGGATAAAAAAGTTTTCTGTTATTTAAAAAACCCCCGGGGGATGAAAAAATTTTTCTGTTTATTAAAACACACGCTGGTTGAAATAATGTTGTGTTTATTAAAAACACACTGG
>CM054146.1:3165212-3167712 GCA_028751875.1 Rapana venosa
GGTCTGGCTGGTACAGCTGCCTTCATGGAAAAAAAGAGTCGCGGTTAATCAATAAAATATAGATCACCATGGTGAACCTGGCGATGTAGCCGAGTAACCACACACACACACACACCACACTCACACACACACACACCATCACACACTCACACAACACACACACACACACACACACACACAACTCACACACACACACACACACACACAACACACACTCACACACACACACACTACACACACAGACACACACACACACACACACACACACACACACCACACACACACACACAACACACACACACACACATACACACACACACACACACACTCACAACACACACACACACACACACTCACACACACACACTCACACACACACACACACACACACACACACACACACACACACACTTACACAACACACTCACACACACACACACTCACACCACTCATCACACAGCACACAACACCACCACTCACACACACAGAACACCAACACACACACACACACTCACACTACACACACTACACACACACACACACACTCCACACACACACACACTCACACACACACAACACACACACTCACACACACACTCACACACACACACACACACACTACACACACAGACACACTCTCACACACTCACAGACACGACACACATAAACACACACAACACAAACACACACACACACACACTCACAACACACACACACACACACACACACACACACTCACTCTCGCGCATCCTCACACCACACACTCAGACGTGCGCACGCTCGCACACACACATACACGCCACTCGCGCGCAACACACACACACGTATAATAATGTTAATAATAATTAATATTAATATTAATTTAATAATAATAAATGGAATGGAATTTATATAGCGCTTTCATCTTGTAAAGAACAAATCAAGCGCTTGATACATTCCTCTCCCAATATGCAACCAAACAATAACAGTTTAACAAATTCAAATACACACAAACGCACGACTACGCACGCACGCGCGCGCGCGCGCACGCACGCAGCACGCACACACCACACGTTATATGCTCAGCAGGGTGATGGGAATGTTGGCCCATGAAGGCATAAGGACAGATAATTATGTGATGAAACATTAGGGGACAGTCTTAGGTTTGAAATAAGGTAGTCTTGAGGCTGGATTTGAAGTTGTCGATAAGTAGGCTTTTTCAGCAAAGGGGAGAGAGGGAGGCCATTCCAGATCGGATGACCATAAACAGAGAAAGAGCGCGGACAACGGTGGACTGGTTGAATCTAGGTATTCTTAAGCACAGGGATATCTGCAGCAGAGCGGAGGGAAACGAGTAGGAGTGTACTGGTGAAGACATTCAACAGAGGTAGGAAGGTATGTTTTGTGGGAGGAATTGGTTACTGAGGGTACTGATCTTGTACTTTCTCTCAGTGGCAACAGGCAACAGTGGAGAGATCGCAGAGAGGAGTAATATGCTATGATTTTTTCTTTTGAGAACAAGTCGAGCAGCAAGAGTTGTGTAATGTGTTGATTGGGAGTGGATAGATGATGCTGGTTTTTCATTACCCGTCAAAGAAAATTGCAATAGTCCAGACCCGAAAGAATGAGAGATGTTACAGGTCTGGGTGATAAATTTTTGCATAGAGAGTGTGTTGTCGATAACAACACCTAGATACTTGACTACAGTGGATAGAGGGACTGATGTATTGCCAAATTCTATTGAATCTGTTGTGATGGAAGAGAGTTTGTTTGGTCCCTACAATCATGGCTTCTGTTTTATCTGCGTTTAGCTGTAATTTTTTGGTATCATCCAGTTTCGAATACCTTGGAGACAGTGTAACATATTTGTCAAGAGAGAAGGCAGATTTAAGGATTATCACTGCTTTGAATCTGAGAGTCATCAGCGTAGAAATGATGGTTGATCTGGTGACGGTTTATTATATATGACAGTGGAGCAGTGTAGAGAGTGAAAAGAACAGGGCCCAGAACAGATCCCTGCGCGACTCCACATTCCAGTTGGGCAGGTATTGATTGAATCTTGTTTATTGCAACTGTATGGAATCGGTCAGTGAGGTATGAACTAAAACCAGGTAAGGGCTGCACCTTTAATACCAAACGATTTTTTGGAGACGGGGATAGTGTCAAAGGCTGCAGATAAGCGAGAAGAGTGAGAAAAAGATTTTCCCCGAGTCAAAGCGTGTAGAAGCGTGTTTAAAGTGTGGACTAGGGTGGTTTCAGTGCTGTGGTTGGACGCGATAGGCAGACTGAAATGCAGGAAGGAGACTATTTGAATGAAGATGGCTGTTGAGTTGTTTCAGACAACTTTTTCAAGGATGTAGAGATGAAAGGTAGGTTAGAAACAGGCCTGTAATTCTTCAGAATGTTAGGGTCGAGGTTGTGCTTTTTGCGTAGAGGTGGAATTATTGCAGTTTTGAGAGTTGATGGACAATTTCCTGAAAGAAGAGAGGAGTTTACTATTTTTGTAATAGTTGGTATCAGC
>CM054146.1:3172712-3187712 GCA_028751875.1 Rapana venosa
GCGCAGGGCCCTTCATCTCACTTTCTACAGTTCCTTCTCCACGTTGCTTTTGGTCTTCCTTTCTTTCTCCTTCCTTCTGGGTCCAGTGCAATGCTTTTCCTTGTGATTGACTGTGGGTCTCTTCGAGGATGTTCCCAATCCACTTCCACCGTCGTCGGTGATGATGGTTCCCTTTGTCCTCTTGCCTTACATCTCCGTAGTAGGCATCTTTGAGATCTTCTCTGGCCAAAAGATCCGGAGAATTCTTCGGAGGCATACGGTGTGGAAGGATGAATTTTGGGTTTAAGATCCGCTTCCGTCATCCTCCAGCACTCAGAACCGTACAGGAGCGTAGATACAACACAGCTCTGGTATAGCTTCAGCTTGGTGTTGGTGCTGTACTGAGTTGATCTCCAGATATTGTTCATCTCTCTAAACACACTCCTGGCCTTTCCCAGTCTGTTGTGGATGTCTTCTGTTGTGCCGCCCTCTGGTTTGATGCTGCTGCGAACTTGTCTGTCTGGCACAGGTCAGTTCCATTCACTTTCACAGGGGCTGGTGTGTTCACATTGAGCGACATTGTCTCTGTTTTCTTGGTGCTAATACGAAGCCCCACTTGCTGGTCTTCTCCTGGATATGTTAGTGTGTGTGTGACAGCAGCGCCAGGTCATCCGCAAAGTCGAGGTCGTCTAGTGTTGAGAACAGGCTCCAGCGAATCCCTCTTGGGGTGTCTTCTGTTGTCTTCCTCATCACCCAATCAATGGCCAGATTGAAGAGAACTGCCGACATCACACATCCTTGTCTCACTCCACTGTCACAATGTAAGGTAAGGTAAAGGTGTCCCATAACCTATAAGGTCGTAGGGAGCGAGGCGTCAGAGACCTCACTTCTCTAGGGCCAGCATATTGAGGCGGTGCCCATCTCCTCTCCTCGCTGCTTTACCTTCCCTGACCCTAAAGAGGGCAGGTACCCATTTACAGCTGGTGAACTGGGGGAACTGTTACTGAAGCCAAGGCGCGCAAACAGGTCACCCATCCAACTGGTAACCACGCTCGACGCTGCTTAACTTGGCTGGGGGAAAGCGAGTGCTCCGACCACTGAGCTATCCCGTCCCCTCACAATGTAGTACTCCTTAATTGCCGCATCAACATCAAAAGCCTATATCTCCAAACAAATTCCAGAACAGAGACTAGATAATCTGGATGGAAGAATAATTAGCTTTCGGGTCCAGTTATAGTTGAAACACTAACATATTTATATTACTTGTGCATAGAGAAAAACCAGTTTCCTCTCATGTTTAAAAGGGCAAAAGTCATACCAGTCCACAAATCAGTTCTATCTTCTTGTCCTTCAAATTACAGACCAATTTCATTTCTATCTGTCTTATCTAAACCCACTGAAAAACATATCCATCAATTGTTATATTCCTACTTTGTAAACAACAATCTAATAAATGAAGATCAGTCAGGCTTTCGTAAAACTATTCCTGTCACACAACTCTTACTCAACTCACGGACAGTCTCCTACACAACATAAATGAAAACAGATATACAGGTCTTCTTTTTGTTGACTTTGAAAAAGCATTTGATGCAATCAATCACTCCTTGCTATTGCGACAGCTTCACCTGTATAAAGTAACACCAGAAATAATCAATCTCCTTAAAAGTTTTTTTGTCTGATAGGAAGAAGCTAATAACTGCAAATAATCAAACCTCAGAACTACTATCTATTAAACATGGAGTACCACAAGGGTCAGTACTGGGTCCCCTTTTCTTTTCAATCTATGCAAATGACTTACCTTCAATTCTAGAATGTAGCTGTGAAATTTTCGTTGATGATACATCCCTCTACTGTAGTGACTCTGATCCCCACAAACTAACACTCAAACTTCAAAACAGTATTGAAAATCGATTATTTGGACTCACTTAAACCATACATCCTTAAATGCAGAAAAAGCCTAAGTGTATGTATGTACTAGCAAGACAAAAGAGAAAAAAAAAAAATGAATTCCAACCTCTGTTGATAGATAAAAGAGTTATTGAAGAAGTTGACTCACACAAATATCTGGGGTCATTATTGATAAAAATCCGACTTGGACTGACCATGTGATGGCACTAGGAAAACGTCTTGCTAACAAACTACTTCAGTTATCAAAAAAATACACTTTTTCAATCAACATTCACGCAAACTCTTTTTAGTGGCCATATTTTGCCTATCATTGACTATGCTTCATCACTTTGGGACAGCTGCAGTCAAACAAATCTGAAATTCATTCATTGCCTATACAAAAGAGCCCTAAAACTTGTTCTATTAAAATCTAGCTCCCTAACATTGTAACAATCAACGATCATAAACAAACAACTGTTCTAACCTTCAAAAACAGACTTTATTTCAATAAATCTCTATTTTCGCAAAAAATTATTAATGGAAATGCCCTCCAAAGATCACAAATAGCTTCAAAATTAATGAACGCAGGCACAGTCGTTATTGATGAGGGTTTTTTTGTTTTTTGTTTTGGTCGCCTGTGAGTGTGCGTGTGTGTGTATGTGTGTGTATGTGTGTGTGTGTGTGTGTGTGTGTGTTTTCTTTCCTTTTTTCCCTCTGTTTCTATTTTTCTTATGGAGTTAGTCTTATTATCAATGGTTATGGTAATAATGTAGTTAGATAATATTGATCAAGGTTTTTGTTCCCAGATAGATGGCTTGATGAAAAAAAGTAAATGCATTGCTTATTCAATGCACCATGTGGAAATAAAAAGTTGACTTGACTTGACTTGACACAAGCACTAACCACACAGGGGCAAGAGAGAGTGTGTGTGTGTGTGTGTCAGAGAGAGAGAGAGAGAGAGAGAGAGAGAGAGATATATAAATATATAATATATATATATATATAATAGAGAGAGAGAGAGAGAGAGAGAGAGAGAGAGAGATAGAGAGAGAGAGAGAGAGAGAGAGAGAGAGAGAGAGAGAGAGAGAGAGAGCGAGAGAGATGACCCTGGTTTTGCAAGGATCTATACTCACAGCTACAAATTGCGTCATGTTTGGATGAGGTAATCTGTCTAGCAATACCTCGCGCTCGTCGCGATGTGTGTGTGGTGTGGTGTGGGCGCGATCGCGCGCGTGCGTGCGTGCGTGTGTGTGTGTGTGTTGTGGTGTGTGTGTGTGTTGAGTTATTCACTTGTTTTAGGAGGGTAATAGAATAACTGCTCGTGTGTCTATTTTTATCCATCAAGACCCCATGTACACAAAATTGTAAATTCCCACCCAGCACAAATAAGCCTTCTCTTCCGGAAAGTGAACAGGCTTAAAGTAGTAGTTTCTTCAGTGTAACGTCCTTTATTTCCACTAAAAGTGATATCAGATCAAGACGGGAGTGTGTGTGTGTGGTGTGTGTGTGGTCTATACTCATTGAGTCGCTGGAGGGACAGAAGATAGCTGGGTTTATGCTGTGGAGATGTTCAGTAGAGATGGCTTTGTCCTAACACTGAGGGGCAGGCTTGAGTTAGAGGAGGGAGGATAGGTTAGGAGATGGCGCAAGATGACTGTTTGTGTGGATAGTTGTACCCATTCCTGGGCCACATGGTGACAGAACTCGACTGGATGCCGTAGGGGGGTGGCAGTGACAAGTGAAGTGTTTGTGTACTGGCCAAGCACACAAGGGCTCCGCCGCAGGTGATTTATGGCAAATGATGTGCCAGGCAGTGGCAAACGCACAGAGGGAGGATGTGGGATGTTGGGGTTCACATCACTGGAACAACAATCACACATATAGTTCACTAGTCTTTTACGACGTATTTCAATTCATACTTAGCACTCCTGACAAGTGTTTCCCTTGTATTAATAGTTTCCCTGTCGAGGTGGTCCACATGGATTGTCAAGAGTTTGCCTCGTCAAGGAAAAGCTGTAAAATGTCCTTGAAGAGTTGTGTGGAAGTGATGGTTGAATATGTGTCTAATGTGTATGATTACGTGATGATTTGTTAAGTCTTTGCCATTTAGGTTGTTTGCGGTGTCAGACTTGAGTGTGTCGATATATCGGTTGTGTGTGCAGTTCTCCATGTCGTAGATAGTTGTAGATGCAATGAATTTTAACCTGACGACTGCTTTCGTGAACTGATATTTTCTAATGCTAGTGAATGTCTTGCACTTACAGATCTGGTGTTTGTCGCTGTGGAATGAAGAGTTAGAGCGGATCACATGATTAATAGGGGGTGGGGGGGTGGTTAAAGAAAGGAAAAAATCACACCAAAGGCAAGTGGAGAGCCCCGCCACCCAGTCCCTCATTAGGAGGAAGGTGTCACTTTTCACAGAAGACACACCACTGTCACATTCCACAGAAAAACACACCACTGGTCACATTTCCACAGAAAAAAACAACCACTGTCACTTTCACAGAAGAATACACCACTGCACTGAAACTCTGACGTTCCACTTGGTCCGCACACTGGAGCTCTTCCTGAATGCTCTTGTCCAGAAGGACTCAGAAGAGAGAGAGAGAGAACAGAGAGAGAAGAGAAGAGACAGAGAGAAGAGACCAGAGAGATACAGAGAGAGAGGAGGAGAGATAGCGACAGAGAGAGAGAGATACCAGAGACTTAGAAAACTAAAGACATAAAAGCAGCTGGTCCATATGGATTATTGGAGAATGTTAAAAATGCAGTAACAATGTTATTGAATTCGTTTGTAGTTGGTTTTTTCACTGCTTTAATTCAAAAAGGTTTTTTCCACAAAATGGACAGAAGGCAGTGATCTTACCTTTGTACAAAAAAGGTGTCATAATAACCCTAATAATTATTAGAAGGCGAATAACTTTAAGTGACATTAGTAGTAAGATTATATTACAATCATAAACCATCGTTTACAAGAATTGGTTGAGGAAAACACTATCACTGGAGAACATCAAGCTGTTATTTAAAAAAGGACGACTATCTCAACTACTGATCACATGTTCACTTTGTTGTCTTTTGTTCAAAAACATGTATCTCTTCTCTTGTAACAGAAATTAAATTGTAGCCTTCATAGATTTTGAGAAGGCTTTTGATTTCTTTACAATAGGGGTATTCTGGTAACGAGATTCTCAATAAAAAATAAATAACGGGTAAAATGTTTAACTGTACAAAAGTATGTACAATAGTGTTAAAGTAAAGTTAGAGTGGTATCCAAAACTGACAGATATAAATTAGTTGTACTTATGGTGTAAAACAAGGTGACGCTTTGTTGTCCAATTCTATCTTTCATATTCCATCAATAGATTGCTACTGAGTTATTAAAAATAGGAAGACATGGGGCTTTATTTACTAAACGATTAATCTTGACTCTTCATTTTGCTTTTAGCAGATGATATAGTTTTAAACTAGCTGAAACAGTTAATAGGTTTACAAACGCAACTAAACCGTTTTTTACAAAAGCAGTCACATTCTATTGATTTGACGTAAACTTAGGATAAAAGTAAAATAATTTGTAATTAGAAAAGGTGGCCATCTCTCAGACAAGGAAACATTGAAATACAATCGTGTGAAATGTCTGTTGTAAATGCATACAAATATAGTAGTATAATTATTCTCTACAAGACTTAGCTACACATTAGCATGGTAACGACCATTAGAGTAGTAAAGCCAAGAAATGCTGACCATATGCCAATCATGAGAAAACTACCGATCCCTGAATACCAGCAGGCTTAGAATTGTTTTACAAACTGTTTGAATTCACAGGTTGCACTATTGCTTTGTATGGGGCAGAACTTTGGGCCTGGATAATGCAAGCTCGTCAGTGTGAACAAGTACATTTGTTTGCCATTGATAAAGTTTCTGGGGTTGAAAGAGAACCCCAAATGACATCGTTATGGTGAAACAAACAATATCCTATTTATATCAACTCTGTTATACGCTGTATTCGTGTATTGGTTAAAATTAGTAGTGATGGAAGATGTTTAGGAGTACCAAAGAACAGCTTATAAAATGCCCTAAAGCGATGATGTAAAGGCAAAATAAACTGGGTATCAAAATATTCGTTTGTGGATTAATGAAAATGTTTTTGGTATATGGAAAATGGAAGGTGGCAAAATGTTAAAGAGATTTAAAACCAGTTTAAAGCATGAGTGATCTTATGCCGATGGCAATAATGGGACTTTCCACGTTAACAACAGTGAGAGGTTTTAGCATCTATAGAAACTTTTTGCGTGTTCATGACAGAAAACATATCTGAAAATGGATTAGACAAACATTTGAATTTATTAAGACCAGGTTTAGATTTGGGCATTCAGAAATTAGTACACACCAAATCGCTACAAAACATAGTCTGAATTGGATTTGACTTGTCCATTGTTAAACAACTGGAAATGAGGAGAAATACAATTCAGTTGTGTTGCCCCAATTCTCATTAAGCTAAGAGCACGGTATAAACCATTGCAATTTTACAATACCCTTCCAGTTTTCGGTCTGAGTTTACTTTTGTCCTCTATGAAACCGAAAATATTGTCCGAATGTATCGATCTACTATTATAAAAGCGCATTCAAATTACGATCATTGCTGACTAGTTAAAGTTTGTAATGTGTGTAGTTGATGATTTTCATTAATATTACCTGTGTACTCAAATAATAAAAATAATAAAATGGAAGTTTATATAGGCTAAATATTGCAGAGACAAATCAAAGCGCTTGCACTCAACTCATTCTTACACAGTCATACAACCATTGACAAGCAATAGTACCATCAAGTCCAAAATGTGCACTCACCGCGCCACACACACACACTCACACACACACGGTCACACACCTGGCAGGGCAATAAGAATCTGGGTTGTTTGAAGGCAGGGAAAAAAACTATAGATGAGGCAGGAAGGAAAATCTTAGGTTTGCAATAAATATGTCCTTGCATTGGATTTAAAAGTTCAAAACGAAGCTTTTGGCGGAGAGAGAGAGGGAGATCATTCCCACATTAATGGACAGAAATAGAGAAAGAGCGATGCCGATGGTGGATTGTTGATCTAGGTATTCCGTAAGGAACAAGGTATCTGCAGCAGAGCGGAGAGAACGAAGAAGGAGTGTACAAGTGAAGACATTCACCAGAGGTAGGCGTGCCTGTTTTGTAGAACATTTGAAACAGAGGGGTACTGATTCTTATAGTTTAACTCTCTGTGGCACAGACAGACCAGTGAGAGATTGCAAGAGAGAGTAATAAGCTCAGATTTTTCTTTCTGAGGATTAACGAGCTGCAATTTTGTATACGCAGAAGGGATTGGATAGAATAATCTTGGCAGACCAGCCAACAGAGAGTTGCAATAGTCCCACGTGAAAAGAATGAGAGACGCAACAAGTTTGGATGTTTTGCATCTGTGGACAGTACTTTCGAAATGCACTAATACGCTACGCCGGTAGACTGATATAGCAGGACTGGCAGTCTGAGTGATGATTTTTTTGCATAGAGAGTGATTTGTAAATAATGACCCCTATATACTGCACACACCAGTTTGATAAAGGGACTGATGCATTGCAAGTTGTATTGAAGCTGTTGTGAGGAAGAGAGATTGTGTTTGGTCCCTACAAGCATGGTTTCCTGTTTAAAACTGCATTTAGCTGTAATTTGTACTGAATGCATACCATTTTGGATATCTTGAAAGCAGTGGCCATATTTGTAAAGAAAGAAGGCAGATTTTCAGGATGTCGCTGCTTAGAATCTGAGAGTCATCTGCATAAAATGATGGTTGATCTGAAGGCGGTTCATTATAATGTTACAGTGGAGCAGTGTAGAGGGTGAAAAGAACAAGGGGCCCCAAAAGAGAACAGATCACCTGTGGAACTCCAAATTCCAACTTGCAGGAACTGGACTACTCTTGTTTTACTGTGACGTCCTGGAATCGGTCAGTAAGGTATGAACTAAACCAGGTAAGGCTGTACCATTAACACCAAATGTTTTTTTGAAGACGGAGAGAAGAATAGAGTGGTCAATAGTGTCCCAAAGGCTGCAGATAAGTCGAGTAGAGTAAGAATAGAGATTTTCCTGAGTCAGAAGCGAGTAGAAGTGTGTTTAAGGTAGCACAAGGGAAGTTTCAGTGCTATGGAGTTGACGCGATAGGCAGACTGAAACGCAGGAAGGAGACTGATGGAGAGAAGGTGTTGTTGAGGCTGTTTAAGAACTACTTTTTCAAGGACTTTAGAGATAAACGGTAGGTTGAAACAGGTCTAAAGTGTCTTCAGAATGTTGGGGTCAAGGTCATGCTTTTTGATAGAGGTGTTGACTATGGCCGTTTTAGAGCTGAAGGAACATTTCCAGAGACAAGAGATAAGTTTTACAATATTCGTAATAGTGGGAATATTTGTGCAGGCACTGGTCAAAAAGAGAAGCAGGTATGGGGTCAAGATTCACATGATTTTATAGTCATTCCTTTCAGAATTAATTTTCGATTTCTTTCTCGCTTGCGGGATAAGTAAATGAGAAGAGTGCCAGAGAAATTTGGATCAGAAGTTGCAGGCTGAAAGGAAGAGTCTGATCCAAACCAGGAGCGAAATGTTGCGGACTTTGTCAGAGAAAAAGCAGAAAATATAGAAGGAAGCTCAGAGTGGTTTGTGAATAGTAGCAGAGGACTAGCCTTCTCAGATCCAAGAAACATGGATTTGAGGGAACAGATAGATTTCATAGACGTGCATCAAGAACTTGAGAAAGTAGTACTTTGTTTTTGCTGAACAATAAAGGTTTTAACTTTGTAGATTTGTTACGAGAAGCATGTTTGTTTATTCGTTTTTGTTTTTTCTCCATTTTGCCGCTCTAGTGCCGGCGTTTTGCGTTTGCGACCAGTATGTCACGTTGTACCATGTGCCACAAGCCTATCAGAGCAGGAGATGGTCAAGTAGAGGAGCATGCTCATCAGGAGTTGGCTGATGATCGGTATAGTAGTGCTTAGAAGGGTCATTAGGGCAATGGCCTTTTACATGAATACACATTCCGAATCCGAATCTCTCTCTCTCCCTCCTCCTCTCTTTCGTCTGCTCTCTCTCTCTCTATCTCTTCTCTCTCTCCTCTCTCTCTCTCTCTCATCTTCGTCTCTCTCTCTCTCCTCTCTCTCTCACTCAATGACCTTAAAGATTGGCTGTTGTTGTTTAGTTTTTTCTTTCTTTCTTTCCTTCCTTGTTTTTAAAGTGTTTGAGAGTATGGGTAAAATTGGCGTTTTTTATTTTTATTATTATTATTATTTTGTATAATTATCAAAACATTTTTTTTTGGTATGAGTAATCAAAAGAGTGTTGAAGGTGATCGTTTACTGTTGTTGAGAATTAATATTTAGACCATCTCTGAAACACAGCACACACGCAACACGCCACACACAACACACACACCCACACACACTCACGTTCTCTCTCCTCTCTCTCTCTCTCTCACGCATGCTCCCTCTCTCTCTCTCTCTCTCTCTCTCTCTGTATTTGCCTAAGGCGATATGCAATTAATTAATTCATTCTCTCTCTCTCTCGTCTCTCTCTCTCTCACCGCACTCTCTCTCTCGAATCTCTCTCTCTCTCTCTCATCTCTCTCTCTCCTCCTTCTAATTGTTGTTGTGTATTCTAATAAAGGGCATATTCATCTTCCGATTTTCAATATTATTATGGACTTGTTGACTGTACTTGACTCCTTTTTTAATACTTATAATCCCGTGTAACAACTATTGTAACTAATTCAACATAGAAGGTGTTCAATTTTATGATCATAAGTTTTGCTTACTCTCATCTCTCTCTCTCCTCTCTCTCTCTCTCGCTCTCTCACTCTCGCTCTCTCGGTTTGTTATTGCGTAGTTTTCTTTTTTTACATTGTTTTTGTTTGTTGATTTGTGTTGGTTTTTTGTTTGTTTGTTTTTTGTTTTGGTGTACGTAGTGTGTGTTTGTGTGGAGGGTAACAGTGTTGTTTTTTTTGTTTTGTTTGTTAGTTGTTGGTTGTTGTTTTTTGTGGGTGTTTCTCATTTGTTTGTTTGTTGTGGTTTTTTCTTGTTTTTTGGTTTGTTTGTTGGGAGGTGGTTTTTTTGTTGTTTTTTAATTAATTTATTTTGTTTTTGTTTTGGGGGTTTTTTTTTGAGGGGGGGGGGGGTTTTCTGGGTTTATTTGTCTTTTGCTCGTCCGGGGTGTTTGTTTGTTTGTTTGTTTTTTCTTTTTCCTCTCTTTTCTTTAAACAAAAAAAGTTTTTTTCCCTTGCTTCTACTGTTTGAAAATATGAGTACTGAGTGCATTTTAAATGTGACCCCACGGCGGGACTGGATGAAAAAAAGCACATTGAGTAATTAATCATTAATCCTAAAAAAAGAATTGTTCTTATTACTTACATGTGTAGATGTTCCTTTTTTATGACTTTTATTGGCTTTTTCCCCTCTTTATTTGTGTAGTGTATTGGGATTGCACTATTTTATTATCATGACATTCAATTTGTATCGAATAATTAAAAAGGTTTGTGTTGATCGTGTGCATGTGATATTACATATTTAGTATTTATCCCAGAAACACCCCCCACCCCCCCTCCACCCCCCACACAAACACACTCACCCACACACACACACCACACATCATCAAAAACACACACACACACACACCAACACACACACACACACACACACACAAACACACACACACACAAATGCACTGCTAATCAATGTACCATCAGAAAATAAAAGTTTGGACTTTGATTTGACTTTGACTATGACTTTGACAACACACACACACCACACACACACACATCACACACACACACAAACACAACCACACACAAAGAACACACACACTACACACACACACACACACCCAAACACACACACAAACACAAACACACACATACACACACACACACACACACACACTCACTATCACTCACTCACTCATATTCTCATGAAACGTGTCAAATTTAAAGAAAAACCCACCTTGGCTTAACTGACGAAAATTAATGCAGCTATTTCAATCCGAGATTCTCTGCTAAGATCAACAGGCAGAGATGACCATTTTCAGGAAACCACGAAATAAGATAACAGCAATGAAAAGAGCTGCAAAAAAGAAATATTTCAGATGATCTTATTACATACTAAAAAGGACACTAAAATCACTCTGGAAAAGCCATAAACCAACTGTCCAGGTAAAGCATCGAATCTGTTTCACCTTCTTTGCAACTTATCATCTGTAAGTATCAATAAAATATTTCACCACAGTAGGAGAAACGTTTGTTCCTGTAGACTATAACAAAATTAACAATTTTTGCTTGCATTAAAAGATTTATTGTAATCAAGAAAAATAACTTACTAGGTTGAAATTTTTGGTTTTATTGGTGTACATGGAGGTATACAAAGAACTGTCTCATGTAAAACAGTCAAAATCGCGGGCTTCGATGACATTGACAGTAAATTTTAAAGATCTCTGCTCCTATAAGTTCTGCACATATCACAAATATTTAAAATCTCTGTTAGAAAAATCCTGCTTCCTCAAGCATTTAAAGATGCCAAAATAATACTACTCTATTAATCTGGCTATCCAAATGATCCCTCAAATAAAGACCATCTCTATTCTGTCCTCGTTGTCTAAGCCCCTTGAAAAACACCTTAAGAGCAACCTTCAAACTCTCACATTATCAAGTAGATTTATTTCCCAAAACCAGAGTGGATACAGGAGAACCCTCCGTCATACTCTTCCACAAATCTCATATAACAATGCATGGAAACATTAATAACAAAAAGTAATCAAGAGCCATTTTTGTAGATTTTTACTAAGAAATTTGACACTATTGATCATGCTCTTCTATAAAAAAGCAGACATATATGGCTTAAGTTCTGAATCATTTTGGCCTTATATCGCTTTTCTAGTGTAATAGACGACAAAGCAGTAACCGAATTGTGTTACCCCCCTTTATGCCTAATAATTATGTAGTTTCCCAAAGTGCTCCAGTATTAGTCCCCATTTTATTTTCAGTTATGTAATTGATCTTCCATCAGAACGTTTCCACCTCATGTGAACTATTGCTGATGATACCTACGATCCATAATAAAGGTAAAGGATGCAAGTTCGCTTGTTTTGAATTGCAAAAAGATATTGTAAACTTGTTTTTGGTCTGAAACTTAACCATATGCTCACCATCCTGGAAAGTCTAAATTATGCTCATTACAAACCAGACAAAAGCGACAAACATTAGATTGAAGTTACCTGAATCTAAAGTTTACAATACACACTTGGAAGAAGTGGAATCTCTTAAATTGCTTGGTTAAAATATGATAACAATTTGTCATGGTTTTAGTCAACTTTCAAATTTTGTCTAAAAAGTTAGCCCAGAAAAAAATCTTTCACTCAATAGAATAAAACTTTGCTGATCAACATAACCCGCAAACTATTTTTTCATGCTTATATACGAGCCTGAACATAGATTATGCTTCCACATGCTGGGAATTAGCCATAAAAATTGGCTAAAGCGATAGAAAGTTTGTATAGACGTTTCTTTAAAAATAGTGCTTCTTAAATCAACACCCTTAGGAAGTAACAGATTACAAGGAACATTAATATTTCTTCCCTTCCCTTCCATCAAAGATTCGTTATTAACAAAGGTGTGTTCATGTACAAAATTATGTATAATCTTGCGCCAACCTATCTTCACGAACAAGTTTAATTGTTAAATACATGTTCGAGGCAAAAGTATTACTGTTTATCCACGTACCAGAACTGATCTCTTATGTCTTCTTTAATTTATTCAGGAGGTAAACTTATGAAGAAATCCCTGATCCACATTAAAACAAAAGCCAGTTTTTCATCCATTCAAACATCGTTTCAGAGAATTTGTTCAGGTGGTCCGAAAGGAACAAAGCACTCGGTCTGTGGTGAGAGGAAAAAGAATATCCAGAAGAACGTGGACTGAGTGGGACAGATGGACCGGGAAAGAACTTGAAGGAAGGACCAGGGGGCAATCATAGATCTGCATCAACAACATGTTCCTACTAACCCCTTTAGACTAAAAATTAATGTTTACGGCCCATTAATTGATTAAAGTCTTATTTAAGATGATTGTGAATATAATGTGTTGTAGAGTGTGCTATATTTAATTGTAACCTTTGTTTGTGATGTGCTGTCTTTTCTTCATTTTTTTTCGTGTTCTCGTTGATAATGGGGCTTGTTTGTGTGTGGAGGTGTGTGTGTGTGTGCGTGTGTGTGTGTGTGTGTATTAGGTGTGGAGTTGAGTGTGTGTTTTATGCAATTCTTCTACAAATTTCTTTGTTTGGATGAGACTTGTTGGTTTATTCTATAATATTTTCCTTAGGAAAATTGGGAGTGGGAGTAGGGAATGGTGCAAACAACGTTGTACTATTCATTTCCCTAACAACATAGAGTTAAATGCTTTTGTATATCTGCCGTTTATCTTGTCTGTCTGGTACCTGTTCTATTGCTCTCTGGCTCTAACACGTCTCTGCCTGTCTTTGCTGTTGTCTCTCACCCTCCCTCCATCCTTCCCTCTCCCTCTTCTCTCTCTCTTAATGTCTCTTTGATTTCATCAAATAATAGTAGAAGTATTCATTATGATTCTCATTGAATCTCATTTGGAATGTATCTAAAACTGCTGATTCTTACTTGTTGCATACTTTGTATACTTGAAGGGTTTTTTGCATTGCAGTGGTAATTTGTCTTTTGTTGCAGATATAGTTTAATTTCGTCTCTGTATTTGATAGAGTGTGTGTGTGTGTGGGGGGGTGGGTCGGGGGGGTGGGGGGGGGGTGGGGGGGGGGTGGGGGGGGGGGTATTTAGATTTTCCCTCAGACTTTTTTTTTCTTCTTTTTAATTTTTTTTTCTGGGTTTTTTTTCCTGTTTTTTTTTGTGAGAGCATGGTGTAAAGAAGGCCCCTGTGCTTTTATCCATTTACTCTCAATAAAATTTCAGATCGAGTTTCCCTCAATACTGTATGGGTTTGGATTTCCTTCTTTTTTTTATTTCTGTTTTATTGTTTGGATGTATGGTATTAAACGTGTTTCATTATCATCATGACAAATAAATTTTGAAACGAATATAATCTAAAATGAGCGTTGAGTAACGCATACTGTTTTGGAATTAATATATTGGAGATATATCTCTGAAATTACACACACACACACACTCACTGCTCTGTCTCTCTCTCCCTCTTATCGTCTGCTATAGTTATAGTGTATCCTGAATGAGGATTCATATGTTTATATTTCAATACTTATTGGACTTGCCTCTGTACTTAATTTTAATGAAAGCCCTATATTCATGTCCTTTTAGTTATGTGTAACAAGTATGTGAAACCACTTGACAATGATAGATTTTATCTTTATGACTTAATGACTTTGTTGTGTTATTTTTCTTGCTCTGTTGTTTTCTTGTTGTTGTTGTTGTCTGTTTTTTATCTTTTTATCTCTCCTGTAGGTTTGGTTTTTCTCCACTTTTGTTTGTTTTTTTTGTTTGGTTAGAGTTTTTGGGGAGTGGGGGTGGGGGGGTATTTTAGGGTTTTCTTTATTTGGGCCTTATTTTAAGGGGCCCTTTTAGGGGGGGGGGGGGTGGTTGTTGGTGAGGGGGGGGGGCTGTTTTTGAAAAGGGTTATTTCCCTTGTTTTTATTGTGAGACTGTATAAGTAATCGGTAATTATTATTAAGATGTATCCCTAACGGGCGGGGACTGATGTAAAAAAAGCACTGTGTGCGTATTCATTATCCCGAAATAAAAGAATTTGTCATTGTCATTCTCTCTCTCATCTCCTCTCTCCTCACTCTCTCTCTCTCATCTCTATCTCTCTCTCTCTCTCTCTCGTCTCTCTCTCTCTCCTCTCTCTCTCTCTCCCTACACTCTCTCCTCTCCACTCCACTCCTCATGCCCCCTATCTCCTTGTCCAATTCACTAGATTTTATCGTGGATTTATTTTTATGCAGTTAGAGATGAGATTATTAATACTATTATAAGCGATATAGTTGTAGTTTGATATGTTTTTAGAATTGATAAGTCCATGATTATGCTTTTGTATTTATATCGTTTTGTATCGTAGTTACTGTTGAATATGTTGTGTTTTTTTGTTAT
>CM054146.1:3192712-3200212 GCA_028751875.1 Rapana venosa
TGTACTGGCCAAGCACACAAGGGCTCCGCCGCAGGTGATTTATGGCAAATGATGTGCCAGGCAGTGGCAAACGCACAGAGGGAGGATGTGGGATGTTGGGGTTCACATCACTGGAACAACAATCACACATATAGTTCACTAGTCTTTTACGACGTATTTCAATTCATACTTAGCACTCCTGACAAGTGTTTCCCTTGTATTAATAGTTTCCCTGTCGAGGTGGTCCACATGGATTGTCAAGAGTTTGCCTCGTCAAGGAAAAGCTGTAAAATGTCCTTGAAGAGTTGTGTGGAAGTGATGGTTGAATATGTGTCTAATGTGTATGATTACGTGATGATTTGTTAAGTCTTTGCCATTTAGGTTGTTTGCGGTGTCAGACTTGAGTGTGTCGATATATCGGTTGTGTGTGCAGTTCTCCATGTCGTAGATAGTTGTAGATGCAATGAATTTTAACCTGACGACTGCTTTCGTGAACTGATATTTTCTAATGCTAGTGAATGTCTTGCACTTACAGATCTGGTGTTTGTCGCTGTGGAATGAAGAGTTAGAGCGGATCACATGATTAATAGGGGGTGGGGGGGTGGTTAAAGAAAGGAAAAAATCACACCAAAGGCAAGTGGAGAGCCCCGCCACCCAGTCCCTCATTAGGAGGAAGGTGTCACTTTTCACAGAAGACACACCACTGTCACATTCCACAGAAAAACACACCACTGGTCACATTTCCACAGAAAAAAACAACCACTGTCACTTTCACAGAAGAATACACCACTGCACTGAAACTCTGACGTTCCACTTGGTCCGCACACTGGAGCTCTTCCTGAATGCTCTTGTCCAGAAGGACTCAGAAGAGAGAGAGAGAGAACAGAGAGAGAAGAGAAGAGACAGAGAGAAGAGACCAGAGAGATACAGAGAGAGAGGAGGAGAGATAGCGACAGAGAGAGAGAGATACCAGAGACAAAAAAAACGTGAAAGAATGGAGAAACAGTGGTGAAGTAATTTGTTTGCCCTGGTTTTATGATTTTCTTTTTTTAATTCTTAAAGCTTTATTTAAATGTGTTGTGGACTAAACGCGCACGCGAGAGGTTTGTAGAGATCAGTATTTTGTGGCGTGTATATGATATGTGGAAATTTTGTTTTTTAATGTATTCCCTAATGATTTTCTCTTTACGGGTTTTAAATTTTAAATTGTTAAGGATGAAATTTAATGTAGTATTCAATATAATCATTAAAGGGAAATTTGTTATGGGGCTTGAAAAAAAGCAAATAAATTGCTTATTCAATTGTACCATCTGGAAACAAAATTTTGATTTTGGGACTGACTTTGACACCACACACCACACTCACACCACACTCCCCAACTCACCCACACACACCCCACACCCCAACACAAAACACCCCCAAACCACACACACACCACACACCACAACACACTCCTCCCCACACACACCACACTCACACACACCCCCTCACACTCCACCCCACACTCACACGGGGACGGGATGGCCTGGTGGTTACAGTGATGTCTTTCGTGATCTGTTGACCCGGGTTCGATTCCCGTTCAAGAGGATTTTTCCTCTGGAGTTAACCTCAGTGCAGACTCCACTCTCCCCAAAAGGCCTTCAGATGAGACTATAAACCGAGGCCCCGTGTGCGAACGCACGCAGAACATCTTGCGCACACGTCAAAACCGTACCGCTTTTCGGAAGAGTAGGCCATTGTGTGCCGGTGGAAACGGATGACAAAATTGACAAAACTGCATAAACGGGGACTTGATGAAAAAGCACAGCGTGCTTATTCCATTACCTCGAAAAAATATAAATAATAATAAAAACCACACCACTCACACACACCTCCCACACACACACAACACACACCCACACACACAACCACACACACACACAACACACACACACACCACACACACACACACTCAACACACCACACACACCACACACAACACACCACACACACACAAAACACCAACTCACACACACACAACACCCCTTTCCCCAACCCCAACACCCCAACAACACCCAATCTTTTTTCTCGTCTAATTTCCTTAAATCAGAGTAAAATTGAAGACAACACACATTTTATTTTTTTTTTTTAATTATTAATTAATTTTTTTTTGTATCGCTTTGCGGCTTTTATAAATCTACCCCCCCCGCCAAGGCCAACAACCACCAACCTACCAAACCCGATAAAAAAACCCCCAAAACATGAGAGGAACACCCCAAAACGAAAAACAACAAAAACAAAACACACACCACACTCACACACACACACACACACACACACCACCACCACCACCACCCCCAAACCCACAAAACACACACACACACACACACACAACACAAAACCATACACACAGTACTTGCTCGTTTGCTCTGGCATGCGATTTTTCTTTTTCATTTTTTTTCTTTTTTGTGTTTTTCTTTTTCATTTTTTTTTGTTTTTCTTCTTCACCTGTGTTTTTCTTTTTCATCTTTGTCTCTTTGTCTTTCTTTTTTGTTTATTTTTGTTTTTCTCTTTTTCTTTATCATCTTTTTCTCCTTGGTTTTTCTTTTTCATCTTTTTTTTTCTTTTCATCTTTTTCATCTTTTGTTTTTCTTTTCATCTTTTTCATCTTTGTTTTTCTTTTTATCTTTGTTTTTCTTTTCTCTTTGTTTTCTTTTTCATCTTTTCCATCTGTGTTTTTCTTGGGTGTTTTTCTGTCTTGTTTGTGGCCGGGCTGTGAAGGAAGATAGGTGGAAGACCTCGCCAAGAAGAAAGGGGGGTTTGGGGTGGGGTGGGGGGAGTGGGGGTTTGGATAGGGGGGAGGGAGGGTGTAGATGTATGTCGACACCCCAGGAAAGATAAATTCATGAAGTTTTGGGAGACTGTTGCGCAATGGACCACTCTGTGTCAGAGAAAAAGAGAGAGAGAGAGAGAGAGAGAGAGAGAGGGTGGGTGGGGTGTGTGTGTGGGTGGGGAGAGAGAGAGGGAGAGAGAGAGAGAGAGAGAGTTGTGTGTGGTGTGTGTGGTGTGTGTGGGAGAGAGGGGAAGAGAGAGAGGGAGGGGAGAGAGAGAAGAGAGAGAGATGAGAGGTGGGTGTGAGAGAGAGAGAGAGGAGAGAGAGAGGAGGAGAGAGAAGAGAGAGCGAGAGGAGAGAGAGAGAGAGAGGGTGGAGAGAGAGAAAAATTAAAATATTTGTTTAAAAAAAGAATAGAGAGAAGAGAGAGGAGAAGATAGAGAGAGAGGAGAGAGAGGGGGGTTGTGTGTGTGTGTGTCAGAGAGAGAGAGAGGAGATGGAGAGAGAGGAGAGAGAGAGAGAGAGAAGATGAGAGAGAGTGAGAGAGAGAGAGAGAGAGGTGGTGTGTGTGGTAGGAGAGGGAGAGAGAGAAGAGAAAAGGTGATTTTAGAAGAGAGAGAGAAAAGGGGAAAAGGGAGAGAGAGAGGTGTGTGTGTGTGTGTAAAGGAGAGAGAGAGGAGAGAGAGTGGTGGTGTGTGTGTCAGAGAGAGAGAGGGGAGAGAGAGAGAGATTTAGAGAGAGAGAGAGAGATGTGGAGAGAGAGAGTGTGGTGGGTGAGGGAGAGAGGAAGATGAGAGAGGGGAGAGATATGGAGAGAGAGAAAAAATGAGAGAGAGAGGTGTGTAGAGAGAGAGGAGAGAGAGGAGAGAGAGGAGAGAGGAGAGAGAGAGAGAGAGAGAGAGTTGACCCTGGTTTTGAAAGGGTTTCTATGAATCACAGCTACAATTGCGTCAGGTTGATTGATGTATTCTGTCTATGCACGTCGCGCTCCGCGGTGTGTTTTGTGTGTGTGTGTTGTGGGGTGGGGGCGCGCGTGCGTGCGTGCTGGGTGGTTTGCGTGGGGTGTGTTGTGTGTGTGTGAGTTATTCATTCTTGTTTTTGGAGGGTAATAGAATAACTGCTCGTGTGCTATTTTTATACATCAAGTCCCCATGTACACAAAAATGTAAATTCCCACCAGCACAAATAGCCTTCTCTTCCGGAAAGTGGAACAGGCTTAAAGTAGTAGTTCTTCAGTGTAACGTCCTTCCACTAAATAGTGATATCAGACGGGAGTGTGTGTGTGTGTGTGTGTGTGGTCTATACTCATTGAGTCAGCTGGAGGGACAGAAGAGAGCTGGGGTTGCTGTGGAGATGGTTCAGTAGAGATGGCTTTGTCCGAACACTGAGGGGGCAGGCTTGGAGTTGAGGAGGAAGGGAGGATAGGTTAGGGAGCGCAGATGACTGTTTTTTCTCTGGCAACATGGTGCAGAACTGACTGCCTTTAGGGGGGTGGCAGTGACAGGTGAAGTGTTGTGTACTGGCAAGCACACAGGGCTCGCCGCAGGTGATGTTAGGCAAATGATGTGCCAGGCAGTGGCAAACGCACAGGGGAGGAGGGGGTTTGGGTGGGGTTCACATCACTGGCACAACAATCACACATATAGTTCACTATGTCTTTAGGATTTCGAATTCTTATTTAGCCACTCCTGACAAGTTTTTCCCTTGTATTAATATTGTCCCTGTCGGGGTGGTACACAGTGATTGTCAAGAGTTTTGCTCGTCAAGGAAGAGCTGTAGAAATGTCTTGAAGAGTTGTGTGGAAGTGTGGTTAAATTTATGTGTCTAGATTTGGTATGATTTCGTTGTGATTGTGTTAAGTCTTCCCATTTAGGTTGTTTGCGGTGTCTGACTTGAGTGTGTCGATATATCTGTTGGTTGTGTGCAGTTCTCCATGTCGGTGATGGTTGTAAAATGCAATGAATTTTACCTGACGACTGTCTTTAGTGAACTGGATATTTTCTAATGCTAGTGAATGTCTTGCACTTACAGATCTGGTTTTTGGTCGCATTGTGGAATGTGTGTTAGAGCGGATCACATGATTAATAGGGGGGGGGGGGGGGTAAAAGAAAGGAAAAAAAGTCACACCAAAGGACAAGTGGAGAGCCCCCCACCAGCCCTCATTAGGAGGGAAGGTGGTCACTTTCACAGAAGAACACACCACTGGTCACTTTCACAGAAGAACACACCACTGGTCACTTTCACAGAAGAATACACCACTTTGGGCACTTTCACAGAAGATACACCACTGCACTTTAAACTCTGGACGTTCACTTGGTCGCACAATGGAGCTCTTCTTTAATGCGTCTTGTCCCGAGGACGTCCCGAGAGAGAGAGAGAGAGACAGAGAGAGAGAGAGAGGACAGAGAGAGAGGGGACAGAGAGAGAGACAGAGAGAGAGGAGAGAGAGAGACAGAGAGAGAGAGAGACAGAGGGCAGAGAGAGAGAGGAGAGAGAGAGAGACAGAGAGAGAGAGGAGACAGAGAGAGAGAGACAGAGACAGAGAGAGACAGAGACAGAGAGAGAGGAGAGAGAGAGAGACAGAGAGAGAGAGGAGAGAGAGAAGAGAGAGAGAGAGACGAGAGAGAGAGGAGAGAGGGAGACAGAGAGAGAGGGACGAGACAGAGGAGAAGGAAGGGGGAGAGAGAGAGAGACAGAGGAGAGAGAGGAGAGAGAGAGAGAGAAAGGGGGAGGAGACGGAGGAGAGAGAGAGAGAGAGGGGAGAGAAAGAGAGAGAGAGAGAGGAGAGAAAAGAGAGAGAGAGAGAATAGAAAGAGAGAGAGAGAGGAAGAGAGAGAGAGGAGAGAGGGGAGAGAGAAGAGAGGGGAGAGAGAGAGGAGGGGGGAGAGAGAGAGAGAGAGAGGAGGAGGGAGAGAGAGAGAGAAAAGAGAAGAGAAAAGAGAGAGAGGAGAAAGAGGAGAGAGAGAGAGAGAGAGATTAGACTTCAGACTTCAGACTTTTACTGTATATCGGCCTTAGGCCACAATACAAAGGAATGATGGGCGTATGGAGTGGACACATGACATGAGTGTTATAAACACATTACTATCAATGTATATAAATATGAAATGATATATTAGGATTAATAAAGAAATTACATCACCCATTTCTTGAATATTCATCACAAATCAATTCACTTTCGTCATAATCGACAATGTTTTGTAATGTAGTTTTCATCAATATAAGGATCCATTTCTATAAAGTATCTTACTTCTTTGTTGGTTGCATGAACAATAAATCGTGAAAATTATGTCTATCAGTAGATATTGTAGCTTTGAGTAGCACGTGCAAAGGAAGTCTCTTCGCATCTTTAAGAAACTTATGTCTCAAATCTTCATAAAACAGGGCAATTAAATAAAAGTGTTCTTCATTCTCTATTTGGTTTTTTATAAACAGGGACTGTTTTATCTTCATTTAAACTACTTAGCGATGTGTATTATTGTTTAGTGGTAAGCGCATTCACTCGTACTTGGTAACTGCAACACAAAAAACAATATGTAATCTTCACTAATTACTTCTCTCTTTCAAAACAATCTTAAGTTTCTGTAAATATCATATCTACTGCGTCTCTGATGGTGCCAGTCCATTCCTGGGTTTAAAACCCAAACTACAAGTCTTTGTTTAAAGGCACGTAAGAACATATTTATGTCTCCTACTCCTTGGTTTAACCAAACGATATTAAACCCATTGCAGAATATTTCCTGATTTTTAGAGACCCGCATGTTTGCCCTTTTTATCTAATTCTAAAACATACAATAAGCTTTATGTGGCAATCTTTCAGAATCCAAAATGTAATAATTTTAAACCAAAAACTTGCGCATGCAACATAAGTGTTTACATACAATGGGTACCTGCCCCGATCTCCATACACCATTTTCTTTGGTGTCTTGACAGGCCCCAACCTACATAAACTTTTACAAGCGATTAAAGCTTTTTCTAGATGCTTATCATTTAGTCCCCAAATTTTGCTGAATATAACTTATTGGTTTGGGTTTTTTTTTTCAAAAAAAAAAAATGTATTTACTTTCCCTTTCTTTACATTCTGAAAAACTTTTTTAACTGGTAAAGCCCCTTTTTTCCTTTAGTAACCCAAAAGTGGGTTTCCTCTCTTTTTTCTAAACTAGAGGGAAAAATTAAATCCCAAAGGAAGAGAGAGAAGAGAGGAGGGGGGGAGAGAGAGAGAGAGGAGAAGAAGAGAGAGGAGAGGGGGGAGGAGAGAGAGAGGGAGAGGAGAGAGAGAGAGGAGAGAGAGGGGAGGGGGGAGAGAGAGAGAGAGAGGATGGAAAAGGAAAAGGGGAAAGAGAAAGAGAGAAGAGGGAGAGGAAAGAGAGGAGAGAGAAGAGGAGAGAGGGAGGAGAGAGAGAGAGAGAGAGAGAGAGAGAGAGAGAGAAGGGGAGAGAGAGAGAGAGAAGAGAGAGAAAGGGAAGGAGGGGGGGAAGGGGAGAGGGAAAAGGGGAAGAGAAGGGAAGGAAGAGAGAAAGGGAGGAAGAGAGAGAAGAGAGGGAGAGAGGAGAAAAAAGAAGAAGAGAGGAAAGGAGAGAGAGAGAAGAGGAGAAAGGGGAAAGAAAAAGAGAGAGAGGAGAGGAGGGAGAGAGGAGGAAGAGAGAGGGGGAGGAGAGAGGGAGAGAGAAGAGAGAGGAGGGAGAGAGAGAGAGAGAGAGAGAGAGAGA
>CM054146.1:3206522-3226522 GCA_028751875.1 Rapana venosa
GTTTTTGGGGGGGGTTTTTTCACGTGTTTTAACTCTCTTTTGGGGCTGTGTTTTCACTGTGTGTACTCTGGGCTGGTTTTTTCACTGTGTGTAATCTCTGTGTGCCTGTGTTTTCACTGTGTTACTCTCTGTGTGGCTGTGTTTTCACTGTGTGTACTCTCTGTGTGCCTGTTTTTTCACTGTGTGTACTCTCTGTGTGGCTGTGTTTTCACTGTGTGTACTCTCTGTGTGCTGTGTTTTCACTGTGTGTACTCTCTGTGTGGCTGTGTTTTCACTGTGTGTATTCTTTTTTTCCTTCCTGGTTTTTATTGTGTAAGAGTAGGGGGTTGAGGTTTTTTTTTGTTTACATTTTTTTTAATATATTATCATAACATATTTTTTTGTATGAGTAATCAAATAATGTCGAAGGTGATCGCGTCTTTTTTGAGAATTATTATTTTAGTACCATCCTGAAACACACACACCCACACACACACACACAAACACTCTTCTCTCTCCCCCCCCTCCCCCCCTCCTCTCCTCCCCTTTTGTCTCTCTCTCTCTCTCTCTCGCTCTCTCTCTCTCTCTCTCTCTCTCTCTCTCTCTCTCTCTCTATATATATATATTATATATGTGGCCTAAGGCCGATATACAATTCATTCATTCTCTCTCTCTCTCTCTCTCTCTCTCCCCTCTCTCTCTCTCTCCTTCTTCTTCTCTCTCTCCTCTCTCTCTCTCTCTCTCTCTCTCTCCCCTTCTATTGTTGTTGTGTATTCTAATAAAGGGCATATTCATACTTTCGATTTTCAATATTATTTTGGACTTGTTGACTGTACTTGAGCTCCAGTGAATCTCCTATTTTAATATCTTATTATCACGTGTAACAACTATGTGTACTATTCTACAATATGAAGGTGTCAAGTCAAGTCAAGTCAAACTTTTATTTTCAGATGGTACATTGAATAAGCAGTGCATTTGCTTTTTTTCATCAAGCCATCTATCTAAAGAAAGAAAAAAAAAGCGAGAAAAAAAAAGATAATGTATATGCAGACATAGAATAAAAAAACCCTAATATATGGTAAACTATACAAATCAAACAAAAAAATCAATAACATATGCATATGTGGAATTAGAATAAAACAAAAAACCCAGAAAATATGAGACATACAATTCAAATAAAATTTAAGAATCTTGAATAAAAATACCTTCATAACACAAACAAACAAGCAACAATAAAAAACCAAACCAAAACTAACAAAGAAGACAAATCAGAATAAAAAAAATTAAAAAAACAAAACACCACACAATTTGCTCCTCCCCCCCCCCTCCACTCACACATGTACACCACAAACTTCAACCATACAAACAACTGAATAAAACAACAACAAAAGGATGAATCCCAACTAGGCAACCACAAACAAGGCATAAACAATCAAACAATCACAAATATACATAACACAACAACCAGCGACAATAACGTAACATCACAGCGAAATAACACCAAGACAAATGAAGAAACAAAATAGAACTAACAAAAGCCGAGAAAAAGAGTCCAAATTATCCCCTGCCCCGCCCCAATAAAACTCCCTAAACCCAAAACATACAAAAGGCAAATTAAACCCAGAAATCCCACCCACGACCACTACCAACATATAACACCAACATACAACCAAATTAATGGATATAAACAGAGAAAACTGATGTTATTCATTTAACACTTTACATACACATACACAGCCGCACCACCATACCCCTTACCACATAATATACTCATATATAAGAAGAAACAAGTATAACCACAGCTATTGGATTCAAGCAAAGAATATAACAAAGACATCCATTTCCTCCCTTTCCCCGGTCATATACACACATGTATTTGTGCTTTTTGGTTGAGCTTAGAGCAACGTTAATCCTATCGACGAATCAATGAATAAATTCAGGCAATGTAAATCCATCCCAGCAGTAACTAACGTCAGCAAGAACAAATTAGCTCATCTAGTACAATGACACCTGAATACTAACAGTGACAAAACTAAATTAATCACATATTTATGTTTATACACTAACATAACGTAAAAAGCCAAAACACAAGATAAGTAAAAAACCAAATCCGAACCAATACACACACACCGTCGCTCGACACACTTGTACACACGACACTTGGAACAACACACACACAACTCACACACTCTACACACACTTCAATTCATAGCGTCAGGGTTGTATAGCTATATCAACCCATATATAAGATCAATGTTTAACACATGTACTCGATCTGAATATGAAAACTTGGTCATAGGCTGATTTTAATGACAAAAGACGTCATGACACTTAAATCACTCTCTTAAGTACAAGTCGTGTTCTGTACTTTTATTCTTGAAAGAATCTTTTAGAGGTTTTATACTGATTATTTGCTTTTAAGTACATTCAAATGTTGGTAAGTTTATTCCATAGGCACTGCCTGAATACAAGAGGCTCGATTTATAATGGTATTTCTGAGGTCTGGAAATGTTAACAATGGTTGTGTCTGATGTTGGTTAACTTTGAAAGCTTTGGTAATCTTGGAGGTCATTTGATTTAACAACTTTTTGCATAAACACAGCTTTATTGAAATGAAAGTCGGTTCGAAATGTCTGATTTTATTTCTTATAATCCGCAATTGTCAGGGTCTTCTTTTATCAATACAAGTTTTACTCTGCTCTTTATATAAAGTACCGATGAATGAATTTCAATTTCGTTCCACTGCAGGTAACCCAAATCGTTTGTCGCATAGTCAATGATTGGTAAATGTGACCGGCAAAAAAAAGATAGGGTTTTCGAAATGATATTTAAAAATTTTTATGTTGATATTGAATTACCTGTTGCTAGCTTTACCTAGTGACATTAGGTGATCAGTCAACAAGTCATAGTTGTGTCAATGGTAAACACCTAATATTTTATGTAGTCTACATTCTTCCAACTATTCCGTTATCCAACAACAGTGTTGAAACATATCTTTTCAATTTTTGCCTTGTCTGTCTTAAGCTGATACGTCATATATTGTGTTTTTTTGTGCATTTAAAGAGAAATGGTTGTTAATTGAGTCCAAATAATCAATCTGTCAATACTGTATTGAAGTGTGCTAGTAATACCTGCTGAGGATCGGAATCTCTACAAAAGAGAGTGGTAATCGGTCAGCAAACATTTCGACAGTTACATTTAAAATAAACAGTAAATCATTTACAGAGACTGAAAACAAAGGGGTCCCATTACTGAGCCTTGTGGTACCACCATGTCTAAGGATAGTAGTTCTGAGCTTGGTTATTTTACAGATACAAGCTCTGGCCTATTGGACAAAATTTCTGAGTAGTTGGATTAACTTCAGGTGGAGGTTGGTACAATTCAAGTTACGCAATAACAATGTGGTGTTGCTCACATCAAATGGCTTTTTCAAAAGTCAACAAAAAGGAGCAGTAAACGTATGTCATTATATTGTGGTAGGAACTGCTCAGTGACTGAGGTTAGAGCAAGTGTGACAGATAGTATTTTACCCGAAACCCTGATTGAACCCTCGTGCAATAATTTGTTTTTTACAGTAAGAGAATTTAGATGTTTTGTATTGTTTTTCAATGGTTTTTAGATAGTACAAGAAATTGAAATTGGCCTGTAAGGTGAAGGAGAAGAGCAGTCACCTATTGTATGGACAGGTTATAACTTTTGCCTTTGTTAAAATTAGAGGAAAAACATCTTGCTCATACACAATTTTTATAAGATTAAGTTATGTTTCAACAATAACCCGACTTCGAGTTTTATAATCCGAGCATCTAACTTCTAGATCACGTGTTTCTAAAGTAGTTTGCAATTTTCATGCTTCTAATACATCAAAGTAGTCATTGGCTGGAGATTAAATGGAAGCTAATATCTTTTGATTAATAGATTGGTGTAGTAATGAAGATCATTTTCGCTTGTCTTGTCACATGTTATAACTTTATTTGCTAATTGAGAAAAGGGCTGTTAATTAATCAGTTATATGTCTTCATAACTGTGACTTTTGGATACATTTTATTACTTAATGTATGGATGGCGTTCCATCTGCGAGAGTCACTATTGGTAAATTAACAACTGTCTGAAAGTATTTACGCTTTGATCAGCGTTTAATGGATTTCACTATTCCTTTGTGTCCTGAATGGTTCTTGTAACCATGGGTTTTCAGTGGATTCTTAAGTTTATCTCAGATTCTATGTCTTTTGTTAGCCATGAGGATTTTGTTTTTTTCTTATAACTCTTTTTTTAAAATGGAGCATGGTGTGTTCAACACGGAGATAAATATGATTAACCCAAATTCACCACTTCAACGGCCTCTGATTTGGTAATAACATCGTGTAATGGTGATTCATCAGGTCCGAAAGGATAATTATCCCTCTCGAGAAGTGTTGTGAATCGTCGGTAATATATTGTTTTTAATGCACAACTTTAGAATTTTAGCGACGCTAATTCCAATACAGCGAGAACATTTATGATCGCTGCATCCACAAGACGGAGCACATACTTCACTATGTGCGTTTTGCATTATGTATATATATACCTAATTAAAGTTTACTGAGTTTTATCGTATTATACGTGGGGTTATCTATTATTGTTCCAGACCAATAACATATAGTTGTGATTTCATTTTGATTTAGTTGAGTAAGCTATGTTAAATCTCCAAAGATAATTGTTTCTCAGTTTAAAAGTGCAACTTCATCCTTTAAGAAGTGAATCTATCAAACCAATTACTGGTGTCTGACGATTCTGTATATAATCCTATCAAAAGTGGACTACAGGCGGTAATTTGGATTCTACCCAAATCGATTCGATATCATACACATCAAAATGTCTGTATAGCCGTTGACAGCATAAATGAAGATGCGAAATATGAGTTAATAGGCCTGGAGTTTTTTGGTTTAGGAACTTGCGATATATTGTATCCTGGAAATGTGCATGTCTGCATCAGTTTATATTTGAAGAAATGCGGGATTCAGCAAGCCAAATAAATGAATCTCATTCCCATCATTAAAGAGGATGCTTAGCAATTCATCTTTTTTATTGGTTGCATTGTTTATGTTGAGGTAGCCTACTTCGTAGACCATGTTTTATTGCCACTTGTTGTTTTCTGAAGTAAGAACATGTCGTTAAGAGGGAGGATCGGCTAATAACGCTGTGTTAGAATTCAGGTTTAAGAAGCAAACGCACAAATAAAAATCAACAAAATTGTTTTTTTCCAATTTCAATTTTATGAGAAGAGAGAGAGAGAGAGGGAGAGAGAGAGAGGAGAAGAGAGAGGAGAGAGAGAGAGCGAGAGAAGTAGAGAGGGAGAGAGAGAGAGAGAGAGAGAAGGAGAGAGAGACATAGACAAGAACAGAAGAAAACAAGGAGAGAGAGGGCTAATAGAAGAACAGAGAGACATAGAGGGGTGGGGAGTGGGGGGGGGGGGGACTAGTTTTGTTGATAAGTATCACAGGAAGCGCAGAAAGAGAGAGAGAGAGGGGGGGGGGTGGGGTGAGGGGCGGGGGTTGGCGAGGGCGGAAGCGTGAGCCAAGTGTGTACTGCACTTAGCTCGGAGCTGCGATGCCACTAACCTTACAACCGCACTGCACATAGCGTGCTAACAACATGCACACCCTTTTAACAAACACATATACATTATTGGTGTGTGTGTGGTGTCGCGCCACGCGGCATACTGTGTAGTATGTGTATGTGCATGTGAACACACGAGACGACTCTTTAACGATACCGCCCCCGCCCGCTTGTCGTGTGTGCGCGCACACATACACACACAAACACACGCGCACACTCACACACACGCGCGCGCGTTGATGTATATTCGTACCTACTCATATGAACACACACACACACACACACACGCATGCACGTGCAAACACACAAAGCACAGACAGACAAACAGATAGAAAGACAGATAACAGATAGACACACACACACACACACGCACCACGCACGCATGCACGCACATACACAGACACATACCACCACCACTAACAACAACAGCAACAGTAGCAGCAAGAAGAAAAGAAGAAGCAAGAAGAAGAAGAGGAAGAAGAAGAAGAGAAGAAGAAGAGAAGCAGAAGAAAAAAAGCAAGAAAAGAAGAGAAGAAGAAGAAGAGAAGAAGAAGAAAGAAAGAAGAAGAAGAAGAGGAAGAAGAAGAAGAAAAGAAGAAGAACAAGAAGAAGAAGAGGAAGAGGAAGAAGAAGAAGAAAAGTAAAGAAGAGGAAGAAGAAGAAGAAGAAAAGCAAGAAGAAGAAGAGGAAGAGAAAAGAAGAAGAAGAAAAGAAGAAGCAAGAAGAAAGAAGGGAAGAGGAAGAAGAAAGAAAAGAAGAAGAAGAAGAAGAAGAAGAAGAAGAAGAAGAAGAAGAAGAGGAAGAAAAAAAGAAGAAGAAGAAGAAGAAAGAAGAGAAAAAAGAAGAAGCAAGAAGAAGAAAAAAGAGGAAGAGGAAGAAGAAGAAGAAGAAGAAGAAGAAAATCAAAAGGAAAGCCCATCTTCTGTGTGCTAAGAGCTGGGTACTATGGGCGCCTCCACACTGCTACCCTTGCTAACAGCTGGGTACTATGGGCACCTCCACACTGCTACCCTTGCTAACAGCTGGGTACTATGGGCACCTCCACACTGCTTCCCTTGCTAACAGCTCGGTACTATGGGCGCCTCCACACTGCTACCCTTGCTAACAGCTGGGTACTATGGGCACCTCCACACTGCTTCCCTTGCTAACAGCTCGGTACTATGGGCGCCTCCACACTGCTACCCTTGCTAACAGCTGGGTACTATGGGCACCTCCACACTGCTACCCTTGCTAACAGCTGGGTACTATGGGCACCTCCACACTGCTTCCCTTGCCTGGGCCCTAGGGTAACAGCTGTGTCAGTTATTGACTGGTGTCAGCTCCATTTTCTTTCTTTTTCTTTTTTAGTTTATTCTTTTCTTTCGAGGGTAATGGAATAAGCGCTCATATGCTTTTCTTTTTTGACATCCAGTCCCCTTGTGTATGCAGGTTTTTTTCATCAATTTTGTCATTCGTTTTCACAGGCACACAATGGCCTACTCTTCCAAAAAGCGGAACGGGTTTTAACGTGTGCGTAAGATGTTCAGAGTGCGTTCGCACACGGGCACCTCGGTTTATAGTCTCGTCTGAAGGACTTTTGGAAGGGAGTGGAGTCGGCACTGATGTTAACTCCAGAGGAAAAGTCTTCTTGAAGAAGATTGGAACTAAGTGACGAAGCTTGCTGCCTTTAATATTAACATGTTGTTATGTTGCATTGTCCAATGTTATGTTGCATTGTCCAATGGTATGTTGCATTGTCCAATGGTATGTTGCATTGTCCAATGTTATGTTGCATTGCCCAATGTTATGTTGCATTGTCAAATGGTATGTTGCATTGTCCAATGTTATGTTGCATTGTCAAATGGTATGTTGCATTGTCCAATTTATGTTGCATTGTCAAATGGTATGTTGCATTGTCCAATGTTATGTTGCATTGTCAAATGGTATGTTGCATTGTCCAATGGTATGCTGCATTGTCCAATGGTATGTTGCATTGTCCAGTGTTATGTTGCATTGTCCAATGGTATGTTGCATTGTCCAATGTTATGTTGCATTGTCCAATGGTATGTTGCATTGTCCAATGTTATGTTGCATTGTCCAATGTTATGTTGCATTGTCCAGTGTTATGTTGCATTGTCCAGTGTTATGTTGCATTGTCCAATGATATGTTGCATTGTCCAATGTGATGTTGCATTGTCCAATGGTATGTTGCATTGTCCACTGTTATGTTGCATTGTCCAATGGTATGTTGCATTGTCCAATGGTATGTTGCATTGTCCAGTGTGATGTTGCATTGTCCAATGGTATGTTGCATTGTCCAATGTGATGTTGCATTGTCCAATGTGATGTTGCATAGTCCAATGGTATGTTGCATTGTCCAATGTTATGTTGCATTGTCCAATGGTATGTTGCATTGTCCAATGTTATGTTGCATTGTCCAATGTTATGTTGCATTGTCCAATGTTATGTTGCATTGTCAAATGTTATGTTGCATTGTCCAATGTTATGTTGCATTGTCCAATGTTATGTTGCATTGTCCAATGTTATGTGCACATTGTCTCCAGCCATGACAGGCTCTTAGCATATGAACAACTTGCACCTAGGAGAAAAACATGCTCTGAAGTCTGAGTCTGGCTGCCTACATGACGCGGTCCTTGCAGAGTCCTGTGTGCTGACTGAGCTTGGTGCCAGAGCCATGCCCCCCCCCCTCCCTCCCTGCCTCCCCCCCTCCCTCCCCCCCTCCCTGCCTCCCTGTCGGTCTGTGTGTGTGAGTGTCTGTATGTCTGTCAGCTATCTGCTAGTTGTGTGTGCATGTGTGTGTGTGTATGTGTATATGTGTGTGTATGTATGTGTATGTGTGTGTATGTGTGTGTACGTGTGTGTATGTGTGTATGTGTGTGTGTATGTGTATGTATGTGTGTATGTGTGTGTATGTGTGTGTATGTGTGTGTATGTGTACGTGTGTGTATGTGTATGTATGTGTGTATGTGTGTGTATGTGTGTGTATGTGTGTATGTGTATGTGTATGCGTGTGTATGTGTGTGTATGTGTGTGTGCATGTGTGCATATATGTGTGTATGTGTGTGTATGTGTATGTGTGTGTATGTGTGTGTATGTGTGTGTATGTGTGTGTATGTTGTGATGTTGTATGTGTGTGTATGTGTTGTGTGATGTGTATGTTGTGTGTATGTGTGTAGTGTGTGTGCATGTGTTGTATTGTATGTTGTTGTGGTTTGTGTGTAGTGTGAGTTGTATGTTGTGTGGTATGTGTTGTGTATTGTTGTATGTGTGTATGTGTGTGTATGTGTGTTTATGTGGTGTATGTGTGTATGTGTGTGTGGTGCATGTATGGTTGTATGTGTGTGTATGTGTGTGTATGTGTGTGTATGTGTGTGATGTGTATGTGGTGTTATGTGTGATTGTATGTGTTGGTATGTGTGTGTGATGGTGTGCATGTGTGTATGTGTGATGGTATGTGTGTGTAATGTGTGTGTGTATTTTTGTGGTGTATGTGTGTGATGTGTGTGATGTTGTGTATGTGTTTTGTGTTGTGTGTATCGTGTAGTGTATGTGGTGTATGTGTGTAGTGTCATGTGTTAATGTGTGTGTGTATGTGTGTTGTGTGATGGTGTGTGTGTATGTGTGTATGTGTGTGTATTGTGTGTGATGTGTGTGTATGTGTGTGTATGTGTGTATGGTGCATGTGTGTGTTATGTGTGTGTATTGGTTGTATGTGTATGTATGTGTGTGTATGGTGTATGTTTATGTGTATGTGTATGTTGTGTATGTGTGTATTTGTGTATGGGTATATGTGTGTATGTGTGTGTGTTGTTGTGTGTTGGTGTGTTATGGTGTATGTGTTTGTAGTGTGTATGTGTGTTGTGTGTGTATTGTTGTGTGTATGTGTGTGTATGTGTGTATGTGTTGTGTATGTGTGTATGTGTATGTATGTGTATGTGTATGTGTGTGTATGTTGTCGTATGTGTGTATTGTGTGTATGTGTATGTATGTGTTGTATGTGTGTGTATGTGTATGTATGTTTGTATGTCGTTGTGTATTGTTGTTGTGTTTATGTGTATGTATGTGTTTGTATGCGTGTTGTGTGATGTGTGTATGTTGTGTATGTGTGTATGTTGTTACTGTGTGTATGTGTGTATGTGTGTGTATGTGTGTGTATGTTGTTGTGTATGTGTGTTGTATGTTGTTGTGTATGTGTGTGTATGTGTGGTATGTGTGTATATGTGTGTATGTGTGTATGTTGTGTGAGTGTGATTTAGTATCTATGTTTGTTGTTGTGTTTGTTTGTGTATGTGTTGTTTATTGTTGTTTGTGTTGTATGGTGTGTATGTGTGGTATGTGTACGGTGTTGTATGTTGTTGTATGTGTGTTGTGTTTAATGTGTTGTATGTGTGTTATGTGTTGTTGTCGTTGTTATGTTGTTATGTGTGTGCTTTTGTCGTCTGCCCTCTACCTCCTCGCTTTCTTATAAGTTTAGTTAGTTGTTAGTGTGTTTGTCTGTGTGTCTGTGTGTCTATGTGTCTGTTGTCTGTCTGTGCTGCTGTTCTGTCTCTGTTGACCCTGTCTGTCGTCTTCTCTTCTGCTGTCTGTCTACCTGTCTGGCTTCTGCCTGTCTGTCTAGCCTGTCTGCCTATCTGTCTGTCTGTCTGCCTGTCTGCCTGTCTGACTGCCTGTCTGTCTGTCTGTCTCTGTCTGCCTGTCTGTCTACCTGTCTGCCTTTCTGTCTGTCTGCCTTCCTGCCTGCCTGTCTGTCTGTCTGTCTGTCGGTCTGTCTGTCTGTGTGTCTGCCTGCCTGTCTGTCTGTCTGTCTGTCTCTCTCTGTGTGTTGTTATTGCTGTAGTTGTTACTTTGTTCTTTGTTGTTGATTTGTTTGGGTTTTTTGTTTATTTTTTGTTTTGGTGTATGTATGTGTGTGTGTGTGGAGGAGGGAACGGTGTTGTTTTTTTTTGTTTGTTTGTTGTTGTTTTAAAAAATAAAAAAAATTCTCATTTGTTTGTTTGTTGTTGTTTTTTCTTGTTTTTTATTTGTTTGTTTGGGAGGGTGCTTTTGTCTGTTTTGTTGTTGGTTTTTTAAAATTTATTTTTTGTTGTTTTTGTTTTTGTTTTTTTGTTTTTTTGGGGGGTTTCTGGGGGTTATTTTGTCTTTTGCTCGTCCGGGGTTGTTTGTTTGTTTGTTTTTTCTTTTTCTCTCTTTTTCTTTTTAAACAAAAAAAAGTTTTTTCCCTTTGCTTCTACTGTTTGAAAATATGAGTACTGAGTGCATTTTCACATGTGACCCCACGGGCGGGGACAGGATGTAAAAAAGCACATGAGTACTTATTCATTATCCTGAAAAAAAATTTGTTTCTATTACTTACAATGTGTAGATGTTCTTTTTATGACTTTATTGGCTCACCCCCACCCCCTCTTTATTATGAGAGTGTATGGGTATTGCACTTATTTTATTATCATGACATTCAATTTGTATGAGTATAATTAAAAAGTGTTTGTGTTGATCGTGTGCTATGTGAGTATTACATATTTAGTATTATCCCTGAAACACCCCCCCCCCACCCCCCCCCCCCACACACTCACCACCCCCCCCCCCACACACACACACATACACACACTTACACACACGCACACACACACACACATACACACACGCACTCACTCACTCACTCACTCACTCACTCACTCACTCATATTCTCTCCCTCAATGACTGTATAGGTTTGGATTTCTTCTTTGTTTTATTTCTTGTTTTTATTGTGTGGATGTATAGGTATTGAATTTGTTTCATTATCATGACATATAATTTGAAACGAATATAATCTAAAATGAGTGTTGATGGGATCGCATACTGTTTTGGGAATTATATATTGGATATTATCTTTGAAATACACACACACACACACTCTCTGTCTCTGTCTCTCTCTCACCTTTTATCGTCTTGCTTATAGTTATAGTGTATCCTGATGAAGGATTCATATTTTATATTTTCAATACTTTATTGGACTTGCCTCTGTACTTAAGTTTTAATGAGTACCCTATTTCAATATCTTATAGTTATGTGTAACAAGTATGTGTACCATTTGACAATGTGTAGATGTTTATCTTTATGACTTATTAAGTTTGGTTGTGTTATTTTTCTTGGCTCTGTTGTTGTTGCTGTTGTTTGTCTGTTTTTCTCTTTTTATCTTCTTCTGTTGGTTTGGTATTTCTTTCTCTTTTGTTTGTTTGCTTTGGTTAGGGTTTTTTTGGGAGGTGGGGGTGGGGGGGGGGGGTATTTTTAGGGTTTTCTTTTATTTGCTTGCTTTGGGAGGGGGGGGGGGTTGTGGGGGGGGGGGGAGCTGTTTTGAAAAGGGTTATTTCCCCTTGTTTTTATTGTGAGACTGTATAAGTATTGCGTTATTATTATTAAGATGTATCCCTAACGAGCGGGGACTGGATGTAAAAAAGCACATGTGTGCTTATTCATTATCCTCGAAATAAAAGAATTTGTCATTGTCATTGTCCCTCTCTGTATCTCTCTGTCTCTGTTTCTCTCTGTCCCTGTCTCTCTCTCCCTGTCTTTGTCATTCTCTCTCTCTCTGTATCTGTCTGTCTCTGTCTCTCTCTCTCTGTCTCTGTCTCTCTCTGTGTCTCTCTCTGTGTCTCTGTCTCTCTCTGTCTCTGTCTCTGTTTCTGTCTGTCTGTCTGTCTGTCTGTCTGTCTGTCTCTCTCTCTCTCTCTCTCTCTCTCTCTCTCTCTCTCTCTCTCTCTCTTCTCTCTCTCTCTCTCTCTCTCTGTCTTTCTCTCTCTCAGAAGTCAGAGGTGTCAGCACTAGACAGCGCAACAGCTGACGGTGTTTTTGTCGTTTAGGATTTCCCCGGGGAATTTCCTTCCCCTTCCCTTTCCCCACCGGCACCTCACCTCCCGTTCCGCCCTTTGCTATGCATATGTGGCTGCATGCGTGTGTGCGTGTGTGTGTGTGTGTGTGCTGTGTGTGTGCGTGCGTGTGTGTGTGTGTGTGTGTGTGAAAGTCAAAGTCAAAGTCAAAGTCAGAGTCAAATCATTTTTTAGTTTTGTTTACAGATTAATACACAGACATAAAGATAATGATGTGGATTGGGTGTGTGGTGTGCAGGCAATACACAGCATAAGTCAACATTATGGCACATTCTTGCAATTCTACTGCGCACATACCAGGCGCTACAAGGCTACTAGTGTTTAGCATGTCGTCTGCGATAATGGTAATATTGATACGCCTTGGGAGCTATGTATTGATGTGACCCGGGGCAAATCGCAAGGTATAGGGCTTTACTGAAGATCGAGTGCGCCCTCCACAAAGCTACCCCACGGGTCTTTTTCTTTTTCTGACTGTTTAGGTTTTTGTTTGTTTGTTGTTGTTTTTGTCATTGCTGTTGTTGTTGTTGTTGCTGCTGCTGTTCTTGCTGTCAGTGTTGTTGCTGTTGTTGCTGTTGCTGTTGTTGCTGTTGTTGTTTTTTGGGTGGTGGTGGTGGGGGGTTTGTTTTCTTTTCTGCGGTTTGTTGTACATTTTGGTAAATGCTTTCTGAATGATTATGCATTTAGTACGAGCTGTAAATGTGTATGTGTGTGTGTGTGTGTGTGTGTGTGTGTGTGTGTGTGTGTGTGTGTGTGTGTGTGTGTCTGTTTGTGAGTGTGTTGGTGTGTGTGTGTGTGCGTTTGTGTATATGCGTGCGTGCCTGCGTGTACCCTGCTCACGTGCTTGCGTGCATACATGCGTGCGTGAGTGTGTAGTGCACATGTGCCTGCATGACCCCTACCCCTCCGTCTCTCCGTCTCTCTCCCTCTAGCTCTGCCAGTCTCTTGGCCAGCCTAGGCAGCTCATCCTGCAAGTGAGCCCCCCCCCCCCCCCCCCCCCCCCCTTTTACCTGGACTGGGTTCCACAGATAGCTGACTTTGCCAGTCAGCCAGTCAGCCAGTCAGCCAGCCAGCCAGTCAGTCAGCCAGCCAGTCAGCCAGTCAGTCAGCCAGTCAGTCAGCCAGCCAGCCAGCCAGCCAGTCAGCCAGTCAGCCAGCCAGCCAGCCAGTCATCCAGTCAGCCAGCCAGCCAGTCAGTCAGCCAGCCAGCAGCCAGCCAGCACATCAGTCAGCCAGTCAGTCAGTCAGGTCTACCACGTGAGTGGATGAGTGACACAGCCACAGAATCACTTCACCCCTCACTCATGTCTGCCAATAGTAAGTAGCCAACACTGCAGTAGCAGCAGACCACGTAAAACTCCATCCACCTTGTGAATAGTAGGCCAGCAGCCTGGCACAGACCCAGCATACCCAGCATGCATCATACTACCTGAGAGGGATGGGCTCCGCAGTAGTGTCCACGACCACTGCGTGAAACTTCACGAGTCTCAGAAGCAGGGGGAGTGAAGTCAGTTCAGCCACGTGTGAGGTCAGCGAGGTCATGTCAGAGCGTGGAGGTCAGCGCAGTCAGTCAGAGCGTCAGTGAGTCAGTCAGTCATGTCAGCGTGAGTCAGCTGCAGGTCATGTCAGAGCGTGTGAGGTCAGCTGCAGGTCATGTCAGATCGTGGTGAGGTCAGCTGCAGTCATGTCAGAGCGTGGAGTGGAATCAGCTGCAGAGCCCATTCAGACGTGTAGGTCAGCTGCGTCATGTCAGAGCGGGGAGGTCACTGCAGTAGTCAGAGCGGGGAGGTCAGCTGCGGTCATGTCAAGCGTGGTAAGCTCAGCTCATTGTCATGTCAGAGCGTACGAGGTCAGCTGCAGGTCGTCAGAGCGTGGCGAGGCATGCAGTCATGCAAGCGTGCGAGTCAGCTGCAGGTCATTCAGAGCTGGCGAGGTGCTCGCAGGTCATGTCAGAGCGGGCGAGTCAGCTGCAGGTCTGTCAAGCGTGTCAGGGCAGCCTCGCTAGAGCCCAGATGAAGTTTCATGGTTGTGATCGTGAAATAATGGTTGTGTCGTGAATAATGTTGTGTGTGAAAAAGGTGTGTCGAAATAGGTGTGTCGTGAATCATGGTGTGTCGTGAATAAGGTTGTGTCTGAATAATGCTGTGTCGTGAATCATGGTTGTGTCGTGAATAATGGTTGTGTCGTGAAGTCATGGTTGTGTCGTGTGAAATCATGGTGTGTCGTAATCAATGGTGTGGGCGTAAATAAGGCTGTGCTGTGAATACTGGTTGGTCGTGAAATGGATTTATGTGTCGTGAAATCATGGTTGTGTCGTGAAATCATGGTTGTGTCGTGAAATAATGGTTGTGTCGTGAAATCATGGTTGTGTCGTGAAATAATGGTTGTGTCGTGAAATAATGGTTGTGTCGTGAAATCATGGTTGTGTCGTGAAATAATGGTTGTGTCGTGAAATAATGGCTGTGTCGTGAAATAATGGTTGTGTCGTGAAATCATGGTTGTGTCGTGAAATCATGGTTGTGTCGTGAAATAATGGTTGTGTCGTGAAATAATGGTTGTGTCGTGGAATAATGGTGGTGTCGTGAAAAAAACACACTCACATGAAAGAATGGTTGTGTCAATGAAACACACACACTCACATGAAATAATGTTTGTGTTCATGAAAACAAACACTCACATGAAATAATGTTTGTTACATGAAAACACACTCACATGAAATAATGTTTGTGTTTATGAAAACACACGCTCACATGAAATAATGTTTGTGTTCTTGAAAACACACACTCACATGAAATAATGTCTGTGTTCATTAAAACACACACTCACATGAAATGATGTTTGTGTTCATGAAAACACACACTCACATGAAATAATGTTTGTGTTCATTAAAACACACACTCACATGAAATGATGTTTGTGTTCATTAAAACACACACTCACATGAAATAATGTTTGTGTTCATGAAAACACTCACGTGAAATAATGTTTGTGTTCATTAAAAACACACACTCACATGAAATTATGTTTGTGTTCATGAAAACACACACACTCACATGAAAAAATGTTAGTGTTAATTAAAACACACACTCACATGAAATAATGTTTGTGTTCATTAAAACACACACTCACATGAAATGATGTTTGTGTTCATTAAAACACACACTCACATGAAATAATGTTTGTGTTCATTAAAACATTCACGTGAAATAATGTTTGTGTTCATTAAAAACACACACTCACATGAAATAATGTTTGTGTTCATGAAAACACACACACTCACATGAAATAATGTTTGTGTTCATTAAAACACACACTCACATGAAATAATGTTTGTGTTCATGAAAACACACACACTCACATGAAATAATGTTTGTTACATGAAAACACACTCACATGAAATAATGTTTGTGTTTATGAAAACACACACTCACATGAAATAATGTTTGTGTTCATGAAAACACACACTCACATGAAATAATGTTTGTGTTCATGAAAACACACACTCACATAAAATAATGTTTGTGTTTATGAAAACACACACTCACATGAAATAATGTTTGTTACATGAAAACACACTCACATGAAATAATGTTTGTGTTTATGAAAACACACGCTCACATGAAATAATGTTTGTGTTAATGAAAACAGTGTGCTATGAATTTAGAGTTTGTGTTCATTAAAACACAGAGTGCTATGGATTTATAATGTTTGTGTTCATTAAAATACGCAGTGATATGAAATAATGTTTCTGTTTATTAAAACACACACTGGTGTGAAATAATGTTTGTGTTTATTAAAACACACACTGGTATGAAATAATGTTTGTGTTTATTAAAACACACACTGGTATGAAATAATGTTTGTGTTTATTAAAACACACACTGGTATGAAATAATGTTTGTGTTTATTAAAACACACACTGGTATGAAATAATGTTTGTGTTTATTAAAACACACACTGGTATGAAATAATGTTTGTGTTTATTAAAACACACACTGGTATGAAATAATGTTTCTGTTTATTAAAACACACACTGGTATGAAATAATGTTTCTGCTTATTAAAACACACACTGGTATGAAATAATGTTTGTGTTTATTAAAACACACGCTGGTATGAAATACTGTTTGTGTTTATTAAAACACACGCTGGTATGAAATACTGTTTCTGTATATTAAAACACTCACTGGTATGAAATAATGTTTCTGTTTATTAAAACACACACCGGTATGAAATAATGTTTGTGTTCATTAAAACACACACTGGTATGAAATAATGTTTGTGTTTATTAAAACACACACTGGTATGAAAGAATGTTTGTGTTTATTAAAACACACACCGGTATGAAATAATGTTTCTGTTTATTAAAACACACACTGGTATGAAATAATGTTTCTGTTTATTAAAACACACGCTGGTATGAAATAATGTTTGTGTTTATTAAAACACACACCGGTATGAAATAATGTTTGTGTTTATTAAAACACACACTGGTATGAAATAATGTTTGTGTGCATTAAAACACACACTGGTATGAAATAATGTTTGTGTGCATTAAAACACACACTGGTATGAAATAATGTTTCTGCTTATTAAAACACACGCTGGTATGAAATAATGTTTCTGTTTATTAAAACACACGCTGGTATGAAATAATGTTTGTGTTTATTAAAACACACACTGGTATGAAATAATGTTTCTGCTTATTAAAACACACGCTGGTATGAAATAATGTTTCTGTTTATTAAAACACACACTGGTATGAAATAATGTTTCTGTTTATTAAAACACACGCTGGTATGAAATAATGTTTCTGTTTATTAAAACACACGCTGGTATGGAACACTGTTGGTGTTCATTTGTTCCTGTATCTTTCTCCTGAAACCACCATGCCTTGCCGACATCCACATTCCATAGGCCATGTCCTCCGTGTACTTTCCCACACACAGTCCCCCAAGTCTGGTGCAGCTGCCTGCATGGGGAAAACAAGAAGTCGTGGTACAGCTGCCTGCATGGGGAAAACAAGAAGTCGTTGGATACAGATCGTGTACCTTCATGGGAAAACAAGAAGTCGCGTATACACTTTGCCGTCACTGGGGACCGAGTGTAACCACAACAACACACAGACAGCAGCTACACAAACACACACACACACACACACACACACACACACACACACACACACACAACACACAACAACACACACAACCACAACCACACACAACACACACACACACACCACACACACACACACACACACACACACACACAACAACACACACACACACACACACACACACACACACACACACACACACACACACAACACACACACACACACACACACACATACACACACACACACACACACACACAACACACACACACACACACACACACACACACACACACACACACACACACACACACACACACACACACACACACACACACACACACACACACACACACACAACACACACACACAACACTCACATCACACCACACACACACACACACACACACACACACAACCCACACATACGACACACACACACACACACACTCACACACACACACACTCACACTACACACACACACACCAACACAACACACACACCACACACACACACACACACACACACACACACACACACACACACCACACACACACACACACACACACACACACACACACACACACACACACACACACACACACACACACACACACACACACACACACACACACACACACACATACGCGCACACACACACACTCAGACGTGCGCACGCACGCACACACACAAACACGCACGCACGCACACACACACACGTATAATAATGATAATAATAATAATAATAATAATAAATGGAATGGAATTTATATAGCGCTATATCTTGTAAAAAACAAATCAAAGCGCTTGCATCCATTCCACTCCCACATATGCAACCAACAATAACAGTTTAACAAATTCAAATACACACAAACGCACGCACGCACGCACGCGCGCGCGCGCGCACGCACGCACGCACGCACACACACATGTTATATGCTTCATCAGGGTGATGGGAATTTTGGCCATTGAAGGCAAGGACAGATAAATATGAGATGAAACTGTAGGGGGAGGTCTTAGGTTTGAAATAGGTTTGTCTTGAGGCCGGATTTAAAAGTGTTGTAGTAGGCTTTTCGCAAAGGGAGAGAGGGAGGCCATTCCAGATCGATGGACCATAAACAGAGAAAGAGCGACGGCCAACGGTGGACTGGTTGAATCTAGGTATTCTTAAGCACAGGGTATCTGCAGCAGAGCGGAGGGAACGAGAAGGAGTGTACAGGTGAAGACATTCACAGAGGTAGGAAGGTACTGTTTTGTGGAGACATTTGTAACTGAGGGTACTGATCTTGTACTTTACTCTCTGTGGCACAGGCAACCAGTGGAGAGATCGCAAGAGAGGAGTAATATGCTAAGATTTTTTCTTTTTGAGAACAAGTCGAGCAGCAGAGTTTTGAATGTGTTGAAGGGAGTGGATAGATGATGCTGGTAGACCAGTCAAAAGAAAATTGCAATAGTCCAGACCCGAAAGAATGAGAGATGTTACAGGTCTGGGTGATAAATTTTTGCATAGAGAGTGTGTTGTCGATAACAACACCTAGATACTTGACTACAGTGGATAGAGGGACTGATGTATTGCCAAATTCTATTGAATCTGTTGTGATGGAAGAGAGTTTGTTTGGTCCCTACAATCATGGCTTCTGTTTTATCTGCGTTTAGCTGTAATTTGTTTGGTATCATCCAGTTTCGAATACCTTGGAGACAGTGTAACATATTTGTCAAGAGAGAAGGCAGATTTAAGGATTATCACTGCTTTGAATCTGAGAGTCATCAGCGTAGAAATGATGGTTGATCTGGTGACGGTTTATTATATATGACAGTGGAGCAGTGTAGAGAGTGAAAAGAACAGGGCCCAGAACAGATCCCTGCGCGACTCCACATTCCAGTTGGGCAGGTATTGATTGAATCTTGTTTATTGCAACTGTATGGAATCGGTCAGTGAGGTATGAACTAAACCAGGTAAGGGCTGCACCTTTAATACCAAACGATTTTTGGAGACGGGGATAGTGTCAAAGGCTGCAGATAAGGCGAGAAGAGTGAGAAGAGATTTTCCCCGAGTCAGAAGCGTGTAGAAGCGTGTTTAAAGTGTGGACTAGGGTGGTTTCAGTGCTGTGGTTGACGCGATAGGCAGACTGAAATGCAGGAAGGAGACTATTTGAATGAAGATGGCTGTTGAGTTGTTTCAGAACAACTTTTTCAAGGATGTAGAGATGAAAGGTAGGTTAGAAACAGGCCTGTAATTCTTCAGAATGTTAGGGTCGAGGTCGTGCTTTTTGAGTAGAGGTGGAATTATTGCAGTTTTGAGAGTTGATGGACAATTTCCTGAAAGAAGAGAGGAGTTTACTATTTTTGTAATAGTTGGTATCAGCTGCGGAAGGCACTGTGTGAAGAGAGAAGCAGGCACAGGATCGAGATCGCATGATTTTATGGTCATTTCATTAAAACATTTCCT
>CM054146.1:3229022-3241522 GCA_028751875.1 Rapana venosa
ACACACACACACAACGCGCACGCACGCACGCGCGCACGTACGCACAAACACACACACACTACGCGTACAATGCACAGACACGCAACTACACGTGCGAGCTTGCACACATCACACAAATCAGTCCAGGATACAAATCCATACACAGTACAGAGAGAGACAGAGAAAGGAAAGGGAGAGAGGAAAGAGAGAAAGAGAGAGAAAGAAGAGAGAGAGAAGAGGAGAGAGAGAGAGAGAGAGAGGGACAGAGATGAGAGAGGGAGAGAAGAGAGAGAAGGAGAGAAGAGAGGACAGAGGAGAGAGAAGAGAGAGAGGAGAAGAGAAGAGGAGAGAGGAGAGAGGAGAGAGGGAGAGAGGAGAGAGAGGGAGAGAGGACAGAGGAGAGAGAGAGAGAGAGAGAGAGGAGAAGAGAGAGAGAGAGAGACAGAGAGAAGAGAGAGGGGGAGAGAGGAGAAGAGAGGGAGAGAGAGAGAGAGACAGAGAGAGAGAGGAAGAGAGGGAGAGAGAAGAAGAGAGAGAGGAAGAGGGGGATAGAGAGGGGAGAGAGAAAGAGAAAGAGAGAGAGAGGGAGAGAGACAGAGGAAGAGAGGGACAGAGAGGGAGAGAGAGAGAGAAGAGGAGGGAGAGAGAGACAGAGAGAGAGGAAGAGAGGGAGAGAGGGAGAGAGAGAAAGAGGAAGAGAGAGAGAGGAGAGAGAGGGGAGAGGGAGAGAGAGAGAGAGAGAGAGAGAGAGAGAGAGAGAGAGAGAGAGAGAGAGAGAGAGGAGAGACAGACAGAGACAGACAGAGCATTCATACGCACTTGGTCACTGGAGAACAAAGTAATTAATAATTAATTAAATTTTTTTACCTATTAATATAGAAGTTAAAAATTTGATTGAGGCTCACAATGGATTGTTTACTCTTTATCAAGTCCTATTGCAGTGGTACAATACCTCATCTTTGCTTTTACAGCCCTGGAATAATAGCAGACTTTGGCGATCAAGTAGAAATAAAACTTGATGAAGGAACAAAAGAAGAGGTGCTAAATAATATTCTAGGAGTTGTCACTATGATGAGAGCGTGTCCAACCCACTTTATTATCGTGCCAGGGTGTCATATTAAAAACATTTAGATGAGACCATGCTGTCACTTACTTCTGATGAAATAGTAGCCTACCTTACTAAAGCGGAACAGTATTAGGTGGCACTAGCTGCAGTTCCTCTCTAACAAAAGCTCGCTGTGGTGCAGGCAGTGACAAATAATAAATTGGAGGATCCATCTCCACAACTATTTTTAATTTCATAAGTGTCTATGCTCCAGATGGGATCTGTTGCTCGCTTGCGCTTCTCCAGGAGCATACAGATATCTCAGTTTTTTCCCCAAGGGTGTTAGTGGTTGCTTAGAGGGTGTTGTTTGGTTGTGCTGCTGTATTGTTTTGCGTTTGATGGCATCCACAGGTTTTAACTCTGTGGCTTTAGTTACCTCAAAGTTCATTGCTCTCAAAACTGCAGGCAGTCTTCTTACCCACTCTGTGTTTCGTGTGCCTGGGATCATGATTTCTTGGTGGTACTGATATGCAAACAGTCTTTCTGCTAACAGCTTGTTAAAGCTTTCAACCAGTGCTTGAGATCTGTGGTTGCCTGGTATACCTCTTTTTATTGCTACTCCATGTTTCAGTAACAGCTGATTAAATGTTCCTTTAAACTCTTTACCATCATCACACTGGATGAGTCTGGGATACTTTAATGGGCACGTCTATAGATCTCCTGCAAAGCAACTGCGGTTGCAGTAGCACTCTTTTCAGTAAGGGGCTCTGCATCTTTATACCTAGAAGCTACGTCCACCACAGTCAGTGCATACTTATACCTCTTTCTTCTGATTGTGTCATGGGGTAAATAAAGATCTATTTGATGGGTATCATTTGGCTTTATGTTGATGAAGGAGGGTCTGTTAATGTGCCTTGGAGCAGGTAAATAGATCTGCCATATTGCTTGTTTAGACAGCCACTTTTTGCTACCTCAGAACTTACTCCTGCTGCAATGCTCAGTTTGGTAATAGCTGCCTGTCCTTTCCAGTACCCTTTTGGTGTGTAGTAGATCTTAGAGAGTTTGGCATCCATTGTTCTAATATAATAAAAAAAAAAATGCCTGTTGGTTAACCAACCTTCTGTGCTAAGAAATATACAATTGTCATGCCCACCACAATGAATGCAATCTAACCCTTCTTCTGGGTTTCGGTGGGCTGATAATAATCACGAAGCTGTGGTTTAGTGATAGGAAATAGTTGTCTGCCTGTCACAATGTCATCATCATCATCATCATCATCATCATCATCATCATCATCATCATCATCATCATCATCATCATCAACCATTACACCCAGTGGTGTGTAGGGCAGCAACAAAGTGCTTCCACTCCTGCCTATCCTGGGCCAACCTAGTCACTGATCCCCACGAGTGCTGCATGGCCTTCATCTCACTTTCTACAGTTCTTCTCCACGTTGCTTTTGGTCTTCCTTTCTTTCTCCTTCCTTCTGGGGTCCAGTGCAATGCTGTTCTTGTGATTGACTGTGGGTCTCTTCGGAGGATGTTCCCAATCCACTTCCACCGTCGTCTGGTGATGATGGTTCCCATGTCCTCTTGCCTACATCTCCGTAGTAGGTCTTCTTTGGAGATCTTCTCTGGCCAAAAGATCCGGAGAATTCTTCGGAGGCATACGGTGTGAAAGGATCGAAGTTTGGTAAGATCCGCTTCCGTCATCCTCCAGCACTCAGAACCGTACAGGAGCGTAGATACAACACAGCTCTGGTATAGCTTCAGCTTGGTGTTGGTGCTGTACTGAGTTGATCTCCAGATATTGTTCATCTCTCTAAACACACTCCTGGCCTTGCCCAGTCTGTTGTGGATGTCTTCTTTGTGCCGCCCTCTGGTTTGATGCTGCTGCAGTAGAACTTGTCTGTCTGGCACAGGTCAGTTCCATTCACTTTCACAGGGGCTGGTGTGTTCACATTGAGCGACATTGTCTCTGTTTTCTTGGTGCTAATACGAAGCCCCTCCGAGTCTGCTGGTCTTCTCCTGAATATGTTGGTGTGTGTGTGACAGCAGCGCCAGGTCATCCGCAAAGTCGAGGTCGTCTAGTGTTGAGAACAGGCTCCAGCGAATCCCTCTTGGGGTGTCTTCTGTTGTCTTCCTCATCACCCAATCAATGGCCAGATTGAAGAGAACTGCCGACATCACACATCCTTGTCTCACTCCACTGTCACAATGTAAGGTAAGGTAAAGGTGTCCCATAACCTATAAGGTCGTAGGGGAGCGAGGCGTCAGAGACCTCACTTCTCTAGGGCCAGCATATTGAGGGCGGTGCCCATCTCCTCTCCCTCGCTGCTTTACCTTCCCTGACCCTAAAGAGGGCAGGTACCCATTTACAGCTGGTTGAACTGGGGGAACTGTACTGAAGCCAAGGCGCGCAAACAGTCACCCATCCAACTGGTAACCACGCTCGACGCTGCTTAACTTGGCTGGGGGAAAGCGAGTGCTCCGACCACTGAGCTATCCCGTCCCCTCACAATGTAGTACTCCTTAATTGCCGCATCAACATCAAAAGCCTATATCTCCAAACAAATTCCAGAACAGAGAGCTAGATAATCTGGATGGAAGAATAATTAAGCTTTCGGGTCCAGTTATAGTTGAAACACTAACATATTTATATTACTTGTGCATAGAGAAAAACCAGTTTCCTCTCATGTTTAAAAGGGCAAAAGTCATACCAGTCCACAAATCAGTTCTATCTTCTTGTCCTTCAAATTACAGACCAATTTCATTTCTATCTGTCTTATCTAAACCCACTGAAAAACATATCCATCAATTGTTATATTCCTACTTTGTAAACAACAATCTAATAATGAAGATCAGTCAGGCTTTCGTAAAACTATTCCTGTCACACAACTCTTACTCAACTCACGGACAGTCTCCTACACAACATAAATGAAAACAGATATACAGGTCTTCTTTTTGTTGACTTTGAAAAAGCATTTGATGCAATCAATCACTCCTTGCTATTGCGACAGCTTCACCTGTATAAAATAACACCAGAAATAATCAATCTCCTTAAAAGTTTTTTTGTCTGATAGGAAGAAGCTAATAACTGCAAATAATCAAACCTCAGAACTACTATCTATTAAACATGGAGTACTACAAGGGTCAGTACTGGGTCCCCTTTTCTTTTCAATCTATGCAAATGACTTACCTTCAATTCTAGAATGTAGCTGTGAAATTTTCGTTGATGATACATCCCTCTACTGTAGTGACTCTGATCCCCACAAACTAACACTCAAACTTCAAAACAGTATTGAAAGATCGATTATTTGGACTCACTTAAACCATACATCCTTAAATGCAGAAAAAGCTAAGTGTATGTATGTACTAGCAAGACAAAAGAGAAAAAAAGAAAAATGAATTCCAACCTCTGTTGATAGATAGAAGAGTTATTGAAGAAGTTGACTCACACAAAATTCTGGGGGTCATTATTGATATAAATCTGACTTGGACTGACCATGTGATGGCACTAGGAAAACGTCTTGCTAACAAACTACTTCAGTTATCAAAAAAATACACTTTTTCAATCAACATTCACGCAAACTCTTTTTAGTGGCCATATTTTGCCTATCATTGACTATGCTTCATCACTTTGGGACAGCTGAAGTCAAACAAATCTGAAATTCATTCATTGCCTATACAAAAGAGCCCTAAAACTTGTTCTATTAAAATCTAGCTCCCTAACATTGTAACAATCAACGATCATAAACAAACAACTGTTCTAACCTTCAAAAACAGACTTTTTTTAATAAATCTCTACTTCGCAAAAAAATTTAAGGAAATGTTTTTCCCAAAACACAAATAGCTTAAAAATTTAATGAACGCAGGCACACGTTTTTTGATGAGGTTTTTTTGTTTTTTTTTTTTTGGTCGCTGGGAGTGTGGTGGTTGAGTGTGTGTATGTGTGTGTGTGTGTTGTGTTTTTTTTCCCTTTTTTTCCCCTCTTTTTCATTTTTTTAGGGATTTAGTTTATTATCAATGGTTATGGTAAAAATGTGTTAGAAATATTATCAAGGTTTTTTTTCCCCAGATAGATGCTTGATAAAAAAAAGTAAATGATTGCTTTTTCAATGACCATGTGGAAATAAAAAGTTGATTGATTGATTGACAAGCATAAAAAAACAGGTGCGACATATACTGGGGGTGTGGGTACCCCTGCATAAATTTAAAATATACAGAGAGGGGAGGAGAGGGGGGAGAGAGAGAGAGAGAGGAGAGAGAGGAGAGAGAGGAGAGAGGAGAGGAGAGAAGAGGAGAGAGCGAGCGAAGACAGACAGAAGAAAAAAAGACAGAAAACAAGAAGGGTAATTGGGCAAAGGGGGCCCGGGTTTTCTTTGTTTTTCCGTGACAACGCAGCGATTAAACATTGTTGTCACACAGCCAGTGAGGGGGGGTGGGGGGGGGGGGGGGCCACTCACGAACCCTCACGTGCTGTCAGTCGTCAGTATTCACGGGGCGACAAACCCCTGCCTTCTCTCTCCCCTTTCTCTCTCTTCTCTTTCTCTCTCCCTCTCTTTCCCTCCCTTCTTCTTCTCTCCCTCTCTCTCTTCTTTTCCACTTTTTCTCTTTTTCTATCTCTCTCTCTCTCTAAAATCTCCTCTCTCCCTCTCCCTCTCCCCCCTCTCTCTCCCCTTCCCTCTCTTCTTCCCCTTCCTCTCTTCTCTTTCCCTCTCCTCTCTTCTCCTTCCCTCTCTTTTTTCTCTTCTCCCCTTCTTTCTCTCTCCCTCTCTCTTCTTTTCTCTCTCTCCCCCCCCCCCCCTTGCCTTGGCGGGTTTTTTTGGTTGCTTTTACCCCCCCCCCCTCCCTTTTTCCCTCATCCTCTCCCTCCCCCTCCCGCTTGTCGTTTGGCTCCTAACAAGCACTGGCATTCAAAAGCCCACTGACGCACTGATGTTTTGATTAACACAACACAACCTCACACCACAAACAACAACCACACCTCACACCCACCACATCACAACATACCCAACCTCACACACCAAAATCACACTACCATACACCATCACACATGTTACCTTATCAAAACCCATCAAAAAAACTAAAAAAAAAATGTGTATTTTCCCTACTTTGAAAACAAAAATTAAAAAAAAGTAGTCGGTTTTCGTAAAAAAACTATTTGTCACACGTCTTACACAAATTCGGTCCCTCCTACAAAATTCATGAAATAAATAAAAGGCCCTTTTTTTGTTGATTTAAAAAAGCATTTGATGTAATCACTTTTATTATTGGTAATCATTGTTTTAAAAAACCCCAAAAATGAAAAAATCTTTTGAAAAGCTTTTTGTCAAATAGGCAGCGTAGTAACTGAAATAATCAAACATCAAATAGTCCCTTAAACGGGTTCCACAAGTGTAAAATTTTGGGTCCATTTATTTTAAATTTTAAATATTCCCCCCGCTTCTGAATGAGCTGGAAATGTTTGTGTGACACCCCTCTTTGTAGGATTCTGCCCCCCACAGATTTAATCAAACTTAAAAAAAGAGGGGACAGTTGGTTACTTGGACCGCAAAAACTATGTCCCTAAATACACGAAAAAACAAAGTTTTTGTATGTATAGCAAGACAAAAGGACAAAAAATGAAAGTTTTCCCAAACCCCTTGTTGATGGTAAAGAAAATTGAAGAAGTTGACCCCACAAAATTTGGGTGAAATTTTTTGAAAAAAATCTTATTTGGATGCCATGTGAGGGGCGGTGGGAAAAAGTCTCGTTTAATTTCGTTACAAAAAAAAAAATTTTCTGAAAAACCCCCTTCGAAAACTTTTTTTTGCGGGCCATTTTTGCTATAGTTGACTATGTTATCTTTTTTGGGACAGCTGGTTACAAATTTAAAATTGATTCATCAATTATATAAAAGAGCACTGAAATTTGTTTACAAAAAATAGCTCCCAACCATCAAAATTTAAGCAAACAATTTCCTTAAAAAAACGGGGACTTTTTAAAAATAAAGCTTATTTGTCAGAAAGTTGTCAGGGAAAAATGCCCCCCAAAAGATCACCAAAGTTTAAAAAGGTAATGAAAAAAAGCATAATCATCTCAAAATTTCCGAGCCCAAGAAAAATCTTTCAAAAAAAGTTCTTGTACTCGGTTTAGTGTTTATGGAACAAGCCCCCAAAACGCTTAAAATGTTCAAAAAAAAAATCAGTTCAAGAACAGCAAAAAAGCCATTAATGCGAATGCCTGGGATTGAAAATTTAAGGCAAATCAACCATGAAAATACAGAAATCAATCTACTTCATTTTTCGATTACGGCATTTCTTAAAAATTAAAAAAAAAATTTCAAGTTGTTTATGTGGCTAGAAATTTTAAAGTCAACGTTGTATATGTGTGGAGGGAGGGGGAGGCGGGAAAGAGGCAAAAAATTATGCAAAGAAGTAAGGAATCTATACAAGCTAGTAAAAAAATTAAAAATTTTAAAACAAATGGAAAGGAGGAATTTTTTTTTTTTTTTTTTTTAGTGGTAGCCCTGATGTTGATAGTGTGTCCTCTTCTCTCTTCTCCTCTCTCTCTCTTCCCCTCTCTCTCTTTCTTCTCTCTCTCTCTCTTCCTTCCTCTTCCTTCTTACTTTTTTCCCTCCCCCTCAGCCTTTGTCTTGTTAATTAAATGTTTTTATCGTCGATGTTGTTTTTATTGCGAAAGAGTGAGATCATTGATTTTTAAAAGCGATTTTGTTTTAGTTTGTGTCCAGTTGATTATGTTTTGTTTTTTGTATCGTATAGGGGTTTACTTTTGAATAATTGTTGTTTTTTTTGTTTTTTTATTCTTTTGTTGAATGTGTTTTCCCCCTTCCCCTTGATACTCCTCCCCCCCCACCCTTTTCCCAAATGTTTTTGTTATTCTTTATGTTGTTTTTTCTCAGGTGATGGGGTTATTTTTATTTTGTTGTCTCATGGGAGGGTGATTGTTGTTTTCTTGTATCTTTTTATAAAATCATTTTATTGTCTTATTTGATTTTTTGCTTTTTTCTAGTTTTTGTGTGAATTATTTTTTTTTTAAAAAAGCGCTATTGAAGAGTATCAGCGCATAAAAAACACAGTTTGCTGGGGGGGGAGGAGAGGGGGGGTCACGAAGGCAATATTTTCGTAATGACGCAACGAATGCTCTATTTTCTAACGTTTTTTTTCCTGTACCTTTGTTATTATCCCAAAATAAAACGTTAAGAATGGATGAAAAAAAATAGGGGAAGTTATTTGTTTGTCCCGAGTTTTATGATTTTCTTTTTTTTTTAATTTTTAAAGCATTATTTTAAAATTTTTGGGGGTTGTAGTGAGCGCGCACGCGAGAGGTGTGTATTGGGGATCGTAGTGTGGCGTGTATATTATTGTGGGAATTTTTATTTTAATGTATTTCCGTAATCGATTTTCTCTTTATGGTTTAATTTTTGGTTTGGTGCAATAAAGTAGTAGTTTTAATATAATCTTAAGGAATTTTTTTTGATAGAGGTTGAAAAAAAAAAAATACTTGCTTATTCAATGTCCCCTTGGAAACAAAATTTGACTTTGACGATTTGCACAACACAACACACTCACACACACACTACACTCATACACACACACAACACTCACCACACACAACACAAAAACCACACAAACACACACACACACACACCCCACAACAACACCTCCCCTCACACACACCAACACTCCCAACACTCACCACTAAAAAACTCCATCACCACTCACACGGGGACGGGATGGGCCTGGGGGTTTTCAGTGAGTCTTTGTGATTGCTGACCGGGTTCGTTCCCGTTTAAAAAGGGGTTTTTTCTTGGGTTTTAAACCCCAGTGCGTCCCCCCCAAAAGGCCCTTTAGATGAGATATAACGAGGCCCCCCTTTCGAAGCACGCGAAATTTGGCACAGTCCAAACGTCGCTTTTGGGAAAAGTAGGCCATTGTGTGCGGTGGAAAAGGATGACAAAATGACAAAATGATACACACGGGGGGCTTGATGAAAAAAAAAAGCACATGCTTTTATTCCCTTATCCCGAAATAAAATAAAAAATAAATAAAAAAATAAAACAACAATCACACCCAAAACTCACACACACTCAACACACAACCACACCCCAAAACACCACACCACACACACCACACAAACACACAATTTTTTTTGTTTTTTTTTTTTTGGGTTGGGTTTTTTTAAATTTTTTTATTTTTTTATTTTTTTATTGTATCTTTTGCTTGTGCGGTTTTTTTTTCAGTTGATACTTTTCCCCCTGCATTTTTCAGTAGGGCCCCAACCCCACCCCAATTTTCATACACCCCTTGTTTTTATATTTTTTTTTCCCTTATAAAACACTGAGAGTGAAACAGAGTAAAATCGAAGACAAAAACAAAACAACACACCACCACACAACCAAAAACACACACACACACACACACACACCACCACACCACAACACACAACACGGACCTAAACCACAGGGACCCTAAACCACACAAAACCCCCACAAACCCCCAGCAGAACACACACACACACAACACACACACCCACACACACACACACACACCCCACAACACGTGGGGGCAAAATTTGGGGTGGTGTACGCACGCACATTTACCGCACCGCCTGGCGACCACACACAAACACAACCAAAACAAAACACCACACAACACACACCAAAACCCCCAACCCTAAAAAAAACTTTTTCATTTTTTCTCCCCCTTATCTATTAAAATCACTTTTTAATGTGTGACATTAAAGCACGCAACACACACACCACAACACCCAAACACACACAACACCCACAAACCCCACCAACACACCACACAAACCCCCACTCAACCACAACACACACACACACGCACGACGCACGCCCCACGCAGCACGCACACAACCACACACACCACCACACATACACACACTAAACAGTACTTGCTCGTTTGTTGGCATGCATTTTTTTTTTCTTTTTTATTTTGTTTTTTTTTTTCACCCGTTTTTTTTTTTCTCTTTTCATCTTTTTTTTTCTTTTTCACTGTGTTTTTTTTTTCATCTTTGTCTCTTTTTCTTTCTTTTTTGTTTATTTTTGTTTTTCTCTTTTTTTTTATCTCTTTTTCTCCCTTTGGGTTTTTTTTTTCATCTTTTTTTTTTCTTTTTATCTTTTTTCACTTTTGTTTTTTTTTTTCATCTTTTTTCATTTTGTTTTCTTTTTTATTTTGTTTTTCTTTTTCTCTTTTTTTTTTTTCTCTTTTTCCCTCTGTGTTTTTTTGGGTGTTTTTCTGTCTTGTTTGTGGCCGGGCTGTGAAGGAAGTAGGTGGAAGACCTCGCCCAAAAAGAAGAGCGGGTTGGGGGGGGGGGGGGGGAGTGGGGGTGGTAGGGGGGAGGGAGGGTGAGATGTTGTCGAATCCCCGGCAAAGATAATCACTGAAGTGTTGGAGACTGTTCGCAATGGCACTCTGTGTAGAGAGAGAAGAGAGGAGGAGAAGAGAGAGGGTGTGTGTGTGTGTGTGTGTGTGTGTGTGGAGGAGAGAGAGAGAGAGGAGAGGAGGAAGGGGAGGAGGTGTGTGTGTGTGTGTGTGTGTGTGGGAGAGAGAGAGAAGAGGAAAGAGGGGGGAGAAAGAGAGAAGAGTGTGTTTGTGGGCAGAGAGGGGAAGGAGAGAGGGGAGGGGGGGGAGAGAGAAGAGGGGGAGAGGAGAGGGGTGTGGTCAGAGAGAGATTATATATATATATATATATATATATATATATAATAATATATAATTGAGGGAGAGAGAGGAGGGAGAGAGAAGGGAGAGAGATGTGTGTGTGTGTGGTGGTCAGAGGGAGAGAGGAAAGGAGAGGAGAGGAGAGGGGGAGAGGAAGAGAGAGAGAAGAAAGGGAGGAGAGAGAGAGGGGAGAGGAGGAGGTGGGTTTTTGTGTGAGAGAGAGAGAGAGGAGAGGGGGAGGGGAGGGGAGAGAGAAGAGAGAGAGAGGAGTGTGTGTGGTTTTGTGTAGAGAGAGAGAGAAGGGGAGTGTGTGTGTGTGTGTGTGGAGAGAGAAGAGAAGGAGAGAGGGGAGAGAGAGAGGAGAGAGAGGAGAGAGAGGAGAGGAGAGGGAGAGGAGAAGAGGAGAGTTTGTAGAGAGAGAGAGAGAGAGAGAGAGAAGGGAAAGGGGGAGGGAGAGAGGGGAAAAGAGAGTTTACCGGGTTTTTAAATTTTATGACTCACAGCTACAAATTGCGTCATGTGATGATGTTTCTGCTATGCAACGTTCGCGCTCACCGCGGGGTTTTGTGTGTGTGTGGTGTGTTTGTGTTTTGCGCGCGTGCGTGCGTGCGTGCTTTGGCGTGCGTGTTGCGTGTGTGTGTGTGTGTGAGTTATTCATTCTTGTTTTTGGAGGGTAATAAAAATAACTGCTCGTGTGCTATTTTTATACTCAAGTCCCCATGTACACAAAAAATGTAAATTCCCACCACACAAATAGCCTACTTTTCCCGGAAAGTGGAACAGGTTTAAAGTAGTAGTTCTTCAGTGTAACGTCCTTCCACTAAATTGTGTTTATCAGACGGGAAAGTGTGGTTTTGGTGTGTGTGTGTGTGTGGTTGTATACTCATTGAGTCAGCTGGAGGGACAGAGGAGAGCTGGGGTTGCTGTGGAGATGGATCAGTGGAGATGGTGTGATCAGAACACTGAGGGGGCAGGCTTGGAGTTGAGGAGGAAGGGAGGATAGGGTTAGGAGACCGCGCAGATGACTGTTTGTCTCCTGGCAACATGGTGACAGAGCTGACTGCCTTTAGGGGGGTGGCAGTGACAGGTGAAGTGTTGTGTACTGGCAAGCACACAGGGCTCGCTGCAGGTGATGTTAAGGCAAATGATGTGCCAGGCAGTGGCAAACGCACAGGGGAGGAGGGGGGATTGGTGGGGTTCATGTCACTGACACAACAATCACACATATAGTTCACTATGTTCTTAAAGGATTTCGAATTCCTTATTTAGCCACTCCTGACAAGTGTTTCCTTGTATTAATATTGTCCCTGTCGTGTGGTACACAGTAATTGTTAACAGTTTTGCCTCGTCAGGAAGAGCTGTAAAAAATGTTTAAAAGAGTTGTGGGGGAAGTGGGGTTTTGAGTATGTGTCTAGTTTTGGGGTATGATTTCTTTAGATTGTTTAAAGTCTAGCCATAGGGTTTGTTGCGGTGTCTGACTTGAGTGTGTCGATATATCGTTGTGTAGTGCAGTACTCCATGTCGGTAGTGGTTGTAAGATGCAATGAAATTTTACCTGACAACTGTCTTTAGTGAACGGGAATTTTTTCTAATGTTAGTGAATGTCTTGCACTTTCAGATCTGGTTGTTGGTCGCATTGTGGAATGTGTGTTTGAGGCGGATCACATGATTTATAGGGGGGGGGGGGGGGGGGGGGGGGGGGGGGGGGGAGGATAAAAGAAAGGAAAAAAAAGTCACACAAAGGGACAAGTGGAGAGGCCCCCACCAGCCCTCAAATTTGGAGGGGAG
>CM054146.1:3249022-3259022 GCA_028751875.1 Rapana venosa
CAAAACCTATCGAAAAGAAGAAGTGCATCACCCGTCGTAACCTCAAGGCTATTGACATTTAAACTTTCTCTTCCCAAGCTGCTGAACGCCTATCACAAACCCCTGACCACACTGACCCTTCTAAACACCATAACACTGTTCTCAGCCAACTGCTTGATGAGCACACACCTCCCACTGACCGTTCTCTTCCTGATAGGCCCTTTGCCCCATGGTACACCCATGCTATCCTGGTGGCAAAGCGCAAACGCCGACAACTAGAACGGCAGTGGCGAAAAACAAAAACTGAAGTAAACAAACAGCTCTTTCGAAAACAAACCAACAACGTAAAACCTTAATCCACTTGGTTGTTCCCTCTCCCCTTGTTGCTGCTTTTATGTTGCACTTGGTTTCTTTGCTTTTGGGGGGGTTGTTTTTAGGTTTTTTGTTTGTGTTGTTTTGCTTAAATGTATTATTTGTTGCTGCTTTTTCCTCTCGTTTTCGGTGGTTTTTGTGGTTTTGTGTGTGTGGATATTCCCCCCCCCCCTTTACTGTGTGTGTATTGGTATTGGGCTGAGACTGGATGTAAAAAAGCACATTGGGGCTTATTCATTATCCTCGAAATAAGAGAATTTGTCATTGTCATTTCTCCTCTCTCTCTCTCTCTCTCTCTCTCTCTCTCTCTCTCTTCCTCTCTCTCCTCTCCTCTCTCTCTCTCTCTCTCTCTCTCTCTCTCCCCTGCCTCCACATACGATGATTCCATTTCGTGCCAATGATGACAGCTTCGACATTGTTTTCTGTCTGTTTGTCTGTTTCTCTTTGTTTCTGTCTGTGTCTTCTCGTCTCTATCTGTCTGTCTGTTTGTTTGTCTGCCTCTGTCTCTATCTGTCTGGTTTGCTGTTGTTTGTTGTTGTTGTTGTTGTTTGTTGTTCTTCTTCTTCTTCTTCTTCTCTTCTTCTTCTTCTTGTATATTTACAATGAAATGACTGTCCATATCCCTTTTCTGCCTTTGCCTGCTGGAGTTCCAATGGTCATTCTTATGTATAAACATTCGCTTCCCGTCCCTTTCCTTCCATGTTTTTAATACAAGTGTTTATACGGAAAACAACAACAGCAACAACAAACCCTACCCCAAAACATGGCCTATGCATAGTCACTCGCTATAACTGCCCGCCACCTGTTGATTCGATTAAGAAACCAGACCACACTGACATCGATTATTCTTACTTTGTGTCCTTTTCTGTCTGTCATTAGCTCTGTCTCTTTGATTTTCTACAGGGACTTTTGATCTCAGCAGAAAACTGCCTGATTTTCAACCAGTAGCCACCTGGCAGCTCTAATAACCGAGAAAGAGCAATGGCCGGCCGACAGTGGTTTGTTGGAATGTAGGTGTTGGAATTTGGTAGGTGTTTGTTGGAATGTAGGTGATCGACGACATCCGTGATTGGACAGGGGAGGACTTCAGTGTCACCCAGGCACTCGCCCACGACCGCGCTAAGTGGAGCCAGCTGGTCCACCGTTCGTCCACCATGCAGCGCCCCTACGACCCTGGCGGGTTACGGGACCAGTGAACAGTGAACAGTGAGGTGTTGGAAAGCACAGAGCATGGTCAGCAGGGAAGGGGGGAGGAAGGGAAGGGGATGAAGTGGTGTACAGGTGAAGACAGTTGTTCCAAAGATAAGGGGGTAACAGATTTGGGGAGACGTTTGAAGCAGAGAATGCTGATCTTATGCTTCACACTTTGTGAGACAGGCATCCAGAGAGGAGATTGATTGCCAGAGAGGCGATTTCCAGAGAGGGGATTGCCAGAGAGGGGATTGCCAGAGGGGATTGCCAGAGAGGGGATTGCCAGAGAGGGGATTGCCAGAGATTGCCAGAGATTGCCAGAGAGGGGATTGCCAGAGAGGGGATTGCCAGAGAGGGGATTGCCAGAGAGGAGATTGCCAGAGAGGGGATTGCCAGAGATTGCCAGAGAGGGGGTTGCCAGAGAGGGGATTGCCAGAGAGGAGATTGCCAGAGAGGGGATTGCCAGAGATTGCCAGAGAGGGGATTGCCAGAGAGGGGATTGCCAGAGAGGGGATTGCCAGAGATTGCCAGAGAGGGGATTGCCAGAGAGGTGATTGCCAGAGAGGGGATTGCCAGAGATTGCCAGAGAGGGGATTGCCAGAGAGGGGATTGCCAGAGAGGGGATTGCCAGAGAGGAGATTGCCAGAGAGGGGATTGCCAGAGAGGAGATTGCCAGAGAGGTGATTGCCAGAGAGGGGATTGCCAGAGAGGGGATTGCCAGAGAGGGGATTGCCAGAGATGAGATTGCCAGAGAGGGGATTGCCAGAGAGGGTAGTGACGTGTTCAGCTTTTTGGTGAACCCGGAGCTTTGGGCCTAGCTGTGGAACGAAAAAAGGACAGACGGACGGACAGACAGAAAGACAGACAGACAGACAGGTAGAGGGAAGGAGAGCAGCCCAGCAAATCATTCTGCCAATCAGAGGAAGGAAGGTAGAAGCAAGCCAACAAGCAAGCCAACTACTTAATCAGACGCATGCGCACTTAATAGGACGCATGCGCACACGTACATATGCACTATCCACAGTCCTTCCTTCCCCTCCTCCTCCTCCTCCTCCAAACATCATTAATGACAGTGGCTTCCCCTGGCAGTTCATTCTCCATGATTAACTCCCATTGTGGCCAGCCTCCCCGGACAGACCAAATGGCGGCTCAACTCTACGGGATTGCTTGGCACCAGTTCGGTAAAAAGATGAAATCCCCAAAGGCTGATAGGAAGGGTGGCAATTTCTCTGCTCCAATCTGCTCTGCTTCATCACAGGCCCCTGCCTTAGTGGCCCTGATCTTGTCAGCAATCGCAGAGGCATTGATTGATTGATTAATTATGAGTTTAACGTCTCCAGTCCATCTCAGAAACGTTGCAGGGGAGACACTGAGAGAACAGGTTTTGGAAGACGTCATGATGACGGTTTTACTGTATGGTTGACATCCAAGATCCTAACCTGCACAGCACTTGTCTCCCTTTGCTCATGACCCCACGCTTGGGCATTTTTGTAAAGAGTTAGGAGACGATAGAGGAATAGGGACTATGAAAGAGTGGATCAGGTTTTGTGGAAGAAAGTGTTCACCTGGTTTTGGTAAAAATCTCTTTTTCTCTCTGTATATATATATAATATATATATATATATATATATAATATATATAATATATAAATATATATATATACAGAGAGAAAAAGATATTTTTACCAAAACCAGGTGAACACTTTCTTCCACACACATATATATAATATATATATAAATATATATATATATATATATATATATATATATATATATATATATTATATCGATTGATAGAAAGGTACATAGATAGATAGATAGATAGACAGAGAGAGAGAGAGAGAGAGAGAGAGAGAGAGAGAGAGAGAGAGAGAGAGAGAGAGAGATGTACATATAAAGATTTCAGTCCTAAGACGTTCAGTCTTAAAACTTGTATCGAGTTGTCAGTCAGTGCCTAGTTTTCCACAGAACCTGTTTGCTGTTGTTAAGTGTTGACACACTGGTACATTAAGTGTTGACACACTGGTAAATTAAGTGTTGACACACTGGTAAATTAAGTGTTGACACTCTGGTAAATTAAGTGTTGACACTCTGGTAAATTAAGCGTTGACACACTGGTAAATTAAGTGTTGACACACTGGTACATTAAGTGTTGACACACGGGTAAATTAAGTGTTGACACACTGGTACATTAAGTGTTGACACACTGGTAAATTAAGTGTTGACACTCTGGTAAATTAAGTGTTGATACAATGGTAAATTAAGTATTGACACTCTGGTAAATTAAGTGTTGACACTCTGGTAAATTAAGTGTTGATACAATGATAAATTAAGTGTTGATACACTGGTAAATTAAGTGTCGACACACTGGTAAATTAAGTGTTGATACAATGATAAATTAATCGTTGATACACTGGTAACTTAAGTGTTGACACACTGGTAAATGAAGTGTTGATACACTGGTAACTGAAGTGTTGATACACTAGTAAATTAAGCGTTGATACAATGATAAATTAAGCGTTGATACAATGATAAATTAAGTGTTGATACAATGATAAATAAAGTGTTGACACACTGGTAAATTAAGTGTTGATACACTGGTAAATGAAGTGTTGATACACTTGTAAATGAAGCGTTGATACAATGATAAATTAAGCGTTGATACAATGGTAAATTAAGCGTTGATACAATGATAAATAAAGTGTTGACACACTGGTAAATTAAGTGTTGATACATTGGTAAATGAAGTGTTGATACACTGGTAAATGAAGTGTTGATACACTGGTAACTGAAGTGTTGATACAATGATAAATTAAGTGTTGATACAATGGTAAATTAAGTGTTGATACAATAATAAATGAAGTGTTGATACAATGATAAATGAAGTGTTGATACAATGGTAAATTAAGTGTTGATACAATGGTAAAGTAAGTGTTGATACAATAATAAATGAAGTGTTGATACGCTGGTAAATGAAGCGTTGATACAATGGTAAATTAAGTGTTGATACAATGGTAAATTAAGTGTTGATACAATGATAAATTAATCGTTGATACACTGGTAACTTAAGTGTTGACACACTGGTAAATGAAGTGTTGATACACTGGTAACTGAAGTGTTGATACACTAGTAAATTAAGCGTTGATACACTGGTAAATTAAGCGTTGATACAATGATAAATAAAGTGTTGACACACTGGTAAATTAAGTGTTGATACATTGGTAAATGAAGTGTTGATACGCTGGTAAATGAAGTGTTGATACACTGGTAACTGAAGTGTTGATACAATGATAAATTAAGTGTTGATACAATGGTAAATTAAGTGTTGATACAATAAAAAATGAAGTGTTGATACAATGATAAATTAAGTGTTGATACAATGGTAAATTAAGTGTTGATACAATGGTAAATTAAGTGTTGATACAATGGTAAATTAAGCGTTGATACAATGATAAATTAAGCGTTGATACACTGGTAAATGAAGTGTTGATACAATGATAAATGAAGTGTTGATACAATGATAAATTAAGTGTTGATACACTGGTAAATGAAGTGTTGATGCACTGGTAAATGAAGTGTTGATACACTGGTAAAGGCTGTGGTGTGGAGCGGAGTGTTGTCACAGGACAGAGTGACGTCGACACCTGACCCCCATCACCTCTGCTGCAGGGTTCGGCTGCTGACGTCTTCACCTCACTGACCATTTCCGGTCACCTGACATGGTCCATTGCTTTATGGCATTTTCCTCGGCCATGTCAGTCAAGCGTTCCCATGGTTCGACTTGATTATTCTTTCCCCTATCCAGATTCCCCCTGAAAGGTCACTGTTATTGCTCAATGACTGATTGGAAAGGACAAGCAGCAAACAATGATAGGAGGACAAGCAGCAAACAATGATAGGAGGACAAGCAGAAAATAATTTCCGTGCACTTTTTCCTGTGATGGTGCTACGATCACCAGCACCACACATCAAGCTGGTTTGCCTCAGCTTGCGTCCTTGGCCAGCAGATTTAGGGGAGGGGGTCCAGGGTCCAGGGTTCGTCTCCACATCACCACACCGCAGCAAAAGGATCCCCCAGAAGAGATAGGTGAGGGTCAGTCCTAACAGTACACTGTCTCGTCCGCTTTTTAGCGTCAGGATGGACGTCCACATGGCCGATTTCAATTCGGCCTGTTTCGACATGAAGCAGGCGAATACTGCCGCAAATGTCCCACAGACAGCCCTGTACAGCTGCAACGATATTCCCATCCTCCTTATCTAAATGTATGCAAACAATGAAAAACTAAGGCCCCTTAAAACTGGTTACTAATTCACAAAAATACTAGAGCAATTTCTGTACGTCTTCACCTTCACATTACGTGATCGCCCCGAGAGAGGGAGAGAGAGAGCGAGAGAGAGGGAGGGAGAGAGAGAGAGAGAGACAGAGAGAGAGAGAGAGGAGAGAGAGAGAGGGAGAGAGAGAGAGAGAGAGAGAGAGAGAGCGAGAGAGAGAGAGAGAGAGAGAGAGAGAGAGAGAGAGAGAGAGAGAGAGAGAGAGAGAGAAGAGAGAGAGAGAGAGAGAGAGAGAGAGAGCTGGACGTCAAGCAAAACGTAATCAACTTGTTACAGCCTATCATTATCTCTAGCTCTGTGTTCAGAACTTTGCCCAACTTTTGAAGTTGCTCCCCCTCCCCCTCCCTCCCTCCTGCCCTCCCCTCCCTCCTCCCATGTCAAAACCATTTCAAAGCAATAATGATGTGTCTGTTGGCTGGGCTGTGGGTAAGGCAGGGCTTCAGTGCTGTGTCTGTTGGCTGGGCTGTGCAGGGCTTCAGTGCTGTGTCTGTTGGCTGGGCTGTGCAGGGCTTCAGTGCTGTGTCTGTTGGCTGGGCTGTGGGTAAGGCAGAGCTTCAGTGCTGTGTCTGTTGGCTGGGCTGTGGGTAAGGCAGGGCTTCAGTGCTGTGACTGTTGGCTGGGCTGTGGGTAAGGCAGGGCTTCAGTGCTGTGTCTGTTGGCTGGGCTGTGGGTAAGGTAGGGCTTCAGTGCTGTGACTGTTGGCTGGGCTGTGCAGGGCTTCAGTGCTGTGTCTGTTGGCTGGGCTGTGGGTAAGGTAGGGCTTCAGTGCTGTGACTGTTGGCTGGGCTGTGGGTAAGGCAGGGCTTCAGTGCTGTGTCTGTTGGCTGGGCTGTGGGTAAGGTAGGGCTTCAGTGCTGTGACTGTTGGCTGGGCTGTGCAGGGCTTCAGTGCTGTGACTGTTGGCTGGGCTGTGCAGGGCTTCAGTGCTGTGACTGTTGGCTGGGCTGTGCAGGGCTTCAGTGCTGTGACTGTTGGCTGGGCTGTGCAGGGCTTCAGTGCTGTGACTGTTGGCTGGGCTGTGCAGGGCTTCAGTGCTGTGACTGTTGGCTGGGCTGTGCAGGGCTTCAGTGCTGTGTCTGTTGGCTGGGCTGTGGGTAAGGCAGGGCTTCAGTGCTGTGTCTGTTGGCTGGGCTGTGGGTAAGGTAGGACTTCAGTGCTGTGTCTGTCCAAGCTGGTGAAAGCTGGGCTGGTCTGTTGTTGGGCTGTCTTTCTGAAGCTGCAAGGAGGTTCAGGGATGGAGCCACGTTTTGCCTCAGCGATCAAGGAGGCTGGATGTGGAGGAGAGGAGGGGAAGATATTGTAGAGGCGCCGTTAAAACCACTTGCCGTTAAAACCGTTAAAACCACTTGCCGTTAAAACCACTTGCCGTTAAAACCACTTGCCGTTAAAACCACTTGCCGTTAAAACCGTTAAAACCACTTGCCGTTAAAACCGTTAAAACCACTTGCCGTTAAAACCGTTAAAACCACTTGCCGTTAAAACCACTTGCTGTTAAAACCGTTAAAACCACTTGCCGTTAAAACCGTTAAAACCACTTGCCGTTAAAAATGTTAAAACCACTTGCCGTTAAAACCACTTGCCGTTAAAACTGTTAAAACCACTTGCCGTTAAAACCACTTGCCGTTAAAACCACTTGCCGTTAAAACCACTTGCCGTTAAAACCGTTAAAACCACTTGCCGTTAAAACCGCTTGCCGTTAAAACCACTTGCCGTTAAAACCGCTTGCCGTTAAAACCACTTGCCGTTAAAACCGCTTGCCGTTAAAACCGTTAAAACCACTTGCCGTTAAAACCGCTTGCCGTTTAAACCGTTAAAACCACTTGCCGTTAAAACTACTTGCCCTTAAAACCGCTTGCCGTTAAAACCACTTGCCTTCCAGCACTGCTGCTGCCATACTAATGTTGAGCAGGGCAGCCAGGGTCCTTATTTTCCAGGGTGTAAACTAGTCAGCCATTGGGAGGGTGTGTGTGTGTGTGTGTGTGTGTGCGCGCGCACGCGTGTGTGTGTGTGTGTGTGTGTGTGTGTGCTTGTGCGTGTGTGTGTGTCAGAAGATGTCAATAATGTTAAGATATTTAGGAGGATAAAAGAATTAAAAAAAACTTGATGATGATGATGATGATACCATTGCTTTGGTTTTGGGTTTTTTTTTGGTTTTGTTTTTTTCCTGCGAAGAAGAATTGCGAAGAAGAGGAATTGCGAAGAAGAAGAAGAACTGCGAAGAAGAAGAAGAATTGCGAAGAAGAATTGCGAAGCAGAAGAAGAAGAAGAATGTCAAGTCAACTTTTTAGCAGGAAAATGCCCTGTCAACATTTTAGATGAAAAAGTGTTTTGAATCATGTCAGCACTTAAGCGGGGGACATGCTATAGCACCCCTCATCCACAGGTTAGCAGATGGCGAACATGCGGCAGATGGATTGGCAGAGGAAGGTGTCAGTGTTCACTGACCAGTTCAGCAAACAAGCTGGTGAAACACTAGGTAGACAGGGTCTATGAGGACAGGTATGGCAGCAGGGTATTCAACACCCACTGGCACAGATTTGTGACATATCCAGCTTTCTGTTTTTGAAATAAGCATGCATGTGCTTTTTACATCCAGTCCCCATGGTGTGAGGCCAGTTTCTCATGAGGCCATACTGTCTGTGACCTGGTGTGAGGTCAGTTTCTCACGAGGCCATACTGTCTGTGACCTGGTGTGAGGTCAGTTTCTCACGAGGCCATACTGTCTGTGGCCTGACCACGCTCAGTCGGTGTTGCTGTTCACTGGTCAGCAAGGTCCTGACCCTCCAGTCTCCTCACAGGCCTACCCCCCCCCCCCTTCACCTCCTCCCCCTCCCATCAGCCCAACTAGTAATTATGACTACAGTGTAAATCCATCCTCGCCCCCTCCCCCTTGTTTAACACCTGGGAATGCTATTGCAGGCCAGCTGTGTGGGGGTCTGCAGGTCAGCTGTGTGGGGGTGTGGTCAGCTGTGTGGGGGTGTGGTCAGCTGTGTGGGGGTGTGGTCAGCTGTGTGGGGGTGTGCAGGTCAGCTGTGTGGGGTGTGGTCAGCTGTGTGGAGGTGTGGTCAGCTGTGTGGAGGTGTGGTCAGCTGTGTGGAGGTGTGGTCAGCTGTGTGGAGGTCTGCAGGCCAGCTGTGTGGAGGTGTGCAGGTCAGCTGTGTGGGGGTGTGGTCAGCTGTGTGGGGGTGTGGTCAGCTGTGTGGAGGTCTGCAGGCCAGCTGTGTGGAGGTGTGCAGGTCAGCTGTGTGGAGGTGTGGTCAGCTGTGTGGAGGTGTGGTCAGCTGTGTGGAGGTGTGGTCAGCTGTGTGGAGGTGTGGTCACCTGTGTGGGGGTGTGGTCAGCTGTGTGGAGGTCTGCAGGCCAGCTGTGTGGAGGTGTGCAGGTCAGCTGTGTGGAGGTGTGGTCAGCTGTGTGGAGGTGTGGTCAGCTGTGTGGAGGTGTGGTCAGCTGTGTGGAGGTCTGCAGGCCAGCTGTGTGGAGGTGTGCAGGCCAGCTGTGTGGAGGTGTGGTCAGCTGTGTGGAGGTGTGGTCAGCTGTGTGGGGGTGTGGTCAGCTGTGTGGAGGTGTGCAGGCCAGCTGTGTGGAGGTGTGCAGGTCAGCTGTGTGGAGGTGTGGTCAGCTGTGTGGAGGTGTGGTCAGCTGTGTGGAGGTGTGCAGGCCAGCTGTGTGGAGGTGTGGTCAGCTGTGTGGAGGTGTGGTCAGCTGTGTGGAGGTGTGGTCAGCTGTGTGGAGGTGTGGTCAGCTGTGTGGAGGTGTGCAGGCCAGCTGTGTGGAGGTGTGGTCAGCTGTGTGGAGGTGTGCAGGCCAGCTGTGTGGAGGTGTGGTCAGCTGTGTGGAGGTGTGCAGGCCAGCTGTGTGGAGGTGTGCAGGCCAGCTGTGTGGGGGTGTGGTCAGCTGTGTGGAGGTGTGCAGGCCAGCTGTGTGGAGGTGTGGTCAGCTGTGTGGAGGTGTGGCCAGCTGTGTGGAGGTGTGGTCAGCTGTGTGGAGGTGTGCAGGCCAGCTGTGTGGAGGTGTGCAGGCCAGCTGTGTGGAGGTGTGGTCAGCTGTGTGGAGGTGTGGTCAGCTGTGTGGAGGTGTGCAGGCCAGCTGTGTGGAGGTGTGGTCAGCTGTGTGGAGGTGTGCAGGCC
>CM054146.1:3266522-3295736 GCA_028751875.1 Rapana venosa
ATATCTTCAGTTTAACGTCTGTCTGTTCACATGCTGCCTGTCATATCTTCAGTTTAACGTCTGTCTGTTCACATGCTGTCTGTCATATCTTCAGTTTAACGTCTGTCTGTTCACATGCTGTCTGTCATATCTTCAGTTTAACGTCTGTCTGTTCACATGCTGCCTGTCATATCTTCAGTTTAACGTCTGTCTGTTCACATGCTGTCTGTCATATCTTCAGTTTAACGTCTGTCTGTTCACATGCTGTCTGTCATATCTTCAGTTTAACGTCTGTCTGTTCACATGCTGTCTGTCATTCGAGCGAAAATGCATTGCGCTGCAGTCAAGTGCATGACATGTCAGGCCCAGCGCATCTGACTTCGGCCTGGGAGAGAAGTGTTGTCTTTGACGTCTTTCCGGCAAAAAGGCAGGAGAGTGGACCAAGACGGCAGAACACAGACAAGGAGGAGGTGCCAGCAAGAAAAGAAACAAGGCAGAAACAATGAGAGAGATGGAAAAGAGAATTTCCAGAAAGTGGGGTGGCTATTTCTGCTGACAGGTCCCCGGCATCTCCACGGGCGAATGCCTCTTTGCTAGAAGAGGAGTGACGCTATGGTTCATGGAATGGATGAACATAATATACCTAGCATGCACCCTACTACCTGGAGAGGCATGGGCTCCGCCAGGTTCATCCTGCCCACGACACACTGCTGAAAAACTTCAGTGCAGAGTTTCACTGGAGGAGTTCAGGGAGAGGTGGAGTCACATCACGCCCTCTTTTACTCTCTCAGTCCCCGCACGTTCCCCAAGCACCCCAATGTGTGCGTGGTAAATGTTGAGGGGGTGTGGGGGGGGGGGCGGGTGCTGTAACGTGTGTAAAACGCTCCCTGCCAAGGCAAGTCGTTTTAAACCGGCACAAGAACTTTTCTCTTGTCGTCCCGGCATCGACCGTTCCCGGCTACAATCGGCTCCTAAATCACCAACCTTCCGTCCATCCCGGAGTTCCGACAGATTCCTCTTGTGTAAATCAAGTGTTCCCATGGCTCTGCTTGATTATTCGCGTCGCTGGGGCTTTATCTCCGGGAGTCCGTTGCAGTATTATGACGGACTGCTTAGGAGGAGATGAGAATCGGAGTGGGGGTTGGGGATCGGGGTGGGGGATGGATGGGTGGGGGAAAGTGTGGGTTTTTTGCTGATGAAGTTGTTTCTGATCAGTACAAAATCGGTGCAGATAAACGTGAATCTGTGGCTCAGTAGTCCAGAGATAATTAACACGTCTAAAAAACAAGAAGTCCTGGATTCGATCCCCATTTACCCCCCCCCCCTTCCCCCGCTCCCATTCACTGAACCTTGAGTGGTGATATTGGTGCCGACATTTCAGCTGAGGCGATAAACTGCAGGCTTGTGTGCAGCGCCTATTGAGGGCTCTTGTAAGAACCCACCACAAGAGCTGTCCTTAGCAACATTCTGTCCAAAAAAAGCCAAACCACTCTGTGTGTGTGTGTGTGTGTGTGTGTGTGTGTGTGTGTGTGTGTGTGTGTGTGTGTGTGCGCGCGCGTGTGTGTGTTTGTGCGTGCGTGCGTGCGTGAAAAGAAAAAGTGGCACTGTGCTTGTGGCGAGGCGCTGACCCCGGGACTGAGGAGCCCGAATTTCGCGCAGAGAAATCTGCCATGACTGAAAGTGGTATACCCTGCACTGCACTACATTACACTACACTGCACTACACTACACTGCACTACACTGCACTGCACTGCACTACACTGCACTACACTGCACTGCACTACACTGCACTACACTACACTGCACTGCACAGCACTACACTGCACTACACTGCACTGCACTGCGCTACACTGCACTACACTGCACTACACTGCACTACACTGCACTACACTGCACTGCACTACACTGCACTACACTGCACTACACTACACTGCACTGCACTGCACTACACTACACTACACTACACTACACTGCACTGCACTGCACTGCACTGCACTACACTGCACTACACTGCACTGCACTACACTACACTACACTGCACTACACTGCACTGCACTGCACTGCACTACACTACACTACACTACACCACACTGCACTACACTGCACTACACTACACTGCACTGCACTACACTATACTACACTACACTACACTACACTACACTGCACTACACTGCACTGCACTACACTACACTGCACTGCACTACACTGCACTACACTACACTGCACTACACTGCACTACACTACACTGCACTACACTACACTACACTACACTACACTGCACTGCACTGCTTTGCACTGCACTACACTGCACGACACTACACTACACTACACTACACTACACTACACTACACTACACTACATTACACTACACTACACTACACTACACTACACTACACTGCACTTCATTACACTACATTGCACTCCACTCCACTCCACTCCACCCCACTCCACTCCACTCCACTCCACTCCACTCCACTTCACTACACTACACTACACTACACTACACTACACTACACTACACTACACTACACTACACTACACTACACTACACTACACGACACTACACGACACTACACGACACACGACACGACACGACACGACACGACACTACACGACACTACACTACACTACACTACACGACACTACACTACACGACACTACACTACACCACACCACACCACACTACACTACACGACACTACACTACACCACACTACACTACACTACACTACACGACACTACATTGCACTGCACTACACTTCGGATGAGACTATAAACCGAGACATCTTGCGCACACGTTAAATCGTGTTCCGCTGTTCGAAAGAGTAGGCCATTGTGTGCCGGTGGGAACAGATGACAAAATTAAAAAAAACCCGCATACACACGCATACATTTTTTTAAAAAAGCGTTTGGATTTGTTGCTTTACAAGATTCCGCGCTATATAAATTCCATGCATTATTATTATTATTATTATTATTATTATTATTATTATTATAATCATCATCATCATCATCATCATCATCATCATCATCATCATCATCATCATCATCATCATCATCATCATTATTATTATTATTATTACACTACACGACACGGCACGACACGACACGACACGACACGACACGACACGACACTACACCTCACTACACTACACTACACTACACTACACTTCACTACACTACACTACACTACACTACACTACACTACACGACACTACACCTCACTACACCTCACTACACTACACTACACAACACTACACTACACTGCACTACACTCCCCTACACTGCACTATTCTACACTACACTGCGCCACACTGCACCACACTACACTACACTCCCCTACACTACACTATTCTACACTACACTATTCTACACTAGACTACACTGCATGAGGATGATAATGATGACCATGATGACGATGACGTCGACGACGATGATTATGACGACGACGACGATGATGATAACGACGACGTCGATGATGATACCAATGATGATGATGGTGATAATGATGATACGACGACGACGATGATGATGTTGATCATGATGATGATGATGATTGATGATGATGGTGATGTTGATGATGTTGATGATGTTGATGATGTTGTTGATGATGTTGATGATGTTGCAGGGTACAGGGATTACGTGCACAGACCGGACTTCTTTGTTGTGCTGCTGCACTGCACTGACCACGATGACCAGGAGATCAGTGAAGCCAGTCAGTCAGTCTGTCTGTCCGTCCACATGTCTGTCTGTCTGTCTGCCCACATGTCTGCCTGTCTGTCTGTATGTCTGTCTGCCCACATGTCTGCCTGTCTGTCTGTCTGCCTGTCTGTCCACATGTCTGTCTGTCTGTCTGTATGTCTGTCTGTCCACATGTCTGTCTGTCTGTATGTCTGTCCACATGTCTGTCTGTCTGCCTGTCTGTCCACATGTCTGTATGTCTGTCTGTATGTCTGTCTGTCCACATGTCTGTCTGTCTGTCTGTATGTCTGTCTGTCCACATGTCTGTCTGTCCGTCCACATGTCTGTCTGTCTGTCCACATGTCACTTCTCTCATTCTTTCACGTCTGGACTATTGCAATTCTCTTTTGTCTGGTCTGCCAGCATCATCTATCCACTCCCTGCAACGTATACAAAACTCCGCAGCTCGACTAGTTCTTAGAAAGAAAAAATCGGAGCACATTATCCCTCTCTTGCGATCTCTCCACTGGCTGCCTGTGCCACAGAGTAGATTATAAGATCAGTACCCTCTGTTACAAATGTCTCCACAAAACTGCACCCTCCTACCTCTGTGAATGTCTTAACCTGTACACTCCTTCACGTTCCCTCCGCTCTGCTGCAGATACCTTGTGCCTACGAATACCTAGATTCAACCAATCCACTGTTGGCCGCCGCTCTTTCTCTGTTTCGGGTCCATCGACCTGGAATGAGCTCCCTCTCTCTCTTCGCCAGAAACCTAGTTATGACACTTTTAAATCCAGCCTCAAGACATATTTATTTCAAACCTAATCACAGCTATCCCACCTTCACTAACCCATGCCCTATCACCCTGCTAAAGTATACGACCTGTGTGAGTGTGTGTGTGCTTTTGAAAAACATTTGACTTTTGAAATTTTATTTCATAGATTTTGTCTGCAGCGCATCATGCTTGTAAATATCTGTTTGTTTAAACTATTGATTTTTTATCATTGATTGCATGACTGTGTAAGATTAGGTTGAATGCATGCGCTTTGATTTGTCTGTGCAAGATATAGCGCTATATAAGTTCCATTTATTATTATTATATATTATTATGTTATTTTATTATTATTATTATTAATATTATTATTATTATTGTTATTGTTGTTATTATTATTATCATCATTATTATTATTATATTATATTATTTATTATTATATTATTTTATTATTATTATTATTATTATTTATGATGATGATGATGATGATGATGATGATGATGATGATGATGATAATGATGATGATGTCTGTCCACATGTCTGTCTGTCCACATGTCTGTCTGTCTGTCCACATGTCTGTCTGTTCACATGTCTGTCTGTCCACATGTCTGTCCACATGTCTGTCCACATGTCTGTCTGTTCACATGTCTGTCTGTCTGTCCACATGTCTGTCTGTTCACATGTATGTCTGTCCACATGTCTGTCCACATGTCTGTCCACATGTCTGTCTGTCCGTCCACATGTCTGTCTGTCTGTCCACATGTCTGTCTGTCTGTCTGTCCACATGTCTGTCTGTCCACATGTTTGTCTGTCTGTCCACATGTCTGTCTGTCTGTCTGTCCACATGTCTGTCTGTCTGTCCACATGTCTGTCTGTCCACATGTCTGTCTGTCCACATGTCTGTCAGTCCACATGTCTGTCTGTCTGTCTGTTCACATGTCTGTCTGTCTGTCTGTTCATATGTCTGCGTGTCCATCAACATGTCTGTCTGTCTGTCCATATGTCTGTCTGTCTGTCTGTCCAAATGTCTGTCTGTTTGTCCAAATTTCTGTCTGTTTGTCCACATGTATGTCTGTCTGTCTACATATTTGTCTGTCTGTCCACATGTTTGTCTGTTTGTATGTTTGCTTGTTTGTATGTCTGTCTGTCCACATGTTTGTCTGTCTGTCTGTCTGTCTGTACTGCACTGACGATGCTGATCAGATCAGTGAGCCTTCCCCCGTTACGTCCGTCTGTCTGTCTGTCTCCAAGTTGTCTGTGTGCGGTTGTCTCCATTTTTATGAGTGTTGTGTGTGTGTGTGTGTGTGTGTGGCGCGGGGCGTTTTTGTGTGTGTTGTGTGTATGTGTGTGGTGCGCGTGTGTGTCTAGTATGTTTTTTTTGTGTGTGTGTTTTAGATTTTCGTTTTTGTGTTTATAGAGTTCTTTGTCTTTATCCCTCGTTATTATGTTTATAGATTTTCTTTGTCTTGTGTGTTTATAGATTCTTCTGTTCTGTGGTTTAAAGGTTTCTTGTTCTGTGTTTTTTATAGAGTTTTTTGTCAAATATGTTTATGGTTCTGTCTGTCTTGTGGTTTATGGTTTCTCTGTCTATATATTTTTTATGGGTTTTTTGTCCTGTGGTTTATAGAGTTTCGTGTCTCTGTGTGTTTTAGGTTTTCTGTGTTGTGTGTTTATAGAGTTTCTCTGTCAATATATGTTTATAGGTTCTCTTGTTCTGTGTGTTTATGGGTTTCTTGTCTTGTGTGTTTATAGAGTTTCTCTGTCTCTGGTGTTTATAGTTTTTCTGTTTGGGTTTTTTAGAGTTCCTTTTTCTTTTTTGTTTATAGATTCTCTCTGTCTTGTGTGTTTTAGAGATCTTTTGTCTCTGTGGTTTTAGGTTTGCTTTTTTGTGTGTTAATGAGTTCTCTGTGTTGTGTGTTAATAGAGTTCTCTCCCCCCACCTCTCTCTTTTTTTCGGGCTCCTCTCTCTCCTTCCCCCTCTATCTCCTTACCCCTCCCCTGTTTGTTGTCGTCTGTTGTCCGTCTATAAACACACATGCACTCGCGCCGCCGCACAAACACGTGCACCCATGTGTACAGAGTCAGTAGTAGAGAGAGCCGAGAAAAGAGAGAAGGAGGGGGATATATATATTATATTTATAATAATTTATAAAAATTATTAAAAATATTTATTTAAATATATATTTATATTATAAATATATATATATATTATAATAAGAATCAAATTAAATTAAATCAAATCAATTTTTGTTATTTCGAGTATTTGAAAAAGCCCGTGGTTGTTTTTTTACCCCCTGCCCTTTGCTTTTAGGGATCATCATGTTTTAAATGGCCACTCCCATGATTTACACGCTATCAAACCACAAACACCCCACACAACCAACACCCCAAACCCCCAAAACCCCCAACAACCACACCACACCCACACACACCAACACACGAAATCCCCCCCCCATAAAAAAAACCCAGAAAAAACCAAAACCAATATAATTTCCCCAAAAACAGAAATGTTATCTTTTGGCAATCGCGGAATAAAGTCGCGAATTAAAATACATTAGAGAGGAGAAGAGAGAGAGAAGGAGAGAGAAGGGGAGAGAGAAAAGGAGAGAGAGAGAGAGGGAGAGAGAGAGAGGAAAAAGTGGAGAGGAGAGAGGGGAGAGAGAGAGTGTGTGGGTGGGAAAGTGAGTGAGAGGGAGAAGAGACAGAGAGACAGGGGAGGGGAACAGTAGAGAGTATTCTAAAGAAACCCCTGGAACAGGGGAGGTAAGAAGCATTAACAGACGACTCCCCTGCAATTCCCAGAAAATGGCGAAGGGGGGGTGGAGGGAGGGTGGGGGGGGGGGGGGGGTAAAACCGAAGAAAAAAATTGAGGTAAGAGGCAAAAAAGACAGATACTACGAACACGAATGAAGGGGGGGGGGGGGGGGGAGAGAGAGAAGATGGAGGGGTATGGGAGAAGATTTGGCATCCATCCCAGGAACTTATCAAAATGCTCATTCAGAGGAGTTGAAAAACAGAAACAGGAACAATTGAAGCAAACAAACAAGGAAACGGAGAGGGAGAGAGAGAGAGAGAGAGAGAGAGAGAAGAGAGAGAGGAGAGAAGAGAGAGAGAAGAGAGAGAGAAGTCAAAGTCAAAGTCAAAGTCAAACTTTTATTTTCAGATGGTACATTGAATAAGCAGTGCATTTGCTTTTTTTCATCAAGCCATCTATCTAAAGAAAAAAATGATAAAAAAAGATAATGTATATGCAGACATAGAATAAAAAACCTAATCTATGGTAAACTATACAAATCAAACAAGAAAAACAATAACATATGCATATGTGGAATTAAAAACAAAACAAAACCCCAGAAAAATATTAAATCATACAATTAAAATAATTCAAAAATCTTGAAAAACTATCCGTCATAACACAAACAAACAAGCAACAAAGAAAAAACCAAACCAAAACAAACAAAGAAGACAAAACAGAATTAAAAAACAACAACACCAACTGCTTCCCCCCCCCCCTACACAACATACACACACAAACCTTCAACCATACAAACAACTGAATAAAACAACAACAAAAGATGAATCAACAAGAACAACCACAAGAGAGAGAGAGCATCAGGAAGTTTATCATGATATTAAAAGTGATAATAAAACCATAAGATTATGACAAAAACTTGACAAAAATTCCATACGAATCAACATTATAGTCATTAGTATAAGGCCAGCCGCCTTGGCGTAGTGGTTAGTGCTTTGAATTAGGGACCGGAAGATTGCAGGTTCGAATCCCATAAGAGTCATAGGAAATTTTTGGACTCCGGCCGGCTCCTACCCAGAGTGAGTGTGCTGTGGGCTCAGTGGGAAGACTGGGACCACACAGTCGAGCTTCATCCACTTAACGGATGCGAGTTTGAGAGTGTTGCTCAAATTACCTGACCAACACTGCAGGTGTCTGTGTCTCTTGAGCCCGGTTGACTCCGGGATGTAGTTATACTGATAGGCAGCGTTGAGTATAACCCTGTGGCATAGTCTCAAAATAGGTCAAGTTCCGAGGCAGCATCATTACATCAAGTCAAGTCACATTTTTATTTCCAGATGGTACATTGAATAAGCAATGCATTTGCTTTTTTTCATCAAGCCATCTATCTAGGAACAAATTTCTTAATGATAATACTGAAATACTACATTATTGCAACCTTTACCAATAAAGTGTACCAATAAAAAAAGAGAAAACCAATAAAATAATACACTGCAAAATACAAATTACACACAGATACATACCCACTCACACACACGTATACACAAGCACACACACACAGTATACACAAGCACACAACACACACACACACACACCCACAACACACACACACACACACACCACACACACACACACACACACACACACACACACACACACACACTCAGTTACTTAAGATTTACAATTTCATACTTGTTTATTGTAGATTTAGTAAATTAACCCCCTACCCAACTCCCAGATATCCCCCTTCCCCTCTGGCCTTCCTGTGTCTGATATCACATCTAGTGAAGAGACATAAAATGAAATCGAACACTTATACACTTATACACACGCGCGCGAATTAAAGAAATAAAAATCATAAAACGTCAAACAAATTGCATCACCTACTATATCATCCATTCTTTCACGTTCATACTTTAGAAAATAAAAAGGAACAGGAACAAAACATTAAAAAATACCAGGCATTCATTGCGTCATTACTGACAATATTACCTACAATGACATCCCTCCTCTCCTCCTCCACCCACGCAAACGTGTGCTCACATGCGCTCATACTCTTCAAGTCACCGTCACGGATCCCTCAGATTCCGAATCCTTTGGGGCGCCTTCGAAGCTTTGTCAACCACCTTTCTCCAGTCTTCTCGTCTCTCAGCCGCCCTCAGGGTGTCTCTCAGCTCCATGTCTGTCCACTCTCGAATGTTGTCCTCCCATCTCTTCCTTTGTCTGCCTCTTCTTCTTTCTCCCCTCACTGTGCCTTGTAGGATTGTTTTAGCAAGACCAGAGGAGCGTGTGACATGACCAAACCGCTTCAGTTTTCGTTGTCTGACGAGTGTTTGAAGGTCAGTGTAGGGCCCGATTTCATTGCGGATGCGTCTCTTGACTTCTTCATTCATGATGTGGTCTTTGTACGAGATGCCTAAGAGTCTTCGGAAGCACCTCATTTCTACAGCTCTTATTCTTCTCTCTAAGTCCGCTGTGAGGGTCCATTATTCACATGCATATAAGAAGATTCACATGACCAGAGAGCACATCAGTCTGATTTTGGAACAGATGGCGATTTTTCTTTTGCTCCAACTCTTCAAGTAGCGCTTTTTAAATATAACATATTCACACAATACCTATCAAACAAGAAAAACCAGTCAGATAAGTCAATGATAATTATAATAGAGATACAATAGTAATGATAATCACTCATAACCATGAGAGAACAGCATAACAAATAGACACCCATCACCATGAGACAACAACATAACAATAACAACAAAAAAGCGTTGTAAAGGACGGGGGTGCGGGTGAGGGGTAGAATATCAATGGAGAAGGGGAAAACACATTCAATCATAAACAAAATAATAATAAAGAGACAATTATTAAAACAAATGAGACCTCTATATAATACAAAAATCAAAGCCCACAATCAACTGGACTATCAAACCAAAACAATAACACTTATCATAGTACTATTGATCTCATCTCTAACAGCAATAAAAACAACATCCACGATAAAACCTGTTGAATTGGACAAGAACAAAGGCATGAAGAGAAGAGAGAGAGAGAGAGAGAGAGAGAGAGAGAGAGAGAGAGAGAGAGAGAGAGAGAGAGAGAGAGAGAGAGAGAGAACTCGAACTCTCGAACTCGAACTCTCGAACTCGAACTCGAATATTTTAATGAAGGTAAATGGATGAGCCAGAGGCTTCTTAAACACCAGGCCCTCATGGGTAAAAATTGAAAACAAGCATGAGAGAAAGAGAGAGAGAGAGAGAGAGAGAGAGAGAGAGAGAGAGAGAGAGAGAGAGAGAGAAGAGAGAGAGAGAGAGACAGAGAGAGAGAGAGAGAGAGAGAGAGAGAGAGATGTTGCAATATCTAGCTATCAGGTCTACCATTTTGTTCTCTCCTTTCCATGTTGCTTTAAAATTTGTAGATTGTACACGAGCTTATATTACTCTTACTTTTTTGCTTAATAAGAGTGCCTCTTTCCCGCCTCCCCCTCCCTCCCTACACATACAGAGTGTGACTGTGTCAAGTCAAGTCAATTCAAAATTTTATTTCCAGATGGTACATTGAATAAGCAATGCATTTGCTTTTTTTATCAAGCCATCTATCTAAGAACAAATTTATTAATGATAATACTGAAATACTACATTATTGCATCCGTTACCAATAAACTGCACCATTAAAAAGAGGAAAACCAATAAAATAATACATTGGAAAATACAAATTACACACACATACATACACACGCACACACACACATACACACCTGCGCGTGCACGCACATGCACACCTGCCCACACTCAGGTAAAGAATTTTTAAGAATTAAAAAAAATCATAAAACGTCAAACAAACAAATTACTCCACCTACTTTATAATCCATTCTTTCACGTTAATACTTTAGAAAAAAAAATTGGTAAGGAAATAAAAACTTTTAGAAAATTTACGTTAGTACTGAAAATATTGCCGGGAAAGACATCCTCCTTCTCCTCCACCCCGCAAATGTGGCCTTATGGCCCCATACTCTTAAAGAAGCGCTTTTTAAAAAATAAATATATTTCACACAATAACTATCAAGAAAAGAAAAGTCAGTCAAAAAAGGGCCTATGAAAATGATATTTAAAATTTTAATAGAGTTTACGTTTAAAATAAGTTTTAATAGGGAGATTTGGGAAAAGAGGGGGACAAAGCAAAGCCCAATATGTTACCGGACCCGGTGGGGGGCCCCGGGTTTAAAAAAACCGCGCTTTCCCCATTGATCAACACCGGGGAGGGGGAAGGGGTGCCCCAACTAAAGGCTACTGGAGTTAAAACATTATTTAAGCTCCTTTAGGAAACAGTTTAAACCTTTGGGTTTCTGGCCACCCGTAAAACTCTACCAGTGCGGAAAAATCAAAGAACTAGAGAAAGGAGTTTTTAGCCCCCTTATAAATGGGCCCTTTTATTGGACTGGGAGAAGTGAGGTGGACGGGAAATTTGGTGAGCAAATGACAAAAAATGGGGGGGGGGGGGGGCCAAACCAAGTTTGGGTTTTACAGGGTCAAGGGGAAAACATCCCCCCAACATGGAGTGGCATTTATTGTAGAAAGGAATTTGGGGGGGTGCATTCCCAGCTTTTCCGGGGGGGTTCCGCAGGATTTCAGCATCCGGGTTGTGGGCCCAAAACCCCAAGAACATCCCCATCATACAAATCTATGCCCCACATCTGACCATGCAGATGAAGAAGTAGGGGAAATTTTTAGAAGTTCTTAAAGGCCCATTATGAAGATACAAGAAAGCATCTTATCATTAAGGGGATTTTAACCCCCAAAGAGGCCTGCCCCTCTTCAACCAATGGGCCGGAAAGGTTGGTCATTTTGGGAAAATGGAGAGCCAACAAAAGGGGGGATTTGGGCTGCTGGAGTTTCCCTGCCCCCACGACCCCCCATTCCCAAATTACCTTCTAACCCCCAAAAACCCAGTAAAGGAGAAAAACCCGGGGATGCCCCAAAAGGGAAAGACCCAAAAACCAAATAGATTTTATTTAAAACCCAGGCCCGTTTCAAACCCAGCATAAAACGGGCCAAAAACAAAAACCTCCCCTGGGGGCTGACATAGGAAGCGACCACGACTTGTGCTGTTGGGTTTTAAAAAGAAGTGAAAAAAAAAACAAAAGCCTGCAAACCCAGTATCAAAAATTTTACGTGGAAAAAATGAAAAAATTCCCGATGTCGAGGAGGTCTTCCAAGCTAAGCTTGGCGGTCGTTTTTCGGGGAAATTAACCCCTTGGGGCGATGACCTCCCAAAGACCTCACCCAAAACTTTAATGAGGCAGTCGAGAAACCAAAGGAGGGGGTTTTCGGTGTCAGAGAAATTTAAAAACCAAAACCCTGGGGCTCCCAATTTACCCTCTTGGGCCTTTCTGCGATACAAGGAAAAGGGACTGAAACCAAAAGGTCTTCCAACCCTAAAAAAATACTGGGGAAAAAACAAACTTGTAAAGAAGTCAATGTTAAAGGCCCGAGAGAAAATGGAAACAGTGATTTAATGTGAAAGGGGAAACGAAAAAAAGCATGAAAAAAGGGGAAAAGTAAAAAGGAAAACGAACCCTGGGAAAAAACTCACAAAAACCCCTTCAAACCCCAAAACATCAGTCATTTTAAGACAGCTCCCGGGAAACCCCCTAAAAGAAAGCTCCCGTGCATTTAAAGGTTTGGGCGGTTTTGTCAAGGGAAATTTTTCAAATACCCAAACCAACCTGACAAGAGCATAGAAAAGGGAAGCCCGCAACATCAAGACTACCCCCGCCATTACCCATACTGAGGGAAGAAGTGGGGGGAAGCCATCCGAGTTACCCGTAGGAAAGGGCCCCAGGCGCAGGGAAAAAAATACAGCGAGGTGCTCAAGCAAGGTGGCGAAAAAAAATCATCACAAAGTTACAGCTATTTTTTTCAGAAGATTTGGGAGACAAAAAAAGGGGCCAACAGAAGGACACAATTATCATCATTTCTCCCCGCCCAAGGAAAGGGGGGAAAATTTTTGCAATGCCAAAACTACGAACAATCGCCTCATCAGCCCCCGCCCAAAACAAGTCATGCTCAAAGTTTTTTGGGAAACGACTCAAGAAGGGTCAGAAAAAAAACACCCCTTTCGAGGGAAAAGCTGGGGTTTTAGGGGGAGGCAAAGGGGACAATTGAAAAAGATTTTTAACTGCCACTCCTGATGGGGAAAAACATCTTCAACATCAGAGAGAAAAATTCCCCAACTTCATCGTTTTAAGAAAAGGGTTTCGACCAAAAGGGATGGCCGAAGGGGCCCGTGGCCCGGTCCTCAGAATGTTTGACATTTAAGGGAAGGCTAGTGCAAACCCTTCAAGGGACTATACAACACCGCAAAACAGTGCCCGTCCTTCTAAACAATTTGGGGCAGAGACTACTTCAAAAAACCCCAAAATTGGGGTACGACAAGGGTGGGTGTTTCTCCCGTCCCGTTTAATTTTGTTTTGGGGAAAAAATTATGAGAGAGCCCTCCATTTACTTCCACTCTACCCTCCCCCATTGGCGGCAGGACCCCTTTTCAAAAAACTTGCGGTTTTTCCGGGGGCTTGACCCCAAAGGGGGGAAAAGTAACACAGACTGCAAGATCTTATGACCAGACTTGAGAACAGAGCTGGAGCATATGGGATGGAGGTGAGCTCGGAGAAAAGTAAAGTACTTGTGAACAGCACGAGCAACGCCACTGCTAAAATTTACATGAACGGCCAGCAACTGGAGGAGGTAGACGCTTTTAAATACCTTGGCGCTACACTCACAAAGGACGGGCGATCGACGACAGAAATTAAAGTCAGACTAGCCATGGCAACATCTTCCATGACAAAACTCACCACCATATGGAAAAGTAAAGAGATCAGATTCCCAATCAAACTAAAGCTCTACAAAGCCCTAATTCAGACTATCCTGCTGTACGGAAGTGAAACCTGGACATTGACTGCTGAAACAGCAAAGCGAACCCAGTCATTTGACTCAAAATGCCATAGAAACCTGCTGGGCATATCCTGGAGAGAACGAAAGACCAATGAATTTATCAAGAGTCAAATAACACAGCTGGCAGGTCCACAGAAACCCCTTCTCACTATGGTCAAGAAGAAAAAGCTGACATGCTTCGGCCACGTCACCCGCCAAACACTCTGCCAAAAACAGTACTGCAGGGAACACTCGAAGGTGGCAGAAAGAGGGGAAGACAGAACAAGTCATGGATGGACAACATCAGAGAATAGACCAGGATGAATGACTCGGCACTACTGCGCAGAGCCGAGGACCGAGATGGATGGAGGAGGCTTACCACGGCATCGTCTTTCGTGTCTCCTCCACGACCGCCAAGGTCAAGGGACTGATGATGATGATGATGATGAATAATCACCCATCACCATGAGACAACAATATAACAAATAATCCCCATCACCATTAGACAACAACATAACAATAACAACAAAAAAGCATTGGAAAGGATGGGGGATGGGCGTGGAGTATCAATGTGGAAGGGGGAAAACACCTTTAATCAAATAGAAAAATAATAAAGAAACAATTATTTAAACAAATAAACCCCCTACACAATACAAAATTAAAAGCCCATAATCAACAGGACTATCAAACCAAAACAATAACACTTCTAATAGTACTAATGATCTCATCTCTAACTGCAATAAAAACAACATCCAAGATAAAACTATTGAATTGGACACGAATAAAGGCATGAGGAGAGAGAGAGAGAGAGAGAGAGAGAGAGAGAGAGAGAGAGATGTCACAATATGTAGCTATCAGGTCTACCATTTTGTTTTCTCCTTTTCATGTTGTTTTAAAATGTGTAGATTGTACAGGAGCTTATTTAGATTACTCTTACTTTTTTGCTTAATAAGAGTGCCTCTTTCCCGCCCTCCCCCTCCCTCCACACACATACAGTGTGTGACTGTGTAGAATTTCCAGTCACAGTAAAACACACTTGAAATTTATTTAAGAAATGCAGAAAGTTCTGATAAATTTAAGTATGGTTGATTTGCTTTATAAGTCAATTCCTAGGCATTTGTGCATTAGATGGCTTTTTAGCTGTGTCTTGGACTGATTTTTGTTTTTGATATATTTTAATCGTTTTTGGAGCTTGTTCCATAAATCACTACCTGAGTATAAGAAGCTTGTTTTGTAAAGATTATTTCTTGGTCTCGGAAATGTTAGTAGATGTTTATGTCTGTGTTCATTGATTTTGAAGCTATTGGTGATCTTTGGAGGGGCATTTCCATTGACAACTCTCTGTACAAACAGAGCTTTATTTAGATAAAGTTTGTTTTTGAAGGTTAAAAAATGTCTTTGCTTATAATCGTTGATGGTTAGGGAGCTTGATTTTAATAGAACAAGTTTCGGTGCATCTTTTATATAATCGATGAATCAAATTTTAAATTTGTTTCATTGCAGCAGTCCCAAAGAGATGAAGCATAGTCAACTATAGGCAAAATATGGATGCAAAAAAAAAAGAGTTTGCGAGAATGGTTAGTCGGAAAATGTTTTATTTTTGATAACTGAAGTAGCTTGTAAGCGAGACGTTTTCCTAGTGCAATCACGTGGTCAGTCCAAGTAAGATTTTTGTCAATAATTACACCCAGAATTTTGTGGGAGTCAACTTCTTCAATTACTCTTTTACCTATCAACAGAGGTTGGAATTTATCTTTCATTTTTTGTCTCTTTTGTCTTGCTAGTACATAACACATTTATTTTTTAGTGTGTATTTAGGGCAATTGTTAGCAAATCCAAGTAACCAATCAGTCAATACTGTTTGAAGTTTGAATGTAAGTCTGTGGGGTCAGATCACTACAATAAGGATGGGTTCTCAGCAAACATTTAAACACATCTAGAAATTGGGGTAAGTCATTTACATAATGAAATAGAAGTAAACCAATATTTAACCTTGTGGTACTCATGTTTTAATAGGTAAAATTTGATGTTTTTTATTTGCAGTTACTTCTGCGTCTATTAAAACAAAAAGCTTTTTCAAAAGATTTAACATTTCTGGTTTTAGTTTATACAAGTGAAGTTTATGCAATAACAGGGGAATGATTGGATAAAATCAAATGCTTTTTCAAATCACAAAAAAAAAGACCTGTACATTTATTTCATTGATATTGTTTGAGACTGTCGTAATTTGTGTAAGAGCGTGTGACAGGAATGTTTTTTACGAAAAACCTGACTGCCTCATTTAAAAGATTGTTGTTTCAAAGTGGAAATACAGATTTTTGGATATGTTTTTGGAAGGGTTAGATAAACAACAGAATTAATTGGTCTGTAATTTAAGGAAAGCAGGATCATTGATTTGTGGTCGGATGAATTTTGCCCTTTTAAATATGACAGGAAAGGGTGTTTTCTCTATGCACAAGTTATACAATTAGTCAGTGTTCCAGCTATAACTTGACAAGTTAGTTTCATTATTCTTTCATCTAGATTGTCTAAATCACATGTTCTGGAACTTTTATTGAAGAGATAGGTTTTCCAACACGTTGTGATTGCCATTGGTAGTAGTTTAAATGGGAATTTTATTTCTTTTGATTCGATATATTGTTCTAAGTAAGGAGATCGTTTTCACTTGACTTGTCATTTGATATTGCTTTGGTAGTGATGTTTGAGAAGTGGTTGTTCAATTCTTCAGCTGATATGTTTTTAACTGTCTGTTGACTTTTTTATATAGCTTTATTACATAATGTATTGATGGCTTTCCATACTTGGGGAGAGTCGGTAGTTCTAATTAGCAACTTTTGAAATAATCATGTTTTGATTTGTGTTTTAGTGAAGTTACTTTGCTTCTTTGTGCTCTGAACTGCTCTTTTGAACCTGTGTTTTCAAATAGTCTCTTATATGTATTTCACATTCTATGTCTTTTGTTATCCAAGGTGGTTTGATTAAAAAAAACCCACTCTTTATTTTATGAAGGGGGCATGCTTGTCATACACTGAAGTAAATGTGCTGATCCAAAATTCAGCAGCTTCATCAGGGTCTCTGATTTGATGTAATGTCATGTAATGGCGAGTTTGTCAAGTCTGAAAGAAAATCTTGCTGGTTAAAGTTTTTTAATTTTCTGTAAAAAATAGTTTTATGCCCTACTTTAGGTATTTTGATACGATTTTTAAACCAAGTAAAGCACACTGGATTATGATCACTGCATCCACATGAGGGAGCCATACTTCTGTTATGTGTTGTTTTGTAGTAGTGTAGATATGATCTATTAATGTTCTAGAGTTATTTGTTATCCGAATTGGTCTATCTATTAGTTGTTCTAGGCCAAACATGGTAATGTTGTGACTTCATTTGGGTTTAGGTTTTAAGAAGTCTTATGTTAAAATCCCAAGAATAATTGTTTCATAGTTAGAAGTATTACTTCGTCACTAAGGGAGTTGAATTTTTCTAATACGTCTGTGGTTTCTGCAGGATTTCTGTGTATAAATCCTATTAATATTGGTTTATTGTGTTTTTATTTGATTTCTATCCACATGGATTCAATGTCATAAACCTCAAGGTTATATATTCTTTTACAACTGAGCGAGGAGGCTATATATGTAAGTAACCCGGTGGACTTGGGTTTGGGTGGATCTTCATGGAAGATTTGATACCCTAAAATATTCATGTATCCATCTGTTATATTTGGAGAAAGTCGGGATTCAGTTAGGCAAAACAAATGAACTGATTCCCACTTTTGTATAGTATGGTTGCAATGTCATCTTTTTTGTTTGTTGCACTGTTGATATTCAGGTAGCCTACACGGAGGCCTTGTTGTGTTGGCCACTTGTATGAAGTTAGAGACATAATATATGTTAGGATTGATTTGTTTATTTTAAATATATTTATTCTTGGTCTTTGATGAAAGAAAGCAAATGCATTGCTTATTCAATGTACCATCTGGAAATATAAAATTTTGACTTGACTTGACTATACGTTTAAGCAATCTATCAAAATAGAAGACCTGTTTGGAAGGTTTTCAATTAAAAAAACCTTTCTTTTATTTCGAGGATAATGGAATAAGCACTCGTGTGCTTTTATTTCATCTAGTCCCCGTGTGAATGCAGTTTTGTCAATTTTGTCATCTGTTCCCAACGGCACACAATGGCCTACTCTTCCGAAAAGCGGAACGGGTTTCAACGTGTGCGCAAGATATTCTGCGTGCATTTTGCACACGGGGCCTCAGTTTATAGTCTCATCCGAAGGACTTTTGGGGAGAGTGGAGTCGGCACTGATGTTAACTCCAGAGGAAAAATCCTCATGAACGGGAATTGAACCCGGGTCAGCAGATCACGAATACATCACTCTAACCCCCAGGCTATCCCGTCCCCCAATTAAGTAATCAACCAAGAGAATATAATATATTTATTAAAAACCCCCCAATAAAAAACGGAACAATACTAAAATATAATTTCAAAAGACTGGATATAGTAACACAGCTCTGGATCTGCAAGAAATCAATCAGTTATATCAACCCAGTGGATAAATCCAGGCCGGTTTATATTACATACACTAAATAGAGATCAAAGTATAACCACACATACCTTAAGTGTAGAGTAGTTTGATAAAGAGACACTGCAGTCTTGTTTCTAAATCAATAGCTATCACTTACACAATACAGGCATTCATACAAGCTCTCAAACAAGACAGATGCAGACCGAAGAAGTAAATTGCCGCTGATTGGGTGGCCCCGTTGCTCTGGTCTCATGGTGACCTCAGATTGGGTTTCCCCATATACTTCTGTGCCTGATTGATGTGTGTGCGTGTGTGTGTGTGTGTGTGTGTGTGTGTGTGTGTGTGTGCGTGTGAGTGGGCATGCGCGCGTGTGTGTTTGTGTGTGTTTTCGTGACATTTTATTTTAAGTCATTTTGGAATGTTTTAACCAATATGAAATATAGCTTTTTGTGTCTTTGAGATTTTTGATGCCTATCAATCTGCCTGTCAGTATTGTAAATGATCATCATCATCATCATCATCATCATCATCATCATCAGTCCCGTGACCTTGGCGGTCGTGGAGGAGACACGAAAGACGATGCCGTGGTAAGCCTCCTCCATCCCTCTCGGTCCTCGGCTCTGCGCAGTAGTGCCGAGTCATTCATCCTGGTCCATTCTCTGATGTTGTCCATCCATGACTTGTTCTGTCTTCCCCTCTTTCTGCCACCTTCGAGTGTTCCCTGCAGTACTGTTTTTGGATGACTGTTGTGGCGGGTGACGTGGCCGAACCATGTCAGCTTTTTCTTCTTGACGATGGTGAGAAGGGGTTCCTGTGGACCTGCCAGCCGTGTTATTTGGCTCTTGACAAATTCATTGTCTTTCGTTCTCTCCAGGATATGCCCAGCAGGTTTCTATGGCATTTTGAGTCAAATGACTGGGTTTGCTTTGCTGTTTCAGCAGTCAATGTCCAGGTTTTACTTCCGTACAGCAGGATAGTCTGAATTAGGGCTTTGTAGAGCTTTAGTTTGATTGGAAAACTGATCTCTTTACTTTTCCATATGGTGGAAAATGACATCTTGGACCTCTGCGATACAAGAAGAGCACTGAAACCAACCAGGTCTTCCAACCCTAAAGAATACCGGGAGGCCAACAATCTTGTGAATCTTGTGAAGACGTCAATGTTAAATGCCCTTCATGGGATGATTAAAGTGTTTTTGACTTGACTTGACTTGACTTGATTTGACCTGTGGCGAGTTTGTGTCGAGGCTTTGGAGGTTGGGGGTTCACTGGAGACGGTGGTTGAAGTGAGGTTGTGGTGGCCAGCACCCTGAGATGGGCGTCTCCCTCAGTCTGATTCCAGGACTTAGCTGTTATTGTCGTCAATAGGGGGCTTAGTATATTATGGCGTCCTGCATACATTATCTCGGAACAGGCATCACTGAACACCACCAAAATGACCCAGCAGCAGTGCAGGGCCTCTCGGGCTGGTTGTTTCATGGCAGCCTGATATTGATGGGCTCCCTGTGGACTTCCGATCTCGGGGACACGACATAACCTACCTCCTACCTCTGTGAATGTCTTCACCTGTACACTCCTTTTCGTTCCCTCCGCTCTGCTGCAGATACCTTGTCCTTACGAATACCGAGATTCAACCAATACACCGTTGGCCGTCGCTCTTTCTCTATTTCTGGTCCATCGATCTGGAATGACCTCCCCCCCACCTCCTGTCTCTCTCTCTCTCTCTTTCTCTCTCTCTCTCTCTCCGCCAAAAGCCTTCTTATGACACTTTTTAAATTGGTGCTCACCATCTTCTCTGGGGTCTTGGGTTCCTCCATGGTGTGCAGCAGTGTCTCTCCTCGAGCCGCTCCCTTCAGATGGCTGAAGATGGGGCAGGCTGCCATCTCCTCTGTCATGGGGCAGACTGCCAGGACTGGCTCCACTGCCAGGTCTGTCAGCGCTCCAGAGAAATGCTGCAGTTCAGGCAGGGAACACCATCTCTTCTCCTCATGCGTCACGGTAGTCTGCTGAGCTGTGTGTGTGTGTGTGTGTGTGTGTGTGTGTGTGTATGTGTGTGTGTGTGTGTGTGTGTGTGTGTATGTGTGTGTGTGTGTGTGTGTGTGTGTGTGTGTGGTGGTGTGTGTGTGTGTGTGTATGTGTGTGTGTGGTGTGTGTGTGTGTGTGTGTGTGTGTGTGGTAAAAAACCCCACCCTAACCTGCTATCCTGCCGGCGACGCCAATTGTAGGAGGGTGGTGGGCTCGGGGATAAGGGGAAGATGGTAGGACACGTGCACTCCACAACTCAAAGGACTATGAAGTGAGGCCACGCAGGGGTGTTATGGTAACACAATTTATTGTTTATATCTACCAGAGAACGCACACCTGAAACAAAGATAAAATCAAGGTAACTACTCTATCCATAGGTAACCAGGTACATAATTCATGAAAGGCACACACAGCAGATAGCTATATTGTCGTCTGGCCGATTGTAACAAAACAAAATCCATTTCATCATTTATACCAAAATACCAAGTTAATCCTAGGCAACCAACAGAGAGTATACAATTGTAAATCCAACAATCAGAGACTGCAGTTAATCAGGAAAATCCTTTCCTCAGTGCTCTCGTCTGACACTATCTTAACAATGTCCAAAAACTTAGTCTATTCTCAGATCTCTTTCATAACACTGGTCCCTATCACACCTCATGGATATTGTAGCACCAGAGAGAGAGAGAAAGAAAGAAAGAAAGAGAGAGAGAGAGAAGAGAGAGAGAGAGAGAGAGAGAGAGAGACCGAGACACAGAGAGACAATGACAATGACAATGACAAATTCTTTTATTTCGAAGATAATGAATAAGCACTCATGTGCTTTTTTACACCCAGTCCCCGCCCGTAGGGATACATCTTAATAATAACCCATACTTGTACTCTCACACAGTAGAAACAAAGGGAAATAACCCTTTAAAAAAAAACCCCAAAACAACAACAAAAAAACAAACAAACAAATAAAAGAAAATCCTAAAAACACCCCCCACCCCACCCCCTAAAAAACCAACCAAAACAAACAAACAAACAAAAGAAAAAGAAAAAAACAAACCAAAAAAAAGAAGAAAAAAAACAAAGAAAGAAAAACAAACAACAACAACAACAATGACACACAAAACCAAGAAAAATAACAACAACAAAACTTAATAAGTCAGAAAGATAAACATCTACCCATTGTCAAATGGTATAATACTTGTTACATGTAACAATAAGATATTAAAATAGGGTATTCATTAAAACTTAAGTACAGCCGACAAGCCCAATAAAGTATTGAAAATATAAAGTATGAATCCTTCATCAGGATACACTATAACTATAAGCAAAACGATAAAAGGTGTGTGTGTGTGTGAGAGAGAGAGAGAGAGAGAGAGAGAGAGAGAGAGAGATACAGAGACAGAGACAGAGAGACAGAGAGAGTGTGTGTGTATTTCAGAGATAATATCAAATATTAATTCTCAAAACAGTACACGATCACCATCAACACTCATTTAAAATTTTTTTTTTTGACGCTTTGACCAATTCATTGTCATTGCCCAATGTGGCCTATTGACAAGGGGGGTTATACACGACTTTCTTTTGTAAATACAAATAAATACAAGAAAAATTACATTGATTCATTTAACATAATGAAAAAAAACAAGAGCTCTCTATGAACGGATACGACTTTAAGCTCTGGCATAAACTCAGTTTCAAACTGAACACAAAGTAATGTCATGGATAAACAACAAGATCCAATAAACAATAACTAAAATAATAACAAGAACATTCTAGAATGCTATATTAGACCACCCAATCAAATTCTAAGTATAATTTTCAATAAATATTCTTGCTGGAGATTACAGCGTAATCTTTCTTTAGTTTAGTCACAAAAGTTAAACTAATTGGTACTTAGCTGTGATTGTCGTAATTTCTTTTTTGTTGTTGTTGCAAGTATGAAACTTTATTTAGCAGATGACAAACATTTAAAAAGCCTACTTTGAAGCCATATGCAGTTAGCCAACCATTGGAATTGGACAGTTTTGTCATAGTTTATAGAATTAGTCAAAACAATGGAAAATTGATACACTATAATAATCTTGTTCTGAAATCTCACAATTTTAGCAAACTACAATACAAAGTTTCAAAAGGAGACTAATAATTAATGCCAAAATATATCTCCACAACACTTTCTCCACCAACAAGCACACGCACAAAAAAGCAGAGATCAAAATTTGAAAGTGAAAGTACCAATACAATACAAATTTAAATAAGCAAAGAAAGCGAAGCAAGCACAACTTTAAAGTGAAGAGAGAGAGAGAGAGAGAGAGAGAGAGAGAAGAGAGAGAGAGAGAGAGAGAGAGAGAGAGAGAGAGAGAGAGAGAGAGAGAGATGTGCAACCCCCACCCCCTCCCTCATTTTCCCCCTTACTTTTGTAGCTCTTTGAAGAATCTGGTGCAAAAACTTTTCTTTTTTTTTTTGGTGAAAAATGACACTTGTCATGATCAATACAATAATTATGCGAAAAGTGACACTTGCCATGATCAATACAATACACTGCAATAATTATGTGAAGACACTTGTCGCGATCCACTGTAAACTGTTAAAGTGACATTGGTCAAATCCATAGGACTCAAAGATTCGCATAATTGTTACCCACAAACTGTTTTAAATTTACTTTTTGTAATCGAGATTTTCTTCTTTTTTACATTTTTTTAAAAAAAGATCAATATATATTTTTTTTACAAATGACCTTTAGATAATTTGTTTGCATAACATAGAACAAATGTACATATATGTTATAAGCAAGTATATACAAGAGTTTGCAATATATTCAGATAATGAATACGACATTTCAATTAAGTTAAATACAACCTAACAAACTGTACAGAAAAAAGAACATGGAAATGGTTTAGTACACAGATAACATTTTTGAGTATATCAACAAATAAATGCTATCAAGAACAGTTTCTTCAGAAAGTATCTAGCCATCATCAATTAGTTGCTTGTAATATTTCCATTTACCTGCAAAAACACCATAAGTCATGTTTGTTTTAGCAATACACTCTTTAGTTTGATATAGTTTTGCCAGATATTTTCTAAAAACCCCAAATAGAGGTTCCGTTTTTTGTACTCTAGATCTGTAAATAAAATTTTTTGCATTGATTAATATTTCATCTAGTATTTCATCACTCTTTGATCGAGAATCAAATCCAAACAAAATCTGTTCCTTTGACAGCACTAGATCATGTGTATTGGCACAATTTTCCTGAAGAAAGCTTTGTAATTCATTCCAAAAATGAGAAGTTTTGCTGCAAGCATAGAATAGATGATCAACAGTTTCTTTCTCAAAATTACAGAATGTGCATTTGTTGCTTTCAACAATTTTCTTTTTTTTCCAGAATATTATTTCTTGCTAGAATTTTGTGAATCAGTCTTATCTGGAACCATTTCATTTTAATTTCTTTTATTTTATGTACTTTGTCAAAATATTTCTCCAGTTGAGATCACCTGGTCAACACTCATTTTTGATTATACTCATTCAAATTATATGTCATGGTAATGAAATAAGCTCAATACCCATACACTCACACAATAAAAGCAAGAAACAAGAAAAGTAGAAATCCAAACCTATACAGTCATTGAGAGAGAATGTGTGTGTGTGTGTGTGTGTGTGTGTGTGTGTGTGTGTGTGTGTGTGTGTGTGAGTGTGTGTGTGTTTCAGGAATAATACTAAATATATAATACTCACATAGCACACGATCACCATCAACACGTTTTGATTATAATCATACAAATTGAATATCATGATGATAAAGTAAGCCCAATACCCATACACACATAATAAAGAGGGGAACCCCCCCCAATAAAGTCATAAAAAGAACATCTACACATTGTAAGTAAGAGAGACACATTCTTTTATTACCAGGATAATGAATAAGTACTCATGTGCTTTTTTACATCCAGTCCCCGCCCGTAGGGATACATCTTAATAATGAACCCAATACTCATACTCTCAAACAGTAGAAACAAAGGGAAAAAACTTTTTCCAAAAAACCCCACACAAACAAAAAACAAAAGAAAACCCCCAAACACCCCCCTCTCCCCCAAACAAACAAACAAAAAACAAGAAAAAACAGCAACAAATAAACAAACAAAAGAGAAAAACCCAACAACCCCATGCCCCCCCCCCCACACACACACCAAAAACAAAAAAAACCCCAACCCCCCAAACAAATTAAAAAAACCCACTCCAAAACAACAACAACAACAACAACAACAACAACAACAACAACAAAGAGTGAGAGACCAAAAAAGCCAAACTTATAGAGTCATAAAATTGAACACCTTCATTTTGTAAAATAGTACACATAGTTGTTACACGTAAGGAGAGAGAGAGAAAATGATTTAATTGCACATCGGCCTTACGCCACAATACAGAGAGAGAGAGAGAGAAGAGAGAGAAGAGAGGAGAGAGAGAGAGAGTGTGTGTGTGTGTGTAAGTCCTTCGGAAGAGACTATAAACCCAGGCCCCGTGTGCGAACGCATGCAGAACATCTTGCGCACACGTTAAATCCTGTTCCGCTGCTCGAAAGAGTAGGCCATTGTGTGCCGGTGGGAACAGATGACAAAATTAAAAAACCGCATACACACGCATAAAAAAGCGCTTTGATTTGTAGCTTTACAAGATTCAGCGCTATATAAATTCCATACATTATTATTATTATTATTTCAGAGGTAATACTAAAAATATAATTCTCAAAACAGTACACGATCACCGTCAACACTTATTTTGATTATACTCATACAAATTATATCATGATAATGAAAGAAACTCAATACCCATACTCTCACACAATAAAAACAAGGGAAAAAACGAAAAAAACCCAGCCAAATCTATAAGGTCATAGAGAGAAGAAGAGAGAGAGAGAGAGAGAGAGAGAAGAGAGAGAGAGAGAGAGAAGAGAGAGAGAGAAGAGAGAGAGAGGAGAGTGGTGTGTGTGTGTGTGTGTGTGTGTGTGTGTGTGTGTGTGTGTGTGTGTGTTTCAGGGATAACACTAAATATATAATTCTCAAAACAGTACACGATCACCGTCAACACTTATTTTGATTATACTCATACAAATTATATGTCATGATAATGAAATAAACTCAATACCCATACACTCACACAATAAAAACAATAACAACAAGGAAGAAAAGAAAGGGGGGGAAAGTCACATCTATAAGGTCAGGGGGAGAGAGAGAGAGAGAGAGAGAGAGAGAGAGAGGAGGGGGGGGGGGGGAAGAGAAAGTGTGTGTGTGTGTGTGTGTGTGTGTTTCAAGGATAATACTAAATATATAATTCTCAAGACAACACAGGATCACCATCAATATTCTTTTTGAATATACTGGTACAAATTGAACGTCATGATAATAAAATAAGCCCAACACCCATACACTCATACAATAAAGAGAAAAAATCAATAAAGTCATAAAATGAACAAGTGAGAGAGGGGGAGAGAGAGATAGAGGGGGGGGGGGGGGGAGAGAAAATGAGAGAGAGAGTGGGAGAGAGAGAGGGGGAGTGTGTGTGTGTGTGTGTGTGTGTGTTAAAGATAATGCTTTTTGTTTGTAAACAAACAAAACAAAACAAAAACGACAAAGAAAAAATACTGAATATAATTCTCAAAACACCACACCATCACCGTCAACACTCCTTTTTATTATACTCGTACAGATTAGCACATATTATTGTTATGATAGATATATTTCTTATAACTATAGTGTAATTTTTAAAAAAAGCTTTCACTTTGGTAAACTCACACAACAATGAACATTTAAAAAGAAGGAGAGAGAGAGAGAGAGAGAGAGAGAGAGAGAGAGAGAGAGAGAGAGAGAGAGAGAAGACAGACAGACAGAGAGAGAAGAAGACGAGAGAGAGAGAGAGAGAGAGAGAGAGAGAGAGAGAGAGAGAGAGAGAGAGAGAGAGAGAGAGAGAGAGGAGAGAGAGAGAGAGAGAGAGAAGACAACGGACAGACAGACAGACAGGTGAAGGGAAAGGGCAGGGCAGATAGGTAAGGGAGGATATGCAACTTTGTTTTTAAGGCTATGGACTGTGGGTTGTTATTGTTGATGTATCAAGTGAGTGGTCAATTGTGTCAAAAAGCTTTTTTGAGATCTACAGAAAATAGTACTCCACAAAATTTATTGTCATTAATGTTTGATAGCCAGTTGTCTACGAGACTAATCAGTGCAGTATGACATGAGTCATTTTGTCTAAATCCAGACTGATTGGGGTGAATTAAGTTGGTAGTATCTAAATGACGGACTATGTGTTTGTTTATATGTTGTTCCAAGGGTTTGGAAAGGATAGATATGATGGAAATTGGTCTATAGTTTGAAGGATCTGAAGTGTCACCAGACTTGTAGATGGAGATTACTTTAGCTGTTTTGAAGGCATTGGGGAAATGGTTTTTTTCAAGACAAAGGTTAAATATATATGTTAGTGTGTCTGTGATAACTGGCGCTGATAGCTTCAACATTCTGCTGTTTATTCAATTAAGACCTCGCATTCTTGATTGTTTGAGGTGAGTTAGATAATCATAGACCTCGAAAACAGACATCAATGGAATGTGAAGTTTTGAAGGAGTATGCTTTCCTTTCAAGTATTGTTTTAGTTCATTGAGTGTAGTGGACTTTGATATATCATTTCTAATAATGTTAGTAGAGACATTAATGAAATGAGTGTTAAGTTGTTCAGCAGTAACGTCTTTGATTACATTTGTTTTGGAAGATGCTTGTTTGTTAGTTATTTGATTTATGGCTCGCCATACAGTCTTTGAGTTTTGTTTGGTAGATAGTAAATCTTGGAAATATTTCTTTGTTTTACTCTCCATAATATTTATGTTCTTTTAAAAGTTCTGAAGCTAGCAAGCTCTTCTTGTTCCTTAGTGAGCCAAGGTGGTCTGGGGATGTATTTGATCCTCATGATTTTTAGTGGGGCATGTTTGTTGTAAATAGCAGTAACAGTTTTTATCCAAAATTCTATGGCTAAGTCTGGAACTGTAATGCTGAATGTTTCAGAAAGAATGGAGATACTTAAATCTAAAAGGAAAATATTTTCATCAAATTTAGCAAAGGAACGATATGTTACAGTTTTGTGGCCAGGTTTGGGGATTTTTGTTTGTTTTTTGGACCACGTAGTACAGACTGGGTAGTGGTCGCTCCAGTTATAGACTAGGATAAACGTTTCAACAATGTTTATAGGGTTAGATACATAGATATGGTCAATTATTGTGCTTGAGTTTAGGTTGGGCACCTTTAATAGAAACCTCAATCCACATGGATTCTACATCATAATGTTCTAAATGGAGAAGACGCTTGAAGGTTATGGACTCACTAATGTAGATTAGGATTCCTGTTTCTTTGGGGTTTTGTTGATCTTTACGCAGGATTTTATACCCTGGAATATAAATATCAGTGTCCAATATGTGGTCTGAAAGTCTAGACTCAGATAGCCCTAGTATGTGAAATGGATTGCCTTTGTTAGTGATAAGCGTTGATATTTCTTCGATTTTATTAAATGCATGGTTTATATTTAGGTGGCAAATACGTAGGCCATCCTTAGAGGACCACTTATTGTGGTTGGTATGCATCTGTCTTATTTGGTTTGTGAGGAAGGGATAGGTGTGAAGGAAAACAAACAAACAAGGAACAACTGGCAGTAAGGAAAAGAAAAAATAGATTTGTAGTGGGAGAACTCAACACCTGAAAGGGGGAATGATAGGGTGGTGGAGGAGGAAAATAAGTAGAACAAAACAAAAGGAAACAGAATTGAGTGAGGTGAAAACAAAATAACCACTCAAACCGACAATAAAATACTGAAATCTGAAATTTCCACTGGCAACAGCAACAACAAAACTCAGATGACTTCGTTAGTAACCTTACAAGTGTCAACACAAGGGTGCCTTGCTTCAATTATAGCCTGGTCACAGTTAGTCCCTCTTAGTGAAGAGTTTCTTAAGGCCACTTGAAGATTTTGGTCACACCAAATCACAAGTGACGCTCTCCTTGAAGTAACCTGATGAGCACTGAGGTGTGTCGGTGAGATGGTCAGCAGTTATCCTGTCACTGAAGAAGGCCGCTCAGCAAGTAGTAGAAGGTGGGTGGTGGGGAGTTCGCAGCACAGTTTATTTGTCACTGAAAAAAGGCCACTCAGTAATTTTTGTTTTTGTTTTTGGTTTCTTTGCTTCCTCATCTTCTGTGACGTCCTCCGTCCTGCTGTTCCCACGCCGCTCATTCCAATCTCCCCGCCACATCCATACCCAGATTTGTTATGTCTCATCCCCAGAGTCGGAGGTCCACAGGGACCCAATCACTATCAGGCCGCCGTGGGGCCACCAGCCAGAGGGGCCCTGCACTGCTGCTGGGTCACTTTGGCGGTGTTCAGTGGTGCCTGTTCTGAGCTAAACATGCGCAGGACACCACTACTAAGCCCCTATACGACAGATTATCAGTCCCCGGACCAATGATGGTGGTTTGGGCCCACCCGAGGTGGCACCACCACAACGTCCCTCCAACGACCTCCCCC
>CM054146.1:3296236-3328736 GCA_028751875.1 Rapana venosa
TTCTTCTTTTGCTTCTCTCTCTTCTTTTTCCCTTCTTCCCTTTTTTTTCTCTTTTTGCTTCTTCTTTCTTTTTTTCTTCTTCTTTTCTTCCTTTTCCCTCTTCTTCTTTCTCTTCTTCTTCTTCCTTCTTCTTCTTCTTCTTCTTCTTCCTCTTCCCCCTCTCTCTTGCTTCTTCTTTTTCTTCTTGCTTCTCTTCCTCTTCCTCTTCTTTTTCTTGCTTCTTCTTCTTCTTCTTCTTCTTTCTTCTTCTTCTTCTTCTTCTTCTTCTTCTCTTCCGTTTCCTTCTTCTTCTTGCTTCTTCTTCTTTTTCCCTTCTTCCTCTTCCTTTTTCCTTTCTTTCTTCTTCTTTCTTCGTTCTTCCTCTTCCTCTTCTTCTTTCTTGTTCTTTTTCTTCTTGCTTCTTCTTCTTCTTCCTCTTCTTCTTCTTCTCTTCTTCTTCTTGCTTCTTTCTTTTTTCTTCTTGCTGCTACTGTTGTGTTTGTTGTTAGTGGTGGTGGTATGTGTCTGTGTATGTGCTGCATGCGTGCGTGGTGCGTGTGTGTGTGTGGGTGTCTATCTGTCTATCTGTCTTTCTATCTGTTTGTCGGGTCTGTGTCTTTGTGTGTTGCACGTGCATGCGTGTGTGTGTGTGTGTGTGTGTTCATATGAGTAGGTACGAATATACATCAACGCGCGCGCGTGTGTGTGAGTGTGCGCGTGTGTTTGTGTGTGTATGTGTGCGCGCACACACACACGCGGGCGGGGGCGGTATCGTAAAGTGTGTCTCTGTGTGTTCACATGCACATACACATACTACACATGCCCGCGTGCGCGCACACACACACACACACATATGTATATGTGTTTGTCTAAAAGGGTGTGCATGTGTGTGCACGTGTGGTGTGCGCGTTGTAAGGTTAGTGGCACTCGCCAGCTCAGAGCTAAGTACACCTCGGACACAGCCAACCCCCCCCCCCCCCAAACCCCCACCCCCCCCCCCCTCTCCTCTCTCTTTCTGCACTTCCTAGCTATACTTTATCAACAAAAACTAGTCCCCCCCCCACCCCCACCCCCCCCACCCCCCCCTATTTTCCCTGGCTCTTTTCCTCTCTCCCTCTCTCTCCTTTTCTTTTTCTCGTCCCCGTCCCCTGTTCCCCTTTTCCTCCTCCTCTCCTCCTTTTCCTCCCCTCCCTCCTCCCCCTCCCCCTTTCCCCCTCTCTCCTCCCCTCTCTTTTCTCTCCCTCCCCCTCTCTCCCTCTCCCCCCCTCTCCTAAAAATTGAAATTTTAAATTTTTTTTTATTTTTCATTGTGCGTTTGCTCCCCTTAAACCTGAAAATTTTTAACACAGCGTTATTACCGCAAATCCTCCCCTACGTCATGTCTCTTTCCTCAAAAATGGCCAAAAAAACATGGGCTACGATAGGGGTTTCCTCAACTAAAAAATTTCAACCAATAAAAAAAATGACATTGCTAGCAACTAATTTTAAAGAAGGGGAAGAATTTTCATTTTTTTGGCTTTTCGGGTTTCCCCCCGTTTTTCAAATTTAACTGGGTGCAACATCCATCCAGGAAAACCCAAAAATTTCGCCAGAACCCTACAAACCAAAAACTACAACCTATAAAAATTTTACGCATCTTTTATTTTTTTCTGTCAAAGGCAATAAAAGTTTTTTGTGTAGATATCGAACGGAATTTTGGGGAAAAAATCAAATTAAAGCACAGTACCACTTTTGAAAAATTCATATACAAAATCCTTTAGAAACCCCCTAAGGGGGTTTTATAGATTCAATTCTCTAAAGGGTAATTTCACTTTTAAAAATTAAACTATTATTCTTGGAATTTTTAAAAAAACTTACTCAAAAACCCAAACCAAAAATTGGGAAACACAACTATATGAAAATTGGTCTGGGAAAAACTAATAGAAAAAAAAAAACCCCCACGTGAAAAGAAACTCAGTAACTTTTAATTTATCATATATACACTAATCAAAACACCCCATAGCTGAAATATTTTTTCCCCTCAGTGGATGCAGCGATCATAAATCCTTCCCGCTGACTTGGGGTTTAAACGTCCCCATAAAAATTCCTAAATTGGGCATAAAACTATATATTACCGGGCGATTTTAAACACCTTCCCGTGAGGAAAATTTTCTTTTGGACCTATAACCACCATTACAAAAATGTAACCAAATCAGAGAACCCCCCATGAAGCTGCTGGGAAATTTTTTGGGTTTAAAAATTTTTCTCAGTTAAAACAAACAAAGCCCCTTTAAAAAAAAAGAGTTAAAGAAAAAAAACAAACCTCCATGGGTTAAAAAAAGACCGAAATCCCGAGATAAACAAGAAAAACCCCCTGAAAACCCATGGTACACATGAACCCAAATTTGGGCACAAAGGGTTTAAAGAATTCCCTTAAAAAGCAATCAAAAACAATTTCTTTCAACCGTTTTTTAATTAACCCCTAGTGACTCTCCCCCAGTTTTGGAAAGCCCTCCAAACATTATGTAAAAAAAATTTTTTAAAAAGTCCCAAAAGTTCATTAAAGACATATCAATGATTTTTAAACACCATTTTTTTAAATGTAGCAAATAAAGTTATAACATGTGACAAGACAACGAAAAAAGAACTTTATTACCTCAACAATAAAACTCAAAACATATTACTTTTTTAAATTAAAACTCCACCAATGACAACCCCTTTTATGTAAATTTGAAACATAAAAAAAAAAAACTAATTCTAGAACACGGGGACAAAACAAGGGTTTAAAGCCGGGTTATAAAACTCCCTAGTCCGGTTTTTGTTGAAACCAACTTATCAAAAACAACTTGTGTATTGGAAAAGAGGTTTTTTCCCCCTCAAGGTTTTAAAAAAGGCAAAAGTTATAAACCCGTCCCCTTTAAAACAGGTACTTTCTCTTCCCCTTCAAATTACGGGCCAAAATTTTAATTCTCTCCATCTAAAACCCAAAGAAAAACACCCTACAAACACCCAAATTCTTACTTTATAAAAAACAATCTATTTCAAAAAGGGTTTAATCAGGGTTTTGTAAAACTATTCCTGTCCCCCACTGCTCCCAAATTTAGCTCAAATGACAGTCTCCTTTCACAAAAAAAAATGACAAAAATTTTTCTCCTCCTTTTTTTTTGACCCTTTTAAAAAGCATTTGATGTGATAAACCCCCTTTGTTTTTGCGTAAATTGAATTGTAAAAAACTGCCACCCGAATTATCCAACACTAGAAAAAATTTTTTGTCCCCAAAAGGCAGCAGCTTTACTGTAAATAACCAAAACAAAATAAATACCCCTTAGACAGGGGTTTCCCCCAAGGCCCATAAATTTGGGCCCACTCTTGTTTTCAGGCTATGAAAAAGATTTACCCTGTTTTATTAAATGGAAAGTAAATGTTTTTCTGACGATACCCCTCTTTTGTATGATTCAGACTCCACAATTAACTAGCAAACTCAAAACAGTAGACAATTGATTATTGGACTCAATTAAACCCCAATTTCTTTAAATGCACAAAAAACAAAAAGTTTGTACGTTCAGCAAGACAAAAAGGGAAAAAAAGGGAAAGATAGGTACAACCTCTGTTTTTGGATAACGGAAAAAAGGTTTTAAGAATTGACTCACTAAAATATTTGGTGTTTCCATTGACAAAAAAATGACTGGGGCGGGGGCACAAAATGTCACTAGGGAAACCCCCTAGCTCACGGGGACTTCCAAATTTTCCAAAAAAAAACCCCTTTCAAATTTAACATTCTCGAAAACATTTTTTTTTGGTTTACATTCCCCTACCAATCATTGACTATGCGTCAAATATTTGGGGGTACCTGCAAATGGGAAAGAACTTGGGAAAATTTATTCATCCTTAATAAAAGGGATAAAACCTTTTATTTTTTAAAAAAAACAAACCCCGACAATTGAGGATTTAAAAAACAAATAAAAACCGGGCATTTCGAAAAAAGACTTTCATTCAAAAACTTTGTTTTGCAAAAAGGTTTAATCAAAAAGCAAACCCCCAAAATTACCAAAGCTTTCCCAAATTAACCAACAAGACAAACCATTTGCTAAAAATTTCCAAGACCCAAAATAACCTATAAAAATCGAGCCTCTTTTATTTAGGCAGTGCCTATGGAAAATTTAAAATTTCCCCCAAAATTTGAAATGTATTAAAAGCAAAAATCAAAAAAACACTTCTTAAAAAAAAAAATTTCATGAAAAAAAAATACGAACCGACTTTAACTTAAGAAGGGGATTTTAAATTCCCCCGACGTTTTTTCTTTTATTAAAAACAAATGACCCAAGTTTCAAAATTCAATAAGTAAAAGGGGAAACATTTAACTTAAAATTGGGTTTTATAGGTTTCAACCCCACACGCTTGAACGGTTTGGTTTTTGGGGTGTGTGGACAAGTGGGTTTACAAAATTGAAACGCGTGTGGTTTGTAATTTGGGGGCGGTTTTTTGGGTTTTTTTCTTTCTTGCTGTTTTTTTTTTTTGTTTTTAAAATTTTTTTGTGTTACACATAAATAACTGACTATTTAGTTTTGGGCACGGGTTTTTTTCTGGGTTCCCTTGGACTAATTTAGCTAAATTTTTATTTTTCGGGCGTTAGAAAAAAAAAAGGGGGGGGGGGGGGAAAAAAATTTTTTTAAAAATTAAAAAAAAAAATTTTAAAAAAAAAAAATAAAAATTGGGGGGGGAATAAAAAATTTTTTAAAAAAAAATTTTTGTTTATTTTTTTGTCTCGGGATTTTCTTTCCCGGTTTTTTTTTTTGGGGTTTTTCTTGGAAAAAAAAAATATAATGTGGTTTTTAGGGAAAGGGGGAAAAGGATGGGTTTGTTTTAAATTTTTTAAAAATGTTCATTTTTTTTTCCTTTTTTTAATAATTTAAATTTTGGTTTTTTTGGGTTTTGGTTTTATTATTTTTTTTAATTAAGGGGGTTGGTTGTTTTATTTTGGGTTGGGGGGGGGTTTTGGGGTTTTTTTTCCTTTTTTTGGGGGAGGGGTTTTTTGGGGGGGGGTTTTCCCTTTTTTTCCCTCTTTTGTTATTCTATTTTTGTTTCCCTTTATTTTTTCTTGGCGTTTTTTCGTGCCCTTTTTAGTTTTTTGTCGCTTTGTTGTGTATGTATAATTTTTTTTTTGATTTTTTTATTTCCTTTTGGGTTTTCCCTTGTTGTTCAACCTTTTTTTTTTGTTTTTTAATTTTATTGTTTGTATGGGGAAGGTTTGGTTACATTTTGTAAAAGGGGGGGGGGAAGCAATTTGTGGGGGGTTTTTTTTTAAATTTTTTATTTTGTTTTGTCTTCTTTGTTGTTTTGGGGTTTTTTTTTTTTAAAATTTTTGCCCTTGGGGGTTTGTGTTTGCATTTAATTTTTTTTCAAGATTCTTGAATTAAATTTTAATTGTAGGGGCCAATATTTTCCGGGGGGGGTTTTAAACAATTTCCCCATATGCATATGTTTTTTGATTTTTTTTTTTGATTTTTTAATTTTCCAATATTAGGGTTTTTTTTTTTTCTAGGGCTTTCATATTCATATCTTTTTTTTCCCCCTTTTTTTTTTTTCTTTAGATAAAATGGGTTGAGAAAAAAAGCAAATGCACTGCTTAAACAAGTACCCCTGAAAAAAAAATTTTACTTGCCTTTACTTGACACCCCTTTAAGGGAAAAGTAAAATAAAAATTTTTTTTACAAATGATAATAAGATTTAAAAAAGGGGATTCACTGGAAACTCAAGTACAGTCAACAAGTCCCAAAAAATATTGAAAATCCCAAAATATGAATATGCCCTTTATTAAATACCAACAAAAATAGAAGGAGAGAAAAGGGGGAAAAGAAAAGAGAAGAGAGAAGAGAAGAGAAAGAGAGAGAGAAAAGGGGGGAGAGGGGAGAGAAAAAAAAAGAATTGTATATCGGCCCTTTGCCACAAAAATAAAAAATAAATATATATATAAGAGAAAAGAGAAAGAGAGAGGGGAAGGAAGAGAAGAAGGGGGAAGAGAGAGAGGAGAGACAGAGAGAGAGAGAAGAGGGGGAGGGGGGGGAGGGAGAAGAAGATGTGTGTGTGTTTTGTGTGTTTCGTGTGTGTTTTTTTCAAAAAATGGTACAAAAAAAAAAAATCTCAAAAAAGTACGGGGAACACCTTCGACACTTTTTTTTGATTACTCATAAAAAAAAAAAAGGGTTTTTAAATTTGTTAAAAAAAAGTAAACAAAAAAAAAATCAATACCCATACTCCCTTTCACAATAAAAAACAAGGGAAGGGAAAAAAAGGGAAAACAAAACAGGAAAACAAAAGCCACACAGAAGACACACCCGTGAAAACACAGCCACACAGAGAGTACACACGTGAAAACACAGCCCCACAGAGAGTACACAAATGAAAACACAGGCACACAAAGGGATCCAAAAGTGAAAACACACCACCAGAATTACACACAGGGAAAACACAGGCCCCACAGAGATTACCCACAGTGAAAACAAAAGCCACACAGAGAGTAAAAACACAGGGAAAACACAGCCACACGAGAATACACACAAATGAAACACAGCACAAGAGATTACACACCGGGTAAAAAAACACGCACAAAAGAGGGACACACAGTGAAAAAAACCCCGGGACACAAATTACAAACAGGAAAAAACAGCCAACAGAGAGTACCCCACATGAAAACACACCACACAGAGATTACACCCGTGAAAAAAAACAGCCCACAGAGAGTACACACAGTGAAAACACACCACAAAGATTACACAAAGTGAAAAAAAAAACAGCCCCACAGAGAGGGCCCCACAGGAAAACACCGCCACACAAAAGTACACACCTGAAATCACAGCCACACAGAGAGACACAAAAGTGAAAACACAGCCACACAAGAGTACACACAGTGAAAAAAAACAGGGACAAAAAGAGATACACACATGAAAAAACGCACACGAGATTACACACATGAAAAACAGGGACACCAGATTACAACACAGGGAAAACACAGCCCACAGAGAGTACAAACAGTTAAAACACAGCCACACAGAGATTACACACAGGGAAAAAAAACCCCCACAGAGAGTACACACAGTGAAAACAAAAAGCCCCAGGGGATTTCACACAGTTTAAAACACAGCCACAAAGTAAACACCCTGAAAACAAAAAGGCCACACAAGAGGACACACATGAAAACACCCCCCACAAAAAAACACATAAAAACAGCCACACAGGAAATACACACAGTGAAATCACAGCCCCCACCGAGAGTACACACAGTGAAAACACAGCCACACAAATTTTTAACAGGAAAAAACAGCCCCCACAAGAGTCAAAACAGTGAAAACAAAAGCCACACAAGATTACACACAGTGAAAACACAGCCACACAGAGAACCCACAGTGAAAACACACCACACAGAGAGGACACACAGTAAAAAAACAGCCCCCACAGAAGTACACACAGGGGAAAACACACCACACAAGGGGTACACACATGAAATACAGCCCACAGAAGTAAAACCCCAGGAAAACACCCGCCACACAGAAAACACACCAATTAAAAAAAACAGGGCCCCCAAGAGACACACAGGTAAACACACCACACAGAGAACACACAGTGAAAACACAGCCACACAAGAGACAAAAACCCTTAAAAAACAGCCCCCACAAAAGTACAAAACATTTAAAAAAACCCCACACAGAAATAAAACCCCAGTGGAAAAAACACCCCCACAGAGGTAAAACACAGTGAAAAAAACAGCCACACCCCAAAAAGTACAACAGTGAAAAAACAGGCCCAAAACAGAAAATACACACAGTAAAACCCAGCCCACAGAGAGTACACACAGTGAAAACACAGCCACACAGAAAAGTCCCAAAAAGTTTAAAAACAGCCGCACGGGGAAAACACACATGAAAAAACAACCCCCACAAGAGTACACACAGGAAAACAAGCCGCCCAAAAGAGTACACACAGTAAAACCCCGCCGCACAAAAGTACACCAGTGAAAACACAGCCCCACAGAAGTACACACGTGAAAACACAGCCCCCACAAGAAATAACACACGGAAAACACAGCCGCACAGAGATAAACCCCAATGAAAAACAAAAGCCGCACAAAGATACACACAGTGAAAAAAACAGCCGAACCCGAAGTACACCCAGGGGAAAACCCAGCCGACGAGATACCCACATGGGAAAAAACAGCCCCAAAAAGGTTTCCACAGTGAAAACACAGCCGCACAGAGATTAAAAAACAGTAAAACACAGCCACACAGAAAATACACACCTGAAAACACCCGCCACACGAAGTAAAACCCCATAAAACCCATCCGCACAGAGATACACACAATAAAACACACCGCACAGAGGTACAAAACATGAAAACACAGCCGCACCGAGATACCAAAACAGGGAAAAAACAGCCGCACCCCCAGTACACACAGTTTAAAAACCCGCCCACAGAAGTACAACAAAAAAAACACAGCCCCCCAAGAGACCCACAGTGAAAAAAACCCGCCAAACAGAATTCACACCCGGGGAAAAAACAGGGCCCCACAGAAAAGTACACACCCCGGAAAACACAGCCACAAAAGGGGAGGGCACACGTGAAAACCAAAAGCCCCACAAGTTTCACACGTGAAAACACAGCCCACAGAGGAAAAAACATGAAAACACAGCCACACGAAGTAAACACATGAAAAAAACAGCCAAAAACAAAGTACACACAGGAAAACACAAACCCCACAGAGATACACACAGTGAAAACACAGCCGCACAGAGAGTACACACAATAAAAAACCCGCCGCCCGAAAATACACAAAGTGAAAAAACACCGCACAGAGAGTACACACATGAAAAACAAAAACCACAAAAAGAAATACCCCACAGTAAAACACAGCCCCAACAAGAGTACAAAACAGTGAAAAAACAGCCACACAGAGAGTACACACAGTGGAAAAAAACAGCCACACAGAGAGTACACACGTGAAAACAAAAGCCACAAAAGAGAGTACACACAGGGAAAAAACAGCCACACAGAAGTACACAAAAGTAAAACACAGCCACACAGAAAAGTTTCACACAGCAATAAACCAAAGCCCCGACACAGGCCTTTAGGGACACACACACACACACAAAACACACACACACCCCACACACACACTCTCCCCTCTCTCTCAAACACACACACACCAAAACACACACCACACACTCTGTCCCCTCTCTCAAACACAAAAAAAAAACACACCCCACACACACTCTCCTCTCCCACTCTTCCCCTCTCCCCCTCTCAAAAACAAACCCCACACACACACCCCACAAAACCAAAAAACCTCTCTCCCAAAAACACACCACACACACCCCACCTCCCCTCTCCCCTCCCCCAAAAACACACACACACGCCCACCCCACACACACACCACTCTCTCAAACAAAACCCCATTTCACACACAACACCCTTTTTCTCCTCCTCTAAAACCCCACAAAACACACACACACACAAACCCCAAACACACACACACACTCTCCTCAAACACACACACCAAAAAAAACCCCACACACACCCGTCCCACTCTCAAACACACACACACAAAACACACCACCACACACACAAAACTCCAAAACTCACACACACACACAACTCCCCCAAACACACACACACACACCCACCACCACACCCCACAAAGCACACACCAGGCAGGGGGCAGTACCACCCTGAAGGCGTACCGGGGGCTCGGGTCACCCCCGGGCCCCAGCCGATGGGGCGGGGCCCGACATGTCCGCGCGGCCCTCCCAGGGCCCCCAGACAGGCCCCCACAACGACAGCCCGGGCCCCCGCCAGGGGGTGGGGCCTTCACGACATGCCGCCCTCGGCCAACCCCGTCCTCCGCAAGGAAAAGAAGACCACAAACAGCGGGGGCAGGGGTTAAACCCTGGGTTACGGGTGAAATTGTGGCAGAAACAGAAATGTCCTGTGGAGGAAAGGGGAGAAACAAATGTTCTCGGGAGGAAAGGCAGAAACAGGGAAATTCCCCCGTGGGAGAAAGGCCCGAAGCAGGGGTGCTGGTTTTCCCTTTACCGTTGAGGGCCCCCTCATTCCTTCCCCCCTTCCGGGTTTCCCTTTCCCCCTTCCTCCCCCTTCCTCTCCCCCCTCCCTTCCTTCCTTCCTTTCCCCCAACACAGCGCAGACTGGAACCGCGGTCCCAGTCCCCCCCACAATCAGCGGTGTCCCTTAGCGGCCACGTTGAGGGAAGCGTGTGACTCTGAATCGTCATCTCACAGCCTGACCTGACCTGACCTGACCTGACCTGACCTGACCCCCACACTGACTGCCAAGAAAGAAGAATCCTCGTGCAGAAATGACTGATTCCACCTTTCCACAAAGTTCTTGGGACGAGGAGACTGACTGACGGCTAGTTGTGTGGCATGGCTGCTTCATTCAGGACCAAGTATTCCAATCCCCAGGAAGAGGAAGTCTGTGAGAAGGTGTGATCCTGTTTGCACACACACACGCACACACCACACACAACACACACACACACCCCACACAACACACACACACCACACACCACACCACACACACCCAAACACACAGACACAGACACACATGTTTCTAAAACAGACATGGTGGAGGAATATCTCCAGGTGTGGTGTTAAAGGATAGATAGATAGATAGAAAAAGATAAATAGATAGATAGATAGATGGATGGATGGATGGATGGGTGGGTGGAAAGGATGATGGGTGGATGGGTGGATGGAATGGATGATAGTAGAATAGATAGTAAGATAGATAGATGAAGAAGATAGAAGATAGATAGATAATAAAATAGATAAGATAGACTTTCCTAACCAAAGAAAAAAGCTAAAAGGAAGTACCCTTTCCACTTTGACAGTCATTCTGCACTCTCCCTTTTTTGTGTCCCCTTTTAACAAATAAAAATTGCTATTCCTGAAGACATTCTGCACCCCTGTTTCTGTGTTGCTTTTAACAAATAACATTGCTATTCCGAATACTTTTTGTACTCGTTTCTTTTGTTGCTTTTAACAAATAAATTGTTATTTCCAAGACATTCGCACTCTGTTCTTGTGTTGCTTTTAACAAATAACATTGCATCCGAATACTTCTTCCCTTTTTTGTGTGCTTTTTAAAAAAAAACATTGTTATTCCAAAGACTTTTTGCACCTTTCTGTTTGCTTTAACAAATAAAATTGTTTTTCTGAGACATTCGCACTCCTTTCTTGTATTCTTTTAACAATAACATTTTTATCCCAAAGACATTTTGCCTCTCTTTCTTTGTTTCTTTTTTCAAATAAAATTTTATTCCCGAAACTTTTGACTCTTTTTCTTTTGGTGCTTTTTTCAAATAAATGTTTTCCCAAAAACACTGCACCGTTTCTTGGTCTTCTTCTTTTCCCCCCAAAAGCGTCTACCAAAGTACAGATCCGATCAGGGTTTGAGTTTGGGAAATATTTTTTTTTAATGTAAACAAAAAAACCCCTTTAAAAAAGACCAAAAGAGTTTAAAACGAATAAAACCTCCATGGAACCTGAAAAACCAAAAGGGTATATCCAGAACATTTGTTGAAAAAGACCGGAAAACATAAAAAGCAAAGGAAAAAAACTTCCTGTACGACTGAGAAAAAGAAAATTTTTCCATCTGAAAATCAAGAAAATACAATTTTTTGGAAGCATAAATCAGTTAACAATAAAAACCAAATTTGTCAAAATTCCCTAAATATACAGACAATTAAAAACCATTCCCACTGTGGCAAACAAATAATCAAACGATTTCTAAAAACAAGCCTTAGATAATTAAAAAAAATACTCTTGAAAAAAACCGTTTTTTTTGTTGGGCCCCTCCTCGGTTTCAAAATTTTTTCCTCCCTTAAACGTTAAAAAAAACTGGCAGGGGGGCATGAGGAATTGGTAAAATCAAAAATATCTTTCAATTAACAAAACCTCACAATTTTTAAAATCTTTGTCTGGAAAACAATTTTCCCCCAACCTTTAAACCCGAAAATTTTATTCCCTTGAAAAAAATCGGAAAAACGGACCACAATTTCAGCCCTATTTCTATATTATCAGTTTTTTAAAACCCCCGGGAACAACAAACATGGGGTATTCTTTCCCCCTAAACAAGTATAACCCTTTATCACCCAGATCAGTGGGGGTTCAAGAACATCACCATGCCATACTTTTTTAAACAAACGATTGACGAGGGGTTACAAAAAAAAATAAAAGAAAATTTACGGGTTTTATTTGTTTTTTTCGAAAAGCTTTTGTGTTAAAAATCAAAACTTCCCCCTTAAAAAGCACAGTTTAACAACTATCTCTCACCACAAATTTAAATTTTCCTTTTTTTTCTGATAGCAGCAGAGAGTGCTTTGAACCACTATCTCCGTTTTGCCAAACTTTTGAAACCCCCCAAGGGCTCTGTTTTGGGCCCTTTGCTGTTTATTGTTATCAAGTTTTTTTCTTTTTTTATAGGAACTCAGTGCGAAATTTTGCAGATACCCCACCTTACAAATGCTAAATAAAACCTCATAAAAGTCTATAATACCATGAAAAAAAGATTGACCCTTTTTAAAAGGGAAACCATTTAACCAAGGGCTTTTAAACCCCACTAAAACAAAATTTTTTTATCAAAAATAACAAAACGCGAACTTACTCAACAAACCAAATCTTTTATTTCTAATGTAAAAAGTTGACCAAGTAGAATCCCCAACCCTAGTTAACGGGACAATCAATACGGTCAAAACATTTTAAAACTTACTGAAATAAGCATAAAAATTTGATGGTTTAAAAAAATTTTAAAAACTTTTGCCCTTTCAACAAGAAAACATTCTATTATGCTAACATTTAAAATTTTGATTAGGGTTCTACATGGGATCTACAGCAAAATATACTAAACCGTTAAAGGTTCATCGAAACCAAAAAAATTTCCCATTGCAAATCACTTCTTAAGCACTGACACAAACAAGCAAATTTTTCTACCACTCGAAGCAAATTTTAAATTTTAAAAAAGGGATTTTTTATGCATAAAAAAAGCCGAATCTCCATTTTTCTTAAGAACATGTTTAACCTTAATGAATATAACTTTCACAAAAACGAACCCTCCTTTTACGACCATTCTCATCAAAAACAGTCTAAAAAATTTGGAGTATGGTTGTGGAAAAATTTCCAGAATTTATAAGATTGAATCAAACTTTTAAAAAAATCAAAACGTTCTACAATTACCTTATGGGTCTCTGACTTGACTGTCTATTCCAAAGATTTTTTGAAACAAAATTTATGCTAAAATTTTTATTTTACGATATTTAATCAGCGTATTTTTGTTTTTGGGGAATTAGCTTGGGGCTCTTCCCCCCCCCCCCCCCCCCTCTTCTCTCTCCTCCTCTCTCTCTCTTCCCTCTTCTCTCTCCCTCCCTCTCCCCTCCCCCCCTTCTCTCCATGTTTTGTATTTCCTACACTTTTTTTAAAAAAAATGTTCAACAAATAAAATCGAAAAACTTAGTGTATTTTTAACATCATTCCTCAAACTCCATAAAGTTATTTGATCAAATTATTTTGTTTTTATGGTGGTGGTTGATGGGGGTGATGGTAGAGGATGCAACGATGATAATGGGATGTTTATTGTGATATTTGATTCACTTTGCTTACATTTTTTTCTGTTTTCCTTCCCCTTCTTTCTTTTTGAGGGCTGGATGTAAAAAAACTTTACTTATTCTTTTACCCCAGAAAAAATGCGTTTCGTTATCGTTACGTTGTGTTGCTTTTAAAAATAAATTGTTATTCCCCCGACATTTTGCACCGTTCTTGTGTTGCTTTTTAACAAATAAAAATTGTTATTCCCAAAGCTTTTTGCCCTGTTTTTGTGTTGCTTTTTCAAATAACATTTCCTCCCAAAAACTCTGCACTTATTTTTGGTTTTTTTTAACAAGATTAGTAATTTGTGATGTGTGTTAGTGTGTATGCGTTGCGCGCCTAAATATTGTGTATTAGGGGATTGTGTGTATTTAAAATCATACAGATGTGTTTTAAAGAATATGTGTTAAAACACTTGGGGTGATGTTTTTGGGTGTGGAAATATGGTTTTATATGTGTTATTTGTGATGGATGATGGGATGGTTTTTATATGTCATATTTTTATTCCGAATATTTGGACCAATTTGGGAAAATTTTGTGAAAAAAAATTTTAAAACCTGTTTTATAAATGCTCATGTTTGTGGGCGGATGGCGTTTAAAAGGGCTTTCGACGTGTGGTACTGCAAGGTCGGTGCAGCTGTCATGCGTAAGGGGGTTTTTGGAAGGGCCCGCAGAACTATTTGGGTAAACTTTCTCACAAGAGAGAGAGGGGGGAGAGGGGGGGAGGGGGGGGAAGAGAGTGAGGGGGGGGGGGGAGGGGGGGGGATCCTGTGGGGGGGGGGGGGGGGGGGGGGGGGGGGGGGGGGGGGGGGGGGGAAACCCTCGGAAGGGGTTTTATGGGGGAGGGGTTTGGGGTTGGTCCCCTGGGGCCGTGCTGTTGTTTGCTTCGGCTTGGGGGCGCACCTGTTGAACCGCTCTTTGCCCCTTTTTGGGGCCTTTGCTGATTTTTTTTTTTCCCCCCTTGTGGAAAAAAAGTTTTGGCATAAAAAAGCTGCGGTTTTTTTTTTATTTCTTAGTAAAATGTCCCTTGTTGAAATATTTTTCATTCATGTTTTTTTAAAAAATTTAGTTGTTTACACTCCACATAGCAAAGCGCATGCGGGCACGGGGACGTCGTCATGCCCCACTAGTGCGCACTACTACTCTTCAGCAAATTTGGCCGTTGTTGTTGAACTTGTGCAAGACGCCTTTTTATTTGAGGGACGTCCATTTGCCGAGGTTCGCGAGGGGAGTCGCGGTCATTTCAACTCAAGATTTAAAAAAAAAACCCCCAACCCTGATAGATTCTTCATGGGGACGGGGCCCCGTTCTGTTTGCCCCGCTTTTGGGCCCCCCGGGGCCCCCCTGGGTCCCTCCCCCCCCCCCCCCCCCCCCCCCCCCCCCCCCCCCCCCCCAAACCCCCCCTTTACCCCACCCCAACCCCCCCCCCCCCCCCCCCCCCCCTTTTTTTTTGTTTTTTCTTTTTCTTTTAGGGGGGGGGTTTTTTTTTTTTTTTTTTTTTTTTTATTTTTTTTTTTTTTTTTTTTTTTTTTTTGGGGGGGGGGGGGGGGGTTTTTTTTTTTTTTTTTTTTTTTTTTTTTTTTTTTTTTTTTTTTTTTTTTTTTTTTTTTTTGTTTTTTTTTTTTTTTTTTGGGGGGGGGTTTTTTTTTTTTTTTTTTTTTTTTTTTTTGGGGGGGGGGGTTTTTTTTTTTTTTCCCCAAAAATCCCCCCCCCCCCCTCCTTTAAAACCCCCCCCCCTTTTAAACCCCCCCCCCCCCCAGGCTTGGGTTTTTTTTTTGGGTTTTTCCTCCCCCCCCCCCCCCCCCCCCCTTTTTAAAAAGGGAAAAAAAACCTTTTTTTTTTTAAAAAACACGGGGCCCCCCCCCCCCCCCCCCGCCCCCCCCCCAAAAACCCCCCCCCCCCCCCCCCACCCCCCCCCCCCCCCCCCCCCCCCCCTCCCCCCCCCAACTCCCCCCCCCCCCCAACAAAAAAACCCCCCCCCCCCCCCCCCCAAAAAAACCCCCCCCCGGGCCCCCCCCCCCCCCCCCCCCCCCACCCCAACCCCCCCCTGTTGATTTTTGTTTTTGGGGGGCTTTGTTTTTTGTTGGTTTTTTTGTTGGGTTTTTGTTGGTTTTGTTGGTGGTTGGGTTTTTGTTTTTGGTGGTGGTTGTTTTTTGTTGTTTTGTTGTTTTTTGTTTTGTTGTTGGTTTTTTGGTTTTTTTTGTTGTTGGTTGTTGTTGGGGTGGGTTTTTGTTTGTTGGGTTTTTGTGTTTTTGTTTTGGTTGTTGTTGTTGTGGGTGGTGGTTGGTGGTGGTTTTGGGGGTGGGGTGGTGGTGGTTGTTTTTTTGTATTTTGGACTGAAGTCTCATCCCCCTAGGGGATCCCCCTAATGAACCAGCTGAACGGGCATTTTGATTGTACACAAAACCTGCCCCGCCCGGCTTGCTGTTTATTTTTGTTTGGTGTTTTTGGTTTGTCGGGCGTTGGTTTTTTGGTTGTCTCTTTTTTTTTTCATTCATTTAGATTTGCAAAGTGGGTACAAAGTAATACTCGGAGTTGTTTTAGGTTTTTGACTTTTTATTCTTGTTTTTGTTGTTACTACTTTTGTTTTGTATTTCTGCTGTTGATGTGCTTCCCTCTTTATTCTTTAAATTGCCTGTGTTAAAGAAAACCCCCACAATTCCACACACACCCCCACAAACACACACACACCCACCAAAACACCACTTAAAGCCTTTACCCTTTTTGCCACAGAGAACACCAACTGAACACCACGGGGAAACAACCAATGAACACCCCCGGGGAAACAACCAACTGAACACCACAGGGGAAAAAAACCAAATGAACACCACAGGGGGAAAAACCAACGAAAACCAAGGGAAACAACCAACCTGAACACCACAGGGGGAAAAAACCAAAAGAACACCCCGGGAAAAACCCAACCTGCCCTTTACACGCGAAAAATCCTCCCATCAGTGAGTGACCAAGGGCAGAGAAAAACTTCCCTCACTTTTCTGTCCTTTTACACACCCCACTTCAAAACACCAATCATTTAGTCATTTAGCCATCAAACATCAGTCAAACAGTCATCGGTCAGTCAGTCAATCAGTCAGCCCCGTCTCATCAGTCATCAGCCAGTCAATCAGTCAGTAATCAGTCAGCAGTTTTCAGCCACAATCCCCGTCAATCATCAATGTCATCAGTCCAGTCTTCAGCTCAGTCACCAGGGCAACATCGTCCAGTCGCCGCCAACTTTATCAGTCGCCAGTCCAAATCACATTTTTTAACCATCAGAAAATCATCAAAAACAGTCGTCAGCCGCCAGTCAGCCAGTCAGCCGTCAAAACGTCAGTCCCCCGCATCAGTCAATTCAGGGTTTTAGCCAAGTCCCGCAATCAGTCAGTCAGCCATCAACTCAGGGCAGCCCGTCGTCCCAATCGTCAAAACAGTCATCATTTAGGGGCAAAATCACCAGTTCAACCCGCGTCACTCTTTCCGCCCCACACGCCCCAACACAGGGTCACGGGGTCACTGTCGCAACACATGAGCTGGACAAACCCCCAGACTGCGCCCCCGGTCACCCCCCACCTCCCCTTTTCCCCCCCCGCCCCCCACCGGGGGCCCCCAATTTTCACAAACCACACACCACACACCCCCCCCCAAAACCAAAACCACCCCAAAACCAACCACACCCACCAAACACCAAAACCACCCCACCCCCCCACACCCACCGAGCTGCCCACTTTTGCTGTCAGCCTGGCGGGGCTGCTGCTGTCTGTCTGCGGCTCGGCGGTGCTGCCCGTCTGGGCTGTTGGTACAACTCCTGTGCTGCCTTCCCGCCCCCACTCCCCGCTGTGACTGCAGCATTCTGGCACAAAAACCTCCCCCATGCCCGCCACACTGCGCTAGCCCGGTGCACACTGTTTTTTGTGCGGGCTGTGGTTTTGTTTTTTTGTGTGTATGGGGTTTTGGGGTGTGGGGGGGGGGGGGGGGGGGGGGGGGGGGGGGGGGTGTATGTTTTTGTGTGTTTGTGTTTTTGTGTAGTGTGTGTGTGTTTGGTGTGTGTGTGGTGTGTTTTGTGTGTGTGTGTTTTGGTGTGTTGTGTGTGTGGGGGTTGTGGGTGTGTGTGCTTCTGGGGTGGTTTTGTGTGGGGTTTTTGTGGTGTGTGTTGTGTATTGGTGTGGAGGGGGGGGGGTGTGGGGGGTGTATTTGTGTGTTTTTTGTTGTGTGTGTGTGTGTTGTCTTTTGCTGTGTGTGGTTGTGTTGTGTGTGGGTTTGTGTGTGTGTGTTTTGGTGTGTGTGTGTGTGTGTGTGTGTGTGTGTTGTGTGTCTTTTGCGTGTGTGTGTCTTTTTCTTTTTGTGTGTGTGGTGGTGTTTCTGTGTGTGTGGTTTTGGGGTTGTGTGTGTGTGTTTTGGGTGGTGGGTGTGTGTGTTTTTGGTGTGTGTGTGTTTTTTCTGCGTGGTGTGTTTTTTGTTTTTGTGTGGTTGTGTGTGTGTGTTTTGGTGTTGTTTTTGTGTTTTGTTTGTGGTGTTTTTTGGTGTGTGTGTGTGTGGGGGTTTTTTTCCTGCGGGGTGTGTTTTGGGGGTGTTTGTGTGTTTCTGCGTGTGTGTGGTTGTGTGTTGTGTGTGGGGTTGTGTGTGTGTGTGTGTGTGGTGGTGTGTGTGTGGTTGTGTTTTGGGGTTGTGTGTGTGTGTGTGTGGGGTGTTTTGGGGGGGGGGTGTGTGTGTGTGTGTTTTTGTTGGGGTGTCTTCTGCGTGTTGTTTTTTGGGGTTTTGGTGTGTGTTCTTTTGCGTTGTTTTGTGTGACAGACAGACAGACGACAAGGGGGGAAAAAAGGGGGGGGGGAAGGGGGGGAGGGGGTGAAGGTCGGGAGGCAGGAGAAGGGGAGGGAGACGACAGGCGGCAGGAGACAGGGAGGAGGCAGGCAGGCCCCCAAAAGCCAGGAGGGCCGGGAAAGGGGGAGCCGGCCCGGCCGAAACACACACACCCCAAAACAACCAACACACAACAACCCCACACCCCACCCAACAACCCCAACCCCCCAAACCACAACCCAAAAACAAAGTCACAGCAAAAACAAAACGCAAAAAAAACAACACAAAACAACACACAACACAACACACAAAAAACCCCAAAACACACACAACACAACACACACACACAACCCCAACACACACACACACAACCCCAACACCAAATCCTAGTATTGTTTCCCCCTTGCGTCTTCAAATTTTACACACCACAAAACAACACACACACAATTTCCCCAAAACACACAAACAAACACACCAACACCACACACACACACACAACACCACCCCCACCCCACACACACTACAATAAAACACACAAAACAACCAAACCCCCACACACACCACCACACACACACACACAAAAAAACACACAAACACACAACAAAAAACACCACACCACACACAACAACCCCAAAATGAAGAGAAAAGGAAAAGACCGCAAAACAAAAAAAAAAGGAAAAAAAAAAAAAAAAAAAAACCCCCCACCCAAGGGGGGAAAAAAACAAAAAAAAAAGCCCCCCCCCCCCCCCCCCCCCCTCCCACCTAAATAAATCAAAACAAAACATCGAAAGGAAAAAGCGCGGCAGGATAAAAAAAGTTGGAAAAAAAGAAAAAAGAAAAAAAAATTTTTCACTCCTTCCCCTTTTTTTGGGTTTTTTTTATTTTCCCCTTTTTTCTTTCCCTTTTTTGGGACCTCCCCCCCCCCCCCCCCCCCCCTCCCCCCTTTTCCCCTTTCTCTTTCCCCAATGCCTTGGGAAAAACACTTTAACATTGTTTTCCCCTCATTTTTTTTTCCAAAAAAAAAAAAACTTTTCAATCTCTCTCTCCTCTCCTCTCTTCCCTCTCTCTCTTTCTCTCCTCTCTTCTCTCTTTCCTCTTCTTCTCCCTCTCCCTCCCCTCCCCCCACTCCCCTTCCCCCCCTCCCCTTTTTTCCCCCCTTAAACCCCACTTTTCCCCCCTTTCCCTCTCCCTTTTTCCCTTTTTTTTTTTTTCCCCTTTTTTCCCCCGAAAACCCGCATCAAATTATTTTTCCCCGTTTCCCCCGGGCCCCTCCCCCCCTTAACATTTAAAAAACCCTCCCCTTTCCCCTCCAACGGGGGGAAAAACCCCCTTTTCAAAATCCCCCCACAACCCCCCCCCCCCCCTTTGGTCCCCTTACCACCCCCCCCCAAAAAACCCCGGCCTCCCTTTTTGCCCCCCCCCCCCCCCCAAAATCTAAAACATTCAAAAGACCCCAACCCTTAAATAAAATTTGCCCCAAATTTTCCTCCCAAAAAAAAAAAAGTCCCCTGGCCCCATAAATTTACCCTTTTTTTTTTAAGAGAAACCTTTTTATTAAATAACAATCTTTTATTTTTTCTCCCCTCCCCCTTTAAAATAATAAATTAACCCTCTCCTCGAAAAAACCAAAAATTCCCCCCCCACTTTTTCCCCCCCCCCCCCCCCCCCGTTTTAAATCTTTTTTCTCCCCCTCTCTTTCTCTCTCCCCTCTCTTCTCTCTCTGTCTCTCTCCCCCTCTATCTCTCCTTCTTCTCTCTCTATTCTCTCTGTTTTTCTCTCTCTCTCCTCCCCTCTATCTCTCTTTCCTCCCCTTCTCCTCCCTCTCTCTCTCTCTTCTCTCTCTCTCTTCTCTCCCCTCTCTTCTCTCTCTCTCTTTGTTTGTGTGCCCATGTGCTCGGGCATTAAGTGAGTCCCTGTGGTGTGTGTGGTGAGAGGAGAGACAATGACAAGACAAATTTTTTATTTCGAGGATAATGAAAAAGCACACATGTGCTTTTTACACCCAGTCCCCCCCCGTTAGGGATACATCTTAATAATAATAACCCAATACTTATACAGTCTCGCAAAAAAACAAGGGGAAAAACCCTTTTCAAAACAGCTCCCCCCAAACAACCCCCCCCCCCCCCCATCCAAAGCAAGCAATTAAAAGAAATCCAAAGAATACCCACCCCCAAAAAAAACCCAAACCCAAAACAAACAAACAAAAAAAAGAGAAGGAAAAACCAAACCAACAAAAGATGATAAAAAAAGAGAAAAACAGACAAACAACAACAACAAGAACAAGAGCAACAACAAAGCCAAGAAAAAAAAACACAACCAAACTTAATAAGTCATAAAGATAAACATCAAACACATTGGGGAAATGGTACCCCATACTTGTTACACATAATTATAAGATATTGAAATAGGGCACTCATTAAAAACTTAAGTACAGAGGCAAGTCCAATAAAGTATTGAAAAATAAAAATATGAATCCTTTCATTAGGATATACTATGACTATAAGCGAGACGATAAAAGGTGGAGAGAGGAGAGACAGAGACAGAGAGTGTGTGTGTGTGTATTTCAGAGATAATATCCAATATATAAATCCCAAAACAGTATGCGATCCATCAACACTCATTTTAGATTATACTCGTTTCAAAATTATACGTCATGATAATGAAATAAATTTAATACCCATACATCCAAAACAATAAAACAAGAAACAAACCAAAGAAATTAAAAACTATACAGTCGTTTAGGGAGAGAATATGGGTGGTATGTGAGAGTGAGTGGGGGGGGTATGTGTGTGTGTGTGTGTGTTGTGGTGTGTGTGTGTGTGTGTGTGTGTGTGTGTGTGTGTTGGGTGTGTGTTTTTGGGGTGTGGGGGGGGGGGGTGGGGGGGGGGGGTGTTTCAGGGATATTACTAAATATGTAATACTCACATAGCACACGAATCAACACAAACACTTTTAATTATGTTCATGCAAATTGAATGTCATGGTAATAAAAAAAGTGCAATACCCATACACTCTCATAATAAAGAAAGGGGGAAAAAGCCAATAAAGTCATAAAAGAACATCTACACATTGTAATAATAGAAAACAAATTCTTTTTTCCAGGATAATGAATAATTTTCATGTTCTTTTTACATCCTGTCCCCGCCCATGGGGTCACATTAAAAATGCACTCAGTACTCATACTTTCAAGCAGAAGAAGCAAAGGGAAAAAACTTTTTTTTAAAGAAAAAGAGAGAAGAAGAAAAAACCAACAAACAAACAAACAAACAACCCCAGACGAGCAAAAGACAAAACATACCCAGAACCCCCCCCCCCCCCCCCCCCCCAAAAAAAAAACAAACCAAAAAAAAAACCCCCCCAAAAAACACCAACAACAAACAAAACAAAAACAAAGAAAAAAAACCAAAAAAAACAAGAAAACAAAAAAAAAAACAAAAAACAACAACAACAAAAAAGCAGACAAAAACACCCTTCCAAATAAACAAACAAAAAACAAGAAAAAACAAGAACATCAAACAAACAAATGAGAAAAAAAAAAATAACCCAAAAAACAAACAAATAAACAAACAAACAAAAAACAACAATAAAAAAAGAAAAAAACAGCACCGTTCCCCCTTCACACACACACACACACCACACACACACACACACACACACACACAAAACAACAAAAAACTAACAAGCGAAAAACCCAAACAAATCACAACAGAGAACAAAGTAACAACTACAGACAATAACAACACAGAGAGAGAGAGAGAGAGAGAGAGGAGAGAGAGAGAGAGAGAGAGAGAGAGGAGAGAGAGAGAGAGAGAGAGAGAGAGAGAGAGAGGAGAGAGAGAGAGTGCGTGTTTCAAGGATAATACTAAATGTATAAATCTCGAGACAGCACAGGATCACCATCAATATTCTTTACGAATATACTCGTACAAATTGAACGCCATGAAAAAGAAAAAGCCCAAATTCAATACACTCAAGCAATAAGGAGAAAAAAAAAATCGCTTAAGTCATAAAATGAACATCTATACATTGTAGGTAAGAGAGAGAGATGGGGGGGGGGGGGGGAAGAAATGAGAGAGAGTGGGAGAGTGTGTGTGTGTGTGTGTGTGTGTTAAAGATTTATGCTTTTTGTTTGTAAACAAACAAGACAAATAAGACATAGGAAAAAAATACTGAATATCATTCTCAAAATAGCAGATCATCACTGTGAACACTCTATTTCATTATACTCGTACAGATTAACACATATTATTGTTATGATAGATATATTTCTTATAACTAAAGTGTAGTTAAAAAAAAAAATTAAAATAATAATTTTATTTATAAAAAAAAATTAAAATAAAAAAAAATTAAAAAATTTTAAAAAAAGCTTACACTTGCTAGACTCACTTTCTCAACAACAATGAAAATTTGAGAGAGAGAGAGAGAGAGAGAGAGAGAGAGAGAGAGAGAGAGAAGAGAGAAGAGAGAGAGAGAGAGAGAGAGGAGAGAGAGAGAGAGAGAGAGGACAACAGTCTGACATACATACAGGTGAAGGGAAAGGGAAGGGCAGAATAGGTAGATGGAAAAGCAGATAGGTAAGAGAGGAATATTCTACTTTGCATATAAGGCTATGGACTGTTGTTGATATTGTTGAAGTATCAATGAGTTTGATAATTGAGTTATGTAAGATTGTTTTGTTTGATTGATGTTGTTTAACTGAATCTGGAAAGAGTTCCACAGCATAGGGCCTGAGTAAAGTAGTCTAGAGATAGAATAAGTCTATACTCGGAAAAGGGATCACACTGGGCTATATAGTATTTTCTGATTGGTTAGAGGGGAAATTTATGTCTTTAAGTATGATTGGAACAGTTCCTGTCATGATCTTGAACATCATGACTCCTTTGTATATTTAGTCTTTGCGTAAGGGGAGAATATTTTAATTGAGTATAGTCTCAGCTTCTATAAGCATGTCTTTTTTAAAAGGACAGTTTGAGAGCTCGTTGTACAGACTCAGTAACGGTTTCATATGTTTGCACTAGCAGAATCCCACAGGGGTATAGAGCAAGTCCATTGGGATTGTATATAAGATTGTAAATAGTTACCTTGAGATGAAAGTCAAGACAAGTGCTTTATGTTTAGAAAGTTGGCATAACTCTATGGACATCTATTGCATAGTTGAAAAATGTGGTAGAACCAACAGAGATTTTTCATCAATTGTTAACCCCTAAAACCTTGAGGTGATGGGGTTTTGTTCAAAATACTTCCTTTTAATTTTGATGGGAGTAAGTTTGTGGGTTAAAGTTTTGACGCTTTTGTCTAGTGGTAATCACATGCCAATTTGTTTTTTGGGGGTGTATGATACATATGAATAGTTCGGGTCCACATAACACTCATCTCAATAAGCTTGATCAACGACTTTTTGTAATGCTTTTTGCTAGAGATATATGGTTATTGAGGCTCGTAAGAATAGTTGTAGTCAACATCAAATAGTTCGCAATTTGATTGATTGGAGAGGAATGATCGTTTATGTATAATTGAGAGAGAGAGAGAGAGAGAGAGAGGAGAAAGAGAGAGAGAGAGAGGAGAGAAGAAGAGAGAGAGAGATAGAGATTCAAAATTAGATTCAGATTCAGATATTGTTAACTTGCGTTATAAGTCATGTAAGACTTATTTGACACAACAAAACAAAACATCAATTATAAATATTTTTTTGCTGAAATAGAAGTACCTAAAACTAGTTTGCATATTCTACTTCTCTTTTTCTCTTTTTTTTCAAAACACATCATCACACCAATCTGATGATATCTGCTTGAAACCATATCACTGCGATTATGTCCCTTAATTTCACGCATACAGTTTTGACATGTTGTCTTGGTTTTGAAGATTAATAACAAATTGTATCCGATTCATCCATATAAAATACATTCAATCGAGTAATGAAAGTCATCTTCTATTTTGTTACAGTATTACATATGAGTGTGTGCTTTGTTGTGTGTGTGCAAGCAAGCAACGCGCGCGCACGCGCTAAATGGGTTTAGCGTGCGTGCGTGCGTGCGTTGCGTTCCCGTGTGATGTGTGTGTGTGTCCTATGTGTGAGCGGCGAGCGTATGTGAGAATTGTCTGAGTGAGCGTGTGTGTGATCGCACAATGTCAAAACGTTTGGTGCAAATGGCCAGCTTTGTCCCCTTAGTTGTGAAAGAGGAGTTGTTAGAGGAGTGTGATAGAGGAGTGTGTGGTGTAGAGGAGTGTCCGTATAGGGGTGTGCAGGAGGGGTGAGATAGAGGGTGTTATGGAGGGTAGTGATAGAGAGGTTGTGATGGAGGGGTGTGGTAAGAGGGGTGTGATAGAGGTGTGATATAGGGCGTGATAGAGGTCGTGATAGGGGGCGGTGATAGAGGGGCGAGATAGAGAGCGTGAAAGAGGTGTGTGGTAGAGGGTGTGATCGAGGGGTGTGTGGTAAAAGAGGTGTGATAGAGGGTTTGACAGAGGGTTTGCCAGAGGGGTGGTGTAGAGGGGTGTGAAGGAGGGGTGTGATAGAGGGGTGTGTAGAGGGGTTTGATAGAGGGTGAGTGGTATAGAGGTGTGATAGAGGGTGTGATAGAGGGGTGTGATAGAGGGGTGTGAAGAGAGGGGAGGGGCGGAGGGGTGTGATAGAGGGTGTGATAGAGGGGCCGAATAAAGGGCTGATAGAGGGGCGTTGATAGAGGGGCGAGATAGAGGGGCCGTGATAGAGGGGTGTGGAAATGGGTTGACAGAGGGTGTGGTAGAGGGGTAGATAGAGTGGTGTGACAGAGGGTGGTGATAGAAGGGGAGTGATAAGCGGGGGTGATAGAGGGGTTGATGGAGGGGTGTGACAGAGGGGTGTTAGACTAGAAGAGGGTGTACAGAGGGGTGTGCCAGAGGGTGTGACGGTGGTGAGTGATGGAGGGGCGTGACGTGAAGGGTGTGGTAGAGGGGTGTGATAATAGGGGTTGGAAGAGGGTGTGATGAGGGGTGTGAATGGAGGGGGTGTGATATAATAGATGGGGTGTTGTAGAGGTGTGAGATGGAGGGGTAGTGATGGAGGGGTGTGGTAGAGGGGTGAGAACAGAGGTGTGACAGAGGAGGTGTGACAGAGGGTGTGATAGAGGGGTGTGATAGAGGGGTTGACAGAGGGTGTGGTGGAGGGTTGTGATGGAGGGGGTTTGATAGAGGGGTGTGCTAGAGGGGTGGCTAGGGGGTGTGAATGGAGGGGTGTGAATGGAGGGGTGTGGTAAGGGTGTGGTAAGGGTGTGGTAAATGGGGTGTGGTATAGGGGTGTGGTATAGGGTGTGGTGATGGAGGGTGGTGGTAGAATGGGTGTGATAGAGGGGTGTGACAGAGGGGTGAGACAGAGGGGTGTGATTAATAGAGGGTAGTGATAGAGGGGTGTGGTGGAGGGTGTGGATAGAGGGGAGTGACAGAGGGGTGTGACAGAGGGAGTGCTAGAGGGGTGTGACTGAGGGGTGTGATGGTGGGGATTGATGGAGGGTGTGATAGAGGGCTGATGAGGGAGTGATGGAGGGGTGTCAAGAGGGTGTGGTGGGAGGGGGTGTGGTAGAGGGGTGTGATGGAGGGTGAGGTAGAGGGTGTGATGGAGGGTGTGATGGAGGGGTGAGGAAGATGGGGTTGATCGAGGGATTTGACAGAGGGGTGTTACAGAGGGTTGTAGATGGAGGGGTGTGGATAGAGGGTTTGGTGGAGGGGTTTGAATAGAGGGTGTGACAGAGGGGTGTGACAGAGGGGTGTGCTAGAGGTGTGAGACAGAGGGGTGTGAAGGTGGGTGTGATGGAGGGGTGTGATAGAGGGCGTGAAGAGGTGTGATGGAGGGGTGTGATAGAGGGGTGTGGTAGACGGGGAGGTGATGAGGGGTGTGATAGAGGGGTGTGATAGAGGGGTGTGCTAGAGGGTTTGAATAGCGGAGTGTGATGAGAGGAGTTTTATAGAGGGGTGTGATGAGGGGTGTGAAAGAGGTGTGATGGTGTGGGTGGGGTGTAGATCGAGGGGTGGATATAGGGTGTGATGGAGGGTGAGATAGAGGGTGTGACAGGAGGGTGTGATGAGGGGGTTTGAAAGAGGGGTGTGATGGAGGGTGTGTAGAGGTGTGTGGTATAGGGGTGTGAGGAGGGGAGCCATTAGGCGGCTGCACTGCGCTGTTACCTGTGCACTCAGACAAGCCCCACTCCTCTCGCTCTCCTCTCTCTCTCTTCTCTTCTCTCCTCTTCTCTTCTCATCTCTACTCTCCTCTTCTCTTCTCTCCTCTTCTCATCCCCTTCTCATCTCTCCACTTCTCTTCTCCTATCTCTCCTCTACTCTCCATCTTCTCTACTCTACCTCTTCTCTACACTTCTCTTCTCTTCTCTTCTCTCCTCTTCTCTCCTCTCTCTTCTCTTCTCTCTCTCTCTTCTTCTCTCCTTCTCTTCTCTTCTCTTCTCTCTCTCTTCTCTTCTCTTCTCTTCTCTTCTCTCTCTTTCTCTTCTCTTTCTCTTCTCTTCTCTTCTTCTCTTCCTCTTCTCTTCTCTTCTCTTCTTCTCTTCTCTCTTCTCTTCTCTCTTCTCTTCTCTTCTCTTCTCTTCTCTTCTCTTCTCTTCTCTTCTCTTCTCTTCTCTTCTCTCCTCTTCTCTTCTCTTCTCTCCATCGCTGGTCCACAGGTAACGCTCCTGCCAAGAAAGCAAAAAGTCCGGGTCGGAAGTGTGCGGCGGTTCGAATCCCCTTTGGACCCGAAACCCCCCACCCCATCCATCAGACCCCATGAGTTGTGGTCTGGGTGCTAGTCTTTCGGATGAGACGATAAACCGAGATCCCATATGTGACACATAATTATTTAGCCCACGTAAAAGAACCCACGGCAACAAGAGAGTTGTCCCTGGCAAAATTCTTATAAAAAAGCCACTCTGATAGGGAAACAAGTACAGTTGCAGACAGAACAAGAAGAAAAAAAATGATGTGTGGTACTGCTCTTGTGGGATGCGCTCTCCGTGGGGAGAGAGAACAGCCCGAATTTCAGGCAGATAACTCTGCCGTGACTCTAAGTGGTATAAATAGATTTTTTTTTTTTAAATGTTTTGACACAAAACGGACACGATTTGTTGCATTTTTACCATCGTTTTTGTTTTTTCTTGTTTACTTTCATACTTGTTTGTACGTGTAAATGCCTTATTATTTGAGTGTTGGTGAACGTGGTTTTCTTTACATGTTCATGATGTCTTTGACAAAGACTGGAGAGGCCTGGCCATCGAGAGATGGCCTGAGAGTGGGGTTCCTTCATGCAAACCATTTGTACAATAAAGTAGGGGATGTGCCTAGCATAGTATCTAATTCTGGAAAACAGTTCTATCTTTTTGGTTGTACAGAAACACGCCTCACGTGCCATGTTTCAGATGAAGACATTTATATAGCAGGATGTTCTTGTATTCATAACCATCCTGTACATCCAACAGACACAGGACTTCTTGCTTATATCCATCAGACGATAAACTTCAAACAGATTCACTGTTATCTTCAGAACGTTGAGTCTGTTTGGATGCAGGTTGATTTTAAAAAAGCAAAGCCTGTTCTCTTGGGATTCATTTACAAAAACCCAGCCGAGCATGCTAACTGGATAGACGGTTTTTCTTTATTAGTGGAAGACATGGCTATGTACTCTGATGAGTTCATTGTGTTAGGAGACTTTAATATTGATTTACAAAAGCGTAAGACAAGCTGGACCCATACTTGTGAATCTTTGCAAATGACCAATAATTATTATTGACGGACAAGCCAACAAGAGTGACGGCTGGTCTAAAAGCCTGATCGGCCATATTAGTTTATGCCACGTCAGAAAACTACGTGCTAGAGTTATGTTCCCCTGCCTCTGGGTGTAGCGGCAATGTTCCTATGTGCTTGACCTGGTCCAGAAAGGGAGGGAAAATTCCAAAGAACAGCCACAACTGGCTGAAATATAGAAACCCTAGGCATTTTGACAAAGCCCCTTCCTTTGGGATTTAAATAATTCCCATTTTCCTTTAGTTTATCAGTTCACTGATCCTGATGATGCATTTGAAGTTTGGTCTCTTCAATTTAACGTCTGTTCACTCTCAGTGATATTGGACGTTTGGTCTCATAACATTTTGAATATCCATGACAAGCATGCACCCTGGAAAACAAAACGAGTTAAACCTTACCCTAACCGGCCATGGCTGACCAAGCATGTTGAGGATGCAATAAAATTACGGGATTTTCTACTAACCAGTGGGACAAGGGATTAATTCATTCAACAAAGAAATTACGTAACATATCTCACACATGAGGAAAAAAGGATTATTTTCAAAAGCTTGTATCTTACAACTGTAACAACAAATCCATGTGGAACGCCGTTAACCCTTTAACGGACAAGGATTTCAGACCTAAATCTTCACTCCCTTTAGATTTATCCCTAGATAATCTCAATGAACACTTTTGTAACATAGCTCATGCAACCATCAAAACCAACACCTCTAACGTGAATAATCTTGAAGTCTTACAAGAGTTCTGTGCTTCCAAAAGTATATTATCATCAAAACTAAGCATTCCCTTCATGTCTGTCAATTAAGTTTATAAGGCGTTAATCCATTGAAGGCAAACAGGGTACATGTGGGGTGGATGGTGTTTATGATAAGATCTTCCAAATAGCAGCTGCAGTTATATCACAAACAGTGATTTATGTAGTCCATCTATGTATAAAAATAATCGTTTTCCAAAAGCTTTCAAAGTTGCCAAAGTTTTGCCTTTTCACCAAGCTGGTGATGGTACTATCCTGCAAACTATCGACCTATTTCTCCATTGTCTAATTTATCTAAACCTTTAGAACATCATATGAGACAGCACATTCTTAACCACTTCAATGAAAACACCTTATTTCATCCTAACCAATCTGGTTTTCGGAAATACCATTGTGTCACACTGCTCTGACTAACTTAGTTGATAAATGGCTAATCAGCATGGATAAAAATGTGGTTACAGGTGTCCTATTTGTTGATTTTTCCAAAGCGTTTGATCTGACAGACAGACAGACAGACAGACAGACAGACCCTTGCACCGGCACCATGCTGTTGCTGCTGTCAGTGTTCTTGTTGTTGGTTCATATTTTGTTATTACTTTAACAGATGTTGTCCTTCCTCGCCCAGAGCTCGGAGATTGACCAATGGTCAGATTTTTCCGTACGCGACCAATTTTCTCCCGCCATTAAAGCAGCTGCATTCCGACTGCAGGGCTACAGTTGGGAATTGAACCAACTAGTTCTGCCAGGACAGTGGGCAGGCACCTCCCTGCCCTTTCTGATCTTCAACTGTCGTGGGTTCTTTTGACGTGCACAAGACCGTTAGCAGACGGGTCTGACTGCAAAGTCTTCTCCGAAGAAAGGGCAAGGCTAGGAATGGAACCCAGAACCTCCCGGTGTACATGTTGGGCAAGGGAATGTCTAACCCGGTTTGGATCCCTGGCTCTCTGCTTAAGCATTATGAGGACTACAAAAAAATGTCTTGTAAAGAGTATGAGTGAAAATTGAATGTCATTATTGAAATCTACTATTATACGATTTCTACAGAAATAATTTATAGGGATTACGTGTTTGTTGAATACACGTTATATCTTTCTTAAAATCATAGGTTGAACTTTTGTTGTCATTGTTGTAGTTGGAGGTTTTGTTTTAGTTGTGTGTGTGTGTGTGTGTGTGTTGTGTGTGTGTGTGTGTGTGTGTGTGTGTGTGTGTGTGTGTGTGTGTTGTGTGTGTGTGTGTGTGGTGTGTGTGTGTGTGTGTGTTGTGTGTGTGTGTGTGTGTGTAATTTGTTGATAGTCCCTAATGAGGGCAAGGGCCGGATGAGAAAAAGTACATGAATACTTACTCTGTAACCCTTGGAAAATAAAGCTCATTGATTGATTCATTCATTCATTCTCTCTCTCTCTCTCTCTCTCTCTCTCTCTCTCTCTCTCTCTCTCTCTCTCTCTCTCTCTCTCTCTCCAGTAGGTTTACTGGCCAAAGACCACCTGATATTAAACGGTTTGGAATACGAGAATCATCACTCAACACCTGAAATACAGCAGGGAAAACTCAGGGAAAGAAAGCAGCACTGCACAGTGACTGAAGGTGAAGGTGAAGGTGGAGGTGGAGGTGAAGGTGAAGGCCGCCCCCAGGCCAGGAACCTGCCTTTCACCCAGCTCCTCCAGTCACAGAGGGATGGGGGGGGGGGGGGGGGCTGAGCTGACACAAACAAACAATCACACCCTCTTGAGTGCACACATGCCTCTCTCTCTCTCTCTCTCTCTCTCTCTCTCTCCTCCCGGCTGATTGTTGTGATGTATGAATGTTTACAAGGATAGATTGTAAGACTAGGTTTGGCCTACAACATCTTCATCCTTTGGGTGTATCTTTGTCTCATCTTCTCTTCTCTCTCTCTCTCTCTCTCTCTCTCTCTCTCTCTCCTCTCTCTCTCTCTCTCAGGTATGATTCACTGCTGCACAGCACACGGACGCCAAAAGTCCCTTAACCCAAGTCTTTTTTTTCTTTTTCTTTTTTTTCTTTTCTTTTCTTTTTTTTTTTGAGGGGGGGGGGGTGTTGAGAAGAGGTATGGAAAGATGACTGTGTCAAAAGGCGTTAATAATATTTGGACTCGACTTTCTCTTTCAACTCTTCCGGGAATCGTTAGTGCACTGCAGTGAACGCTTCAGGCTGTGTGTCATGTACAAGTTGAGCCTGATGGAGCTCAGGTGGCAGAGTGCATGCTGGGCATGCCTGTTTCATCCATACCACGGGATAGCCTAGTGGTTAGAACATTGCGCTGGCAATATGACGACCAGGGTTCGATTCCTGTTCAAGGGGATATTTTCCCCTGGAGTTAACACATCAGTGCCGACTCTCCCCAAAAGTCCTTCGGATGAGACTATAAACCAAGGCCCCTTGTGCGAACGCACGCAGAACATCTTGCGCACACGTTAAATCCTGTTCCGCTTTTCGTAAGAGTAGGCCATTGTGTGCAGGTGGGAACAGATGACAAATTTACAAAGCTGCAAACACACGGGGACTAGATGTAAAATAAAATAAAAAGCACATAAATGCTTATTCCATTATCCTCGAAATAAAAGAATAAACTAAATAAATAAAATAAATACCATTGACCACAGCCGGTCTGCTCTTCCCCAAAGGGTGGCTGGGGTTTGAACCTGTGTGCGGGGTGTTTTCACAGGGCCCTCGCTTCACGGCTCAGTCCACTCAGCTCAGAGCAGACGAGCAGGCAGGGAGGGGGGGAGAAGGGGGTGGTGTTGTGGGGTCTGGGGACAATGGACAAGGAGCGGCAACTGCCGTACACTTTTAAGGGATTAGAGTAACAACGTGACTTTTTACATCAACGGTGAGAAGACTTCGATCTTCATTTTTCTTTATTTCCGTGTACACGATGTCAAATTTAGCTGAAATAAATGTTCCCAAGGACGAAATTGAGGAACAACCTGTAAAATTGGAATTGTCGATATATTGATGCCATGTTCTTTCATCAATGTGTCTGTGGGAATTATATTTGGCTCCAGAAATGAAATATTGCGTGCTCGTTTTGGGGTAGTCAGTGTCTTGATTCAGAAATAGTTCCTCTTTTGTCAGAGGCTGGAATAGACAGACTATTCCACCCTGCAGTCTGATATCGCCAGTTGTGGCTGATCAGAAAGAGAGAGAGAGAGAGAGAGAGAGAGAGAGTCAGTGAGCTTCTTGACAGCTATCAGCTGTGTTTGCGTTGGCTACAACACCAAGTGCTGTCTTTACTGCTGTATTTGTGCGTGCGTGCGTGCGTGCGAGCGCGCCCGCATGTGCATATGTATGTGTATGCGTGTATGTGTGCCCGCATGTGCATATGTGTGAGTGAGTGCGCGCGCAAACGCACGTTTCCAAAATTGCGGGGTAGGAGGGAGCGGGGAGTGGGGGGGTTAGACAGCAGATTGTTGCGAAATACTACCGGGTGTGTGTGTGTGCTATTTGGACTTAAAGTGAAGTGTTTTGCAATATCTGTATGGCAAACTTAATGTGTCAAAGGTTGTGAATATGATTCTGATAATAAAGGGGGTGGGGGGGGGGCTACATGTAACCAACATGGTGGAA
>CM054146.1:3336236-3373736 GCA_028751875.1 Rapana venosa
TGCTGTTGCTGCTGTAATAGTGTGGTGTTTTTATGTGTGCTGTGTTGGGTTGTGCTGGCTGTCGATAATTCATAGTGTGGGGTTTTTATAGTGTGTGTTTTTGTGTTGTTTCCCGTGCTTGGCTGGGGCTGTGCTGTAATAAATGTAGGGGTTACATAGTGGGGTGTGTTGTTTTTGGCTGTGCCTTTCGTGCTTGTGGGTGTTTAATAGTGTTTGGTGGGTTTCCCTAGTTTTGCCCGTGTTTGGGGGTTGGGGCGTGCTGTGGTGTGCTGTGCTGTAATAAGGGGTTTTTTTTGGTTTTACAAAAATTTTTGCTTTTTTTGTGTTGGGGCTGGTTGGGGAAAATAAATGTGGTGTTTTCCTTTGTGTGCTGTGCTGTAAAAAGTTTGGTTTTTTTCATAGTGTTTTTTGTGTTGTGGGGTGCTGGTGCTGGGGCTGTAATAAATGGGTTGGGGTTCATGTGTGCTTTGTTGTGTTGTGGGTTTTTGCCCGTAATTTGAGGGGGTTTTTTTAATAGGGGTGCTTTTTTGTGTGCTGTTTTTTTGTGTTTTAATAGTGTTTGGGGTTTACCCTTTGTGGCTGTGCTGTTTCTTTTGTTAATTTAAAAGTTTTGGGTTGGGTTTTTCAGTGGTGTGGTTTTGGTATTTGGGGTTATCAGTGGGAATTTTTTGGGGGTTTTGGTGGGGGGGGTTTGGGGTGGTGGGGGGTGTGTTGTGCGGTTGGGTCTGTTTTCTGTAATAAATGGTGGGTTTTTATATAGTTTGGTGTTGGGTGTGCTGTGGTGGGGGTGTTTAAAAGGGGTTGGTTTTTATAAGTGGGTGTATTTCTTTTGCTGTGGTGGGTTTTTGTGTGGTGGTTTTTAGTTGTGGGAAATTTTTTTCTGTGGTGAGGGGTTATAGTGTGAAAGTTATATAGTGGGGGGTTTAATGGTGTTTTGTGGTGTAGTTTTGGGGCTGGTGGTTTTGCGGGGCTGTGCTGGGGGGTTTTTTGTGTGGGGTTTTATAGTGTGGTGTTAAAAAAGTTGGGGTGGGTGCTGTGGCTTGGGGTTTTTTATAGTGGGTGTTATATTGTGTTTGGGGTTTTTAAAGGTGTTTTGGGGGTGGGAGTGGGGGTGTTGTGGGGGCTGTGCTTGCTTTAAAAAATGTGGGGGTTATAAAAAGGTTTTTTTTAAAGTGGGTAGGGGGTGGGGGGGCTGGGTTTTGCTTTTGGTGTTTTTAAATGGGGAAAGTTTTTTTAAAGTGGTTTGTACTGTGCTTTGGGTTAATTGTGTGGTTGGGTTTTATAAATGGGTTTTGCTGTGCTTGTGGTTTATAAATTTTGGGTTTTTTATAATAGGGGTTTCGTGTTTCTTTTGGCTGTTTTGGGGTGGTGGGTTTTAGTGTGGTTTTTAATAGTGTAGTGTGCTTGGGGGTGTTTTTTAGTGGGGGTGTTATATGTGTGGGTTTATATAGTGTAAAATGGGGCGTGGTGGTATAAATTGGTTTTTTTAAAAGTGTGGGGGTTTATATTTGTTTTAATTTTTGCGTGGTGTTATAGTTTTGGTGTTATTAAAAAGTGGATGTTAAATTGGTGTGGGTTTAATATAGTTTTGCTGTGGGGGTTTCTGTGCTGGGGGTGTTTTTGTGTGGGGTTTTTTATGTCGGTGTTGTGGGGTGTTTTTAGTGGGGTTATAAAAATGTGGGGGTGGTCTGTGCTGTGGTGTTTAAAAGTGTGGGTGTTAAAAAGTTTTGGGTGTTTCTGTGCTGTGCTGTGGTTGTTAAAGTGTGGGGGTTTTAAAAAGTGGGTGGTTTTGGCTGTTGCTGTGGTTTTGGTTTGGGTTATAAGGGGGGTGTTATATAGTGTGGGTGGGCCCTTTTGGGTGTGCTGTTGGTGTTAAAAGGGGTGGTGTTTTTAAATGGGGGTTTTTATAGTGTGGGTTTTTTTATAGTGTGGGGTTATAGTTGGTTTTTTATATAGGGGTGGTGTTATATATTGTTGGGTGTTATAGTGTGGTTGTTTAAAATATTTTGGTGTGGTTGGGACTGTTAAGGGGTTTTTTAAATGTGGTGGGTTTTTATAGTGTTGGGGGTTAAATTTTGGTGGGTTTTTGTGTGGTGTTATATAGTGTGGGGGGTGGGTACTTGGTGGGTTTAGTGTTTTTGTTTTATAATGGGGGGTGGGGCTGTGGGTGTGGTGTTTTAAAGTGTGGTTTTTAAAATGTGTGGTGTGCGGGGCTTTTAAGGGTTAAAAAAATCGTTCTTTCGGGGCCAGAAGGGAAACCCTAGTGCCCCCGGGGCCTTTTTTTTTTATTTCCCCGGGTTTCTTTTGTTTTTTTGGGTTTAAAAACGAAAATGAGGGTTTTTTTTTGCCCCCCCACCCCCGTGAAGGCCCCCCCTTTTTGGGCGTCGCCAAATATTTCCCCGCAGGAGTGGTAAAAACCCACTTGTACACCTTGGGAACTTTGGAAGGAAAGGAATGGGGTTGGGGAAAAATAGGAGTAAAGTGTCCCCTTTTCCCCCCGGACACAAACCGAACCGGGGGGGGGATTGAAAACCCCCCCGGGCCCCCTTTTGGAATCAGAGTTTTTAAAAAAACCGCCCCCTAAAAAAAACCCTCGAGGGGCCGGTGCCCCTTTTTCTGTCTGTGCTGGTTTTTGGTTGTAATAGTGGGAGTTTATGTGTGGTGTTTTTGTGGGGTTATTTGTGTTGGGGTTAAAATTGTGTGGTAGTTTATAGTTGGTGGTGTGATGTTTGTGCTTTTGGGGTTATAGTTTTGGGTTATATTAGGGGTGTTTTAAAATGTTGGGGGTGCTGTTTTTTAAAGGCTTTTGGGGTATTTTTAGTGTGGTTTTTTTTAAAAGTGGTGGGGGTTAAAATAGGGGGGAGGTGTTGGGGGTTTTGGGGTTTGGGGGTGTTTTTGTGTTGGGGTTTTTATAGTGTGGGGGTTTTTCCCGGGGTGTGGTGTGGGGTTTTTTTGTTGGGTTTAAATAGTGGTTTTTGTGTGGGGGGGTGGGGTTATATAGTTTGGTGGTTTTTATTAGTTTTTGGTGTTTAGATAGTTGGGTGTTAATTTTTTGTGTTTTGGGGTTTCTTTGGTGTGTTGTGGTGTTTTAAAATTGGGTGTTTATTAGTGTTTGGGGTAAAAATTTTAAATGGGGTTAAAATTGTGTGGTGTTTTGAGTGGGTTATAGTGTGATGTTCAAAAAAGTGGGTGTGCTGTGCTGGGGTTTTTAATTTGTCCCGGGGGGTTAAATAGTTTTGGTTTTTTAAAATAGTGTGGTTTTTTTAAATAGTGTGGGTGCCTTTTGGTGTTATTGGTGATGTTTATTAAAAGGTGGTGTTTCTGTTTTCTTTTGTTTGGGAAAAGGTTGGGGGTTTTTTAGTGGGGGGGCTATATTTGGGGTTATGGGGGGTAGTTGTGGGTGTGGGGTGCTGGGGTGTGCGTGCTGTAATAAGGGGTGGTGTTAAAATAGTGTGGTGGGGGGTAGGTTTTTTAAAAAGTGTGGGATATAAATGAGGGTTTTTGGGGTTATATAAGGGGGTTTTTTGTACCCGTTGTGGTGTTTTTAAAATTTGGGTTTGGTTTTTATTTTTAGTTTGGGTTTTTAAAATTTTGCTTGGTTGGGTGTTATAGTGTGGGGGTTTTATAAATTGGGTTTGGGACGTTTCCTTTTTGGGGTTTATTTTTGGGGTTTTAAAATTGGGTGTTTAAAAAGTGTGGTTTATAAGCGTTTGGGGTTAAAAGGTGGTGTTATAAATGGGGGTTTTTTATAGTTGCGGTTTTGCTGTGGGTTTTTGTGTTTGGGGTTAAAAAAGTTTTAGTGTGCTTTTGGGCTGTGGCAGTGGCTGTAGGGTTTTTAATTTGTGGGTTGCTGGTGGCAAATTGGGTGTGGTTTTTATAAAAATTTTTTGTGTGCTGTGCTGGGGCAAGGGGGATTTTGGTTTTAAATAGGTTTGGGGTGTTGGGGCTGTGCGTGGTGTTATAGTGTGGGGGTTAAAAGTGGGTGTGGGTGGCTGTGGGTTTTGGGGATAAAAAGTTTTTGGGGTTTTTTTTGTGAATTATAGGTGGGTGTTAATATGGTGTGTTTTTTTTTAGTGTTGGGTGTTATGTAAGGTTGGGTTTTTGGTTTTTGGGTGCTTTTTGTGGCTGGGCTTTTGGTGTTAAAGTGTGGGTGTTAAATTGTGTTGGGGGTTTTATATGTTGGGGTTTATAGGTTTTGGTTGTTTATAGGGTGGTTTTTTATAGGGGTGGTGTTATTGGTGGTTTTTTTTATAGGGGTGGGTTTTAAAATGTGGGGGTTTATATTGTTGGTGTTTTTAAAATTTGGTGTTTAAAAAAAAGTGGTGTTTTATATGTTGTGGGGGTTGTGGTGTTTATTGTGTGGTGTTTTTATTAGTGTGTGGGGTGGTGGGGGGTGTTATAAAAGTGTTTGGTGACGTGCTTTTGGTGGTTTTTTAAGTGTGGTGGGGTTTTATAGGTTGTGGGGGTGCCTTTTTGCTTGGGGGTGTTTTTGTGTGGTGTTTTTTTAGTTGGGGGTGTTGCTTGCCCGTTTGGTTTATAGTGTGGGTTTATTATGGGGGTTTGGGGTTAAAAATGTGGTGTTAAAAAGTGTTGGGGTTAAAATTAAAAAGTGTTTCTGGACTTTTGGGGCTTTTGGTGTTTAAAGTGTGGTTTATATAAATGTTTGGGGTGCTGGGTGTGCGTGCATAGTTTGGGGGTTATATAGGTTTTTGTGTTTCTGTGCTGGTTTCGTTGGGTGTGGGGGTTTATTAAAAGTGTTTGTTTTCTTCGGCTGGCAGGGGGCTTTTTGGGGTTTAATAAATGTTGTGGGGCTTGGGCTGTTTCAGTGCTGTGGTGTTATTATAGTGTTTTTTGTGCTTGTGTGGGAAATGCTGTGGTGTTTATTGTTTTTTGTGTGCTTTTGGCTTAAGGGGGGCAGTGACTTGGGTGTTATATAAGTGTAGGGGTTGGGGCTGGGGTGTGCAGTTTCTGTTGGTTATTTTAGTGGGGGGTGTTCGGTGCGGCAGGGGGAAGTTGGGTTATATGGTGTGGGTTTTTTTGGAAGTTCTGTGGGGGTTTGGTTTTATTGTGTTTGGTTTAATAAAAGTTGGGTGGGGCTGTGGTGGGTGTAAAAAAGTTTTTGGGGTTTTTTGTGATGTTTATAGTGGTGGGGTTTTATATAGTGTGGTGTTTAGTGTGCCCGTTATAGTGGGGCTGTTTATTAGTGTTTCTGTGCGTGTGTTTGGGGTTATAAATGGGGCTGTTTTAAAAGTTTTGGTGTTATATAGTGGGGTTGGGTTTTAGTTTTGGTGTTAAAGTTTGGTGTTTTTATAGTGTGGTGCTTTTTAAATTTGGTTTTTTTTAAAAAAAAAGGGTTTTAAAAAAGTGGGGCCCGTTCTGTTTTGGGGTTATGGGGGTTGGGTGTTTATAAAAAGGTGGTGTGCTGGGGGTGTGCGGGGGTGGGTTTGGGGGGTTTTGGGTTTATAGTGTGGGGGTTTTTTTAATTAAAAGTGTGTTGGTGTGGTTTTGGGTGGGGTTTATTTGGGGTTGGGGGTTTTTTATAGTTTTTAGTGGTTTCCCGTGGTTTTTGGGGGTGGTTTATAAAGTGGGTTATAATAGTGTAGTGTGGGTGTGGTGTGGTGTGGTGTTTAGGTGGGTTTTAAATTTTGGGGGTGCTTTTTGGTTTGGGGTGGTGTTTAAAAGGGTGGGTTTTTATATAGTGGTGGGGGTTTTGGGCTGTGCTGTGGGGGGTTATAGGGTGGTGTTTATAGTTTGGTTTTGCTGTGGGTTTTGGTTGTGGTTTTTTATGGGGTGGGGTTTAAAAAAATAGTGGGGTTGCTGTGGGGGTTTTTGTGATGGGGTTTTAAAAATTGTGGTTTTTGGGTTGCTTGGTGTTTAAAAATGTTGGGGGGTTAAAAAATAGTGGGTTTTGCTTATGGGGGTGTGGTGTGTTTTAAAAGGGGTGGTGGGTTTAAAATTTGTGTCGTTTGCTGTGGGTGGTTGGTGGTTATAGGGGGTGGTGTTTATATAGTGTGATGTTATAGTTTGGTTTTTAAAATGGTTGGGGTGCTTTGGTGATTTTAGTTTTGGGGTTTTAAAAATAGTGTGGTGTTATAGTTTGGTGTTTATTGGGGTGTAAATAAGAAAGGGGGTATTTTTAGTGTGGTTTTAATAGGTTTTGGGGGGGTAATAAAAAGGGGTGTTTCGGGCCTTGGTTTGGAGTTATTATGTTGTTTTGTTATAAAAAAGTGTGGTGTACGGGTTTGTGGGTGGGGTTTTAGTGTGAAAGTTATATATTGTGGTTGGGGTTTAAAAAAATGTTTGGTTTTTATTAAAAAGTTGGTGTTCTTTTGGGTTTTTTTAGTTTTGGTTATTTTTTTAAAGTGTGGTTTTGGTGGGAAACAGTTTTGGTTGTTTTTATGTGTGGTGTGTGGGGGTTTTGTATGGGGGGTGTTTTTATAAAGTGTTTGGGGGGTGTGGGTGTTGGGTAATAGGTTTGGGGTTAAAAATTAGGGGTGGTTTGTGGGGAGTGGTTTAAAAAAATTGTTGGTTTTTTTAAAATAGTGTGGGGTTAAAGTGTTTGGGTTTAATAGTGTGGTTTTGCTGTGCTGTGGAGTTTTTTTGTGTGGTTTTTATAGTGGGGGGTTAAAATAAATGTAGTGTTCTGTGTTTTTTGGGGATTTTGGATTTTTTAAATGTGAAAGCTTTTTAGCTTGATGTTTCTGTGCTTTTTTTGGTGTTATAGTGGTGGGTTATAAAAATTTTTGGGGTGTGCGGGTGGGTGGTTTTAGTGTGGTGTTTTATAGTGTGGGTGGTGGTGAATTGGGGGTGGGTTTGGGGTTTTGGGGTTTTTAATTGTGTGGTGGGTGGTTGGGGGATGGGGTTAAAGTTTTGATGTTATATAGTTGTGGGGAGGGTGTGCTGTTTTTTTTATAGGGGTGGGGGTTATAAAAGTGTGGTGGGCTGTGCGGGGGTGGTTATAAAATGTTGGGTGTTATATTTTTGGGGTGGTTTGCTGGGGGTGTGGTGTGGGGGTTTTTAAATGTGGGTTATATAGGTTTTTAAGGGGGTGCTGGATGGTTTGGGTTAATTTTAAAGGTTTTTAAATGTGTGATTTTATAGGGGTTTTGGGGTTTTTAAAAATGTGGTGTTCTTTGGTGTGTAAAGTGTGGGTTAAAAGGAAAGTGTGGTGTTATAGTTTTGGGTGTTATTTGTGTGGTTGGGTTAAAAAAATCGTTTGGGGATTTTTAGTGTGGGGTTATAGTGGAAGGGTTTTAAAAAGGGGGTGTAAAAAACCGGGTGGGTGATTTCTGGGGGGTGTTATGTTTTGGGTGTTAAATTTTGGTGGTTTCGGGGTGTTCTGTTTTTGTTAAAAGTGTGAAGTTAATATTTTGGTGGTTGGGGAATAAAAGAGGTGTTAAAATGATGGGAATGCTTTTGGGGGTTATATTGTGGTGTTATATAGTGGGGGTGTGGTATAACAGTGTGGGTTTTATTAGTTTTGGTGTGCCTTTTTGGTTTTTAAGGGTTTTTGGGGTTTAATAAAAGTGTTTGGTTTTGGTGTGGAACCTTTTTTTGGTGAATAGTGTGGGGGTTTTTAAAAAGTGTGGTTTTGGTTGGGGCTGTGGTTTTTTATAAATTTTGGGGTTTTTTAAATTTGTTTTTGGTGTTATAGTGGGGGTGTTTTTTATTTATTGTGTATTGTTTGTGGTTTCTGTTTGGGGTTTTTAGTGTGGTGTTTATAAGGGGTGTTTTATTAGTTTTATGTTTTTGTGGGTTTTGGTATGGTGTTTTTGTTTATGCTTTTATAGGGGTGATTTTGCTGTGCTTGGGGGGTGTTATATTTTGGGGTTTATATGTTGGTGGGGCTGTGCTGTGGGTTGGGTATGTTTTAGTGTTTTAAAATGTGGTTTTGTGGTGGTGTGGGTGGTATAGTGTGGGGTTAAAAAATTTGTGTTGGTGTGGTTTTGGTAGGGTTATTTGGGTGGGTTTTTTATAGTTTTTATGTGCTGTGCTGTGGGGGTTTATAAAAATTTTGGTGTTAAAAAGTTGGGGGTTTAAAATAGTGGGTTTTTATATTAGTGTGGTGTTAAAATTTTTAATTATTTTGGTGTTTATATTGGTGGGGTGTTTAGTGTTTTTTATAGTTGTGTGGGGTTTATAGTGGTTTGGGGGGTGCTGTGGTGTTTTTTAGGGGTGGTGTTTTTTTAAATGTGGTTGGTTTTTTATAGTGTGGTGTGCTAGGATCTGGTGTTTTTAAATGTGGTGTTATTTAGGTAGTGTTTCTTTGTGTGGTGTTTTTGTGTTTGGTTTTTATAAAAAAAATTTGTATTTTTGAAGTTCTTTGATGTTAAAAGTTTTGGTTGTTATATAAATTTTGGTTTTAAAATTTGGGTGGGGTTTTTTTAAATTTGTGGTGTTAATTTTAGTTTTAGGGTTTTGGGGTAAATTTTTGTGGTGTTATATAGTTTGGGTGTTATTTAAAAATGTGGTTTTGCTTGGGGGGGTGGCTTTATTTTTTAAAAGGGGGGTTTTTTAAAAATTTTTGTTTTTAGGGGGTTTGGGGTTAAAAATAGGGGTTTTTGGGGTTGGTTATGGTGTTATAGTGGGGGGTTTTTTTTAAAGTGTTTGGTTTTTTGCTGGTGGTGGTAAATTTCGGGTTTTTTAAATTTTTTGGGGTGCTGTGCTGTGAGTTGCTGGTTTTTTGGGTTTATAGAGGTGTGGGGTTATTTTAAATGTGGTTTAAAAAAAAATGTGAGGTTTTTAAATGTGGTGTGGGGTGGTTTTGTGTGGTGTGGTTTTAAAAAAACGTGGTTATAGGTTATAAAGGGGGGGTTTTTAAAAAAGTTTGGGTGGTGTTTTGTGTTTTTTTTTGGGTGTTTTTTAAAATGGGGGTTTCTTTAAAGTAGTGTGATTTATAAGTGTGGGGGGGGTTTTAATGTGGGTTAAAGGGGTTTGGGTGTGGTTAAAAATTTTTGTTTTATATAGTTTTGGTTGGGGGGTGCGAAATTTTTAAAAGTTGGGGGTGTTTGGGGGGGGGGGGGGGGTAAATGGGTTGGGGTTTTTTTAAAATTTTTGATGTGAAGTGATGTTTTGTGTTGGGAATTTTGGGGTAATAAAAAAAATAAAAATCCCCTCAAACAAATTCCTTCCATCATCATCCTTTAAAAATAAATAATAAAAATAATAATATAATTGTAATAAATAAAAAATAAATTGGGAAATTTAATATAGCGCTTATCTTGCAGAGACAAAAACAAAAAAAAAACCTTTTCCCCTCAACTCATTTTAAGTCCCTACAACCAAAAGCAAGTTAATTGTTCCCATTTAAAATTTCCCCCTGTGGACGCACGGGGCCCCACCCCGGGACGCCCCGGCCCCGCACGGGACGCCCCCGGCCACACACACAACCCCATTAAAACAACCCCACACACACAACAAAAAACCCCAACCCCGGGGAGGGGCAAAAGGAATCTTTGGTTTTTTTTAAGGCAGGAAAAAAAAAACCTTATGGGGAAGAAGCAGGAGGGGGAAAATCTTAGGTTTGAAAAAAAATATGTCTGAGATGGTTTTTTAAAGGGTGTCATAAAAAGGGCTTTTGGGGCGGGGGGAAAAGGGGAAGAGGGAGATCTTTAAAAATAAGGGGCCCAAAAATTTGGGAGAAAAAAAAAGGGGACGGCCCCGGTTGGTGGATTGGTTAAATTCAAAGGAATTATTTAAGGGGACAAGGTTTCTGCAGCAGATGGTTTGAAAAAAACGAAAAGGAGTGTAAAAAGGTGGAAAACATTAAAAGAGGTAGGCGGGTGTTTTTTTTGGTGGAGACTTTTTTTAACGGGGGGGGTTTTAATGTTCTTTTTGGGTTTACCCCTCTGTGGCCCCATGAAAAGGCCCGTGGGGGGAAGAGTTTGGGCAAGAGGGGGGGTAAAATGCTCAGATTTTTTCTTTTGAGGATTAGTCGAGTTTGCAGGTTTTTTTTTCGTTGAAGGGATTGGTTTTGTTTTGATGTGGCAGACCACCCAACAAGAAAATTGCAATAGCCCCGGGACTTAAAAGGAATGAGGGACGAAACAAGTTTGGATTTTGGGCATCGGGGGGACAGGTTATTTTTCGAATTGCACTAATCCCCCCCGGGAAATTGATAGTAGCAGGATGGCAGGTGGGGGTTTGTTTAAATTTTTTATAGAGAGTGTGTTTTTCAATAATGGCCCTATTTTATTTCACAGCGTGGAAAAAAGGGGACTGATGCATTGCCAAGCTGTTTTTGAAGCTTTTGGGTGATGGAGGAGAGTTTGTTTTTTGGCCCCCTTTACAACCCATGGTTTCCGTTTTTTTCCGGCATTCAGCTGTAATGTGTTCTGTTTTCATCATTTTTGGGTATCTTTAAAGCAGTGGGGGGGATATTTGTTAAAAAAGAGGGAAAAACATTTTTAGGAGTGTTCCCGTTTGAATTGAGAGTCATCTGGGTTTAAAAATTTATGGTTTTATCTTTTATGGCGGGGTTTTAAATTTTTATGTGGGCAGTGGAGCAAATGTAGAGGGTTTTAAAAGAAAAAAGGGCCCAGAAAAAGATCCCTTTTGGAAAAATCCACTTTTCCCAATTTTGGCAGGGGACTGGGGTGAATCTTGTTTTTTCTGTGGGGCTGTTGGAACGGTCAGGAAGGGTTTTTAAAAAAAAAACCAGGTAAGGGCGTTTACCGTAACACCCAAAAAAAATTTTTTTAAGACGGGAAGAAAGAAAAGAGTGGTTTTTAAAAGTGTCAAAGGCTGCAGATAAAGGTTTGAGTTTTGGGGTAAAAAGAGGTTTTTTCCCGAGTTTAGAAAACGAAATTTGGAAAAATGTGTTTAAAAGGGGTGAGCAAGGGGGAGTTTCAGTGGGTGTGGTTTTTCGCGAAAAGGGGGATGGAAAAAGCGGAAGGAGATGTTGGGGGGAGAAAGGGGGTGGTTTGAAACTGTTTTAGAACTACTTTTTTTAAAAGGGCTTTAAGGGGATTTTAAAAAGGGGGTTTTTGGAAAAAAAGGGTATAAGGGTTTTTCAAAAAATGTTGGGGTCCCAAGGGGCATGCTTTTTTTTGGGGAGAGGTGGGGGGCTATAGCAGTTTTTTAGTGGGTGAAGGAAAAATTTCCAGAAGGGCAAGAGAAAAAGTTTTTCTATTTTTTTCGTAATAGTGGGGACTAAAGTTTGTGGCAGGCAACTGTGCAAAAACGAAACCAAGCAGTATTTGGGTCAAGATTCATATGATTTTATAGGTCATTCCTTTCAGAATTAGTTCGATTTCTTCTCGCTAGCAGGATGAAAGGAAAGGAGAGGAGTACCAGAGGAATTGGGGGATCAGAAGTTGCAGTTGAGAAAGGAGTTGATCCAAAAACTGGAGCGGGAAATGTGCGTGACTTTGTTCAAGAGAAGAATGCAGAAAATACTGAAGGGGAGTTCAGAAGTGGTCGTTTCGTGAAATAGGAAGGCAGAGGACTAGCCTTCTCAAAATCCAAGAACGTGGATGTGAGGAGGAAAAAGAGAGATTTCATAGACGTGGCCATCACAGGGAACTTGAGAAGAGTAATACTTTGTTTTAGGCTGAATATGAATATTGGTTTGTAAACTTTGGTTGATTTGTTTACGAAGAAGCTGTTAGTTTATTTTTAGGTTTTTTGTTTTTGCCATTTTCCGCCTCATATTGCCGGCGTTTTGCGTTTTTGCGGACCAGGATGTCACGGTTGGAACCATTGTGGCACATTTGGGCCCTATCAGGCAGGAGATGGTACAAGAGGAGGAGGCATGCTCTCCAAGGAGTTGGCTGAGGACGGTATGGTAGTGGCTTAGAAGGGTCGAATGGTCAGGGGTTTGTGATAGGGCGTTCACAGCTTGAGGGGGAAAAGAGGAAAGTTTGGGAATATCTATGGCCTTTTGAGGTTGGCGACGGTATTGGCACTTCTTGTATTCTGATAGGCTTTGGCATGTTGAGAAAGAAAAAGAATGGACAGGGAATGATCGGAGGCGTTCGTCAGTGACAGATACAGACTGAGATTTGTTGACTAGATGGGGGGGTGTGACTGAGATGTGACTAAGATGTGGTCCTTGTGAAAAAACATCGGTGATTTAAAGCCCAGTCTAAAATGTGGCCTGAATCTGTGTGTTGGGCGTTCGTTTACCATTCTGGGAAAGAGAGTGATTGGACAAAAGAGAGAGGAAAGACGCTTGACTCAGGAGATTGACTGGTTGTCAAAGTGGTAGTTTAAGTCCCCAAGAATGATAGTTTTTTGGGAGAAGAGGCTGGTAAATGGTCCAATGAGTGGGACTGAACTACTTGGTTGGGGAAAAAAAACTGAAGATGTCAAATTGTTTCTACGGTTGGGAGGCAGACAGGTAAAGGCAACAGAAAAGTAAAACAGAAGTGGCCAGGTAGGTGAGGTGGAAGTTCACAGAACCTTCGGAATGGTTTTCGGTGAAAAAAACGGGAAGGGAAGTGACAGAAGAAAAAGAGTGGGTTTGCAGTGTGTTTTTGTAGAGGATGGCAATTGCCACCTCCACGGGAGAGGTCGGGGAAAGAAGAAAGAGTTTTTTGTAGCCGGGTGGTTGGTCAAGCTGTTTTTTCTCTTGGTTTCCAATGCCTAGTTGGTTTTAGGGCCAAGTTTCTGTAAGAAAACGGTTTAGATCTTATGTTTGTGTTCAGAAATAAAATCAGACCAATTGGGAAGGCAGCCCTTTGCCATCAGGGGGCTGGGGGGGGGACCCCAGATTGGGCGTTAGTTGGGACCACATATGGAGAAGGGTTTGAGGGGGCTAGTGTGGTTGGAGGAAAGACAGTTGGTGGGTTGGGCTTTGGAATATCCTGAGGAAAAACAGGATTGAGGGTGGGATCGGTAGGGGATTGTTGTACAGGTGGAAGAGCGATAGTTTGGGGAATTTGTGAGGTCAGGTGGGGTAGGAGTTGAAAAATCTGGAGCAGTCGGGGGATTTTTAGGAGTTCATGCAGATTCATGACACCCGTGGGGATAGGAACCCATGTAGTCAGAGTCACTACACAAAATGTGTGAAAACAGGTTGGAGGAAGAAAGCGAGGCGAGTGTTATGGCTGGTAACAGTTGTTGCGGTTAGGGGTAGTGGACGTCAGATTTGTGAGGGGGGTAGGCAAGATGTCAGGGGAATCCACGCTTGCAGTCGATGGACGTATTGCCCGCCGTGTTCCCTCCATCTGCTTTTGCGGCGCTGTGAAATTTCCAAGGTTTTAAACAAGTGCTCATGGAGTCGGATTTTTGAACTTTATGTGGTGGAAAACCCCCGTGAGGGGAAAAAAAAGTCTTTCAAAGTCTCGTTACAGGATAGGAGTATTTGCAGTGGAGTGAGGAAACACGGGCAGTGGTGGAGGGCGTTGGGTTTTGGTCGGTGAATTCACGTGAAATTTTTCCCGCTGCGGCAGGGTCTGGGTTTATGAAGGGTTTGGCAAAGGGGACCTGGGCACAAATCCGGTAAACAACAAATCTTCAGTCAATGACTTTTTGAAATTATTAAATTATCAATGAAGAAAAATTATAATTGAAAATATATCAAATGTCAAAACAATGCCAAAAGAAAACTGTTCTAAACGCTCGATTCCGGGTTTGCAACAAAATAACAATATGAAAACTTCCAGGAAGAACGTGGAGAAAACACATGCCATTCACACCTCCAAAAAACACAGAGATATGGGACCATTGCAGCCGCCAGGCGCCAAAGGTTGGTGAAACCAAATTACACCACTCCGTTAATATTGTTGGGTTTTATAGTGTTTTGCTGTAGTGTTATAGTGTAGTTGTGGTGTTATAGTGTGGTGTTGGTGTTTTATAAGTTGTGGTCGCGGTGTGGTGTTGTAGTGTAGGTGGTAGTTTATAGTTGTTGGTGTGGTGTTGTTGTGTAGTGTGGTGTAAATTGTTGGTTGTTTATAGGTTAGTGTGGTGTAATGTGGTGTTATAGTTGTGGTGTTTATTAGTTGTGGTGTTATAAGTGTTAGTGTGTTTGTAATGTGGTCTGGTTTATAGTGTGATGTGGGTGTTATAGTGTAGTGTGGTGTTATTAGTTGTAGTGTGGTTGTTAATGTGGTGTTATAGATGTGATGTGGTGTTTTATTAGTGTTGGTGTTTTAGTGTGATGTGGGTTTTATAGTGTGTAGTGGGTGTTATAGTGTAGTGTGGTGTAATTGTTTGGTGTTATAGTGTGTTGTGGTGTTTTTGTGTTGGTGTGGTGTTATAGTGTGGTGTGGTGTTATTAGTGTTAGTTGCTGGTAGTAATGTGGTGTTTTAGTGGTGGTGTGGTGTTTATAGTGTGTGTGGGTTTGGTGTTAGAGTGTAGTGTGGTGTTTAGTGTTGTGTTGTGTGTATTTGTGTTAGTGTTATATGTGGTTGGTGTAGGAGTGTAGTGTGGTGTTGTATTAGTTGTTGGAGTTATTAGTGTGGTGTTGTGTTTTAGTGTAGTGTGGTGTTTTGTGTATTAGTGTTGGTGTTGTTAGAGTGTAGTGTGGTGTTGAGTGTTGTTTGTGGTTGTTATAGTTGTGGTGTTATAGGTGTATGGTGTGGTGTAATGTGGTGTTATAATTTGTTGGTTGTGGTTTGTTATAGTGGTATTAGTGTGGTGTTTTAGTGTTGGTTGTTGTGGTGTGGGTTTGTGGTGTGATAGTGTGGATGTGTGTGGGTATGTGGTGTTATGTGTGGTTGTGTGTGGTGTTATAGTGTTTGTGTTGGTGTGTGTAATGTGTTGTTATAGTTGTGGTTTGTTGGTTGTGGTGTTATAGTGTGGTGTGGTGTTATTAGTGTAGTGTGGTGTGGTGTAATGTGGTGTTATAGTGTAATGTGGTGTTTATAGTGTTGTGTTGGTGTTATAGTGTGGGGTGTGGTGTTATAGTGTGGTGTGGTGTGTGTTATAGGTGGTGGTGTTGGTGTTGGTGTTAAGGTGTGTTATAGTGTGGTTGTGGTGTTTAGTGTAAGTGTCTGTTGTGGTGTTTGGTGGTGTTATTAAATGTAGTGGTGGTGTTATAGTGTAGTGTGGTGTTACTAGTGTTGGTGTGGTTTTATTAGGTGTGGTGTGGTTGTTGGTGTAATGTGGTGGTTATAATGTAGTGTTGTGTTATAGTGTAGTTGTGGTGTTATAGTGTGGGTGTTAAATAGTGTAGTGTGGGTGTTATAGTGTTTGGTGTGGTGTTTAGTGTAGTCGTGGTGTAGTGTTGGTTCTATTTTTGTGGTTGTGTAGTGTGGGGGTCTTAATAGGTGTTATAGTGTGGTGTGGTGTGGTGTTATAGTGTGGTTGTGGGTGTGGGTAATGTGGTTGTTATAGTGGTAGTGTGGTGTAATTTGTGGTGTTATTAGTGTTAGTGTGGTGTTTTAGTGTGGTGTTTATAGTGTATGTGTGAGTGTTAATAGTGTAGTGTGGTGGTTATAGTGTGGTGTTATAGTGTAGTGTGGTGTTTATTAGTGTGGTGGTTATTGTGTAGTGTGGTGTTTTAAGTTGTGTGGTTGTTATAGTGTGGTGTTAATAGTGTAATGTGGGTGTTTTAGTGTAGTTTGTGGTGTTATTGTGTAGTGTGGTGTTTTTGTGTAGTTGTGGGTGTTATAGTTTGTGGTGTTATAGTGTTGGTGTTTATTAGTGTGGTTGTTTATAGGTGTGGTGTTATAGTTTTGTGGTATTTATAGTGTTTAGTTGTTTGTGTTATATGTTGTGTTGGTGTTACTGGTGTTGTGTTATTGTTGTGGTGTTCTAGTGTGGTTGGTTATAGTGTAGTGTGGGTGTAATGTGGTGGTATTAGTGTTTTAGTGTGGTTGTTTCATGGGGTGTTGATAGATGTAGTGTGGTTGTTATTAGGTGTGATGTGCGTTGTTATAGGTGTAGTGTGGTGTTATTAGTGTAATGTGGTTGTGGTTATAGTTGTAGTGAGGGGTTGTTATAGGTGTAGGTGTTGGTGTTAAAGGTGTGGTGGGTGTAATGTGGTGTTTTTAGAGTGGTGTGGTGTAATCTGTGGTTGTTTATAGTGTGGTTGTTGGTGTACTGTGGTGTTATAGTGTGGTGTGGTGTTATTTAGTGTTTGGTTGGTGTTATAGTGTTGGTTGTTATAGGGTGGTGTTATAGTTGTAGGTTGTGGTGTACGTGTGGTGTTATAGTGTAGTGTGGTGTTATTAGTGTAGTGTGCTACGGGTAGTGTGGTTTTTTTATAGTGTTGGTGTGGTGTTATTTAGTGGTTAGCATGGTTTTATAGTTTGTGTTATAGTTGTGGGGTGTATAGTTGTAGTTGTTGGTGTTAGTGTTGGTGTTATAGTGTAGTGTGTGTGTAGGTGTGGTGTTATAGTGTAGGTGGTGGTGTGTGTTGGTGTTAGAAGTGAGTGTGGTGTTTTTTTTTGTGTGGTGTTATAGTGTGATATGGTTTATAGGGTGTGGTGTGGTGTTAGTGTTGTGTTATAGTGTTGGTGTTAGAGTGTGTGTGGTGTTATAGTGGTGGTGTTTATAGTGTGGTGTTATAGTGTTGGTGTTTATAGTGTTGGTGTGGTGTTAATATGTGTGGTTGTGGTGTAATGTTTGGTGTTATTAGTGTGGGTTGGTATTGTGTGGTGTTTATAGTTTGTGGTGTTATTAGGTTGTGTTGTTATTAGTGTGGGTGTGGTGTTATTAGTTTGTGGTGGTGGTGTTATTGTGGTGTTTATAGGTGTGGTGTGGTGTTTATAAGTTGTTGTGGTGTGGTGTGATGTTGGGTGTTTATAGGTGTGTGGTGTAGGTGTGGTTTATTATAGTGTTGTTGGTGTGATGTGGTTGTTATTAAGTGTTTGGTGGTGTAGTTAAGTGTGGTATTATAGTGTATTGTTTGGGTTGTGATGGTGGTGGTGTTATTAGTTGTGGTGTTGGTGTAGTGTGGTATTTTTTAGTGTTTGTTTTGGGTGATGTGGTGTTATAGTGTGGCTGTGGGTAGTGTTTGGTTATTATATAGTGTTGTTTGTGTTGATGTGGTTGTTATTGTGTTGGTTGTGGTGTAGTGGTTGTATTATTAGTATTTGAATTTGGTGTTTTTATACATGTAGTGTGGTGTAAAATGTGGTATTTATAGTGTTGTTGGTGTGATTATGGTGTGGTGTTAGTGTAAGTGTGTATTATGTGGTGTTTGGTGTGATTGTGGGATGTTTGTTATTAGTTGTGGTGTGGTGGTAGTGTGGTATTATAGTGTTGTTTGGTGGTTGGATGGTGGTTGTTATTTAGTGTGGTGTGGTGTAGTGTGGTATTATTTAGTGTTGTTTGTGTGATGTGGTGTTATTAGTGTGTTGTTAGTGTGGTATTATAGTGTTGTTGGTTGGATTGTTCGGGTTATGGTGTGGGTGTTGAGTAATTTGGTGTTGTATAGTTTGGTGGTATGGTTGTTGTGTTGTGTAATGTGTGGTTGTATATTGTGGGTGGTGGTGGTGTTACTGTGGTGTGATGTGATGTATTAGTGTGGGCGTTGGTTGTTACTGGTGGTTTTATTAGTGTGGGTGTTGTGGTTGTTTGATGTGGTTATGTGTGGTGGTAATGTGGCGTTGTTGATAGTTTGGGGGTGTAGGTGTGGTGTAAACTGTGGGTTGGGTGTGGTGTTATAGCTGGTGGTGGTGGTGTAATGTGGTGTTATAGTGTTGGTTGTTAAATAAGATTGTAAGGTGTTGGTGTTATATTAGTGTGGTTGTGGTTGTTATAAAGTATCGTAGTTGGTTTGTAGTGCGGTGTTTTACATAATTTATAGTTGTTTTTATTCACTGTTTTATTCTTTTTTAGTAGTGATGTGTTGTATATTGCGGTGTCATTTAATTTTATAGGTTAGTGTGATTATGATGTGTGTAGGTGGCGGTTGTCATTAATTATAGTGTTGTGTGATGTGGTGTGATGTGGGTGGTCTCTAATTATAGTGTAGATAGTGGTGTGTGTTGTGGGTGTTCATAATTATAGTGTAGTGTTATGTGGATGTGATGTGGTGGTCATAATTTATGTGTAGTGAGGATTTTGTTGGTGTAGTGCGGGTGGTCATTAATTATAGTGTTATTGTGATGTGGTTGTCATAATTTTGTGTAGGTTTGATGTGGTTGTGATGTAGGTGTCTAATTATTGGTGTGTGGTGTGTGTCATATTATAGGTTGTGATGTTGATGTAATGTGGTGTTTCATTATTATAGGGAGTAGTGTGATGTGATGTAAATGTGGTATAAATTATAGAGTATGTTGGATTGTGGTGTGTGATGTGGTATAATTGTAGGTGTGGGTGTTGATTGATTTGTTAATGTGGTGTTATTGTGTAGCGTTATATAGTGTGGGGGTGTTGGGATGTTAAGTGGTTATAATTTTAATTAAAACGGGTGTTTATAGTGTGGGTGGTGTTTTTACAGTGTCAGTGTCGTTTGTGGTGTAGTGTTTATTGTGATTTAATTGATGTGTTTATAATTATGAGCGTATTTGTGGTGTGTTATATGTGGTGCTATTGTAGGTGTGGGTGTATATTTTGGTGTTATTTAATGTGGTGTTTATTATAAATGTGTGTTGGGTGGATGTTTAAAAAAACTTTAGGTGTATTTGTGGTTTGGTGTTATTATAGTGTGGTGGTTAATGTGGTGTGGTGGTTGTATAGTGTTTGTGGTGTGATACAAATGGGTATTGTGGTTGTTTTTTTACATTAATGTGGTGGATGTGGTTATGGTGTTATGTGGATGTGGTGGTTATATAAAAATGCGGTGTGGTGTGATGGAGGTGTTTCTAATTTATATCTTGTAGTGTGGTGTGGGCTTTATACGAAATGTGTTGGTGTTTATGTATGTTGTTTACATAAATGTGTTGTTGGTGCAATATATGAATAAAGGTTGTGGTTTGTTAATGTTGGGGTTCTTAATCTAAAATTTCTTGGTTGTGGTGTAGTGTGGGTTGTTGCAGAAAAATGTGGTGGGTTTTTGTTATATAAATAGTTGGTGTGGGTTTTTTTTGTTATATAAAAAAGTGGTGTTGTGGTTTTGTTATCATAAAAATGTGGTGTGGTTTTGTTATATAAATGTGGGTGTGGTGTAATATAAATGGGGTGTGGTCTTTTTAAAACTGCCTTGTGGCATGGTATGGTGTGGTGTTGTGTGTTCTATAAATGTGGTGTGGTGTAATGTGGTGTTATACAAAATGGGGTGTGGTGTTATACAAATGGGGTGTGGTGTTATACAAATGTGGTGTGGTGTGGTGTTATACAAATGTGGTGTGGTGTTATACAAATGGGGTGTGGTGTTATACAAATGTGGTGTGGTGTGGTGTTATACAAATTTGTGGTGTGGTGTAATACAAATGTGGTGTGGTGTGAATACAAATGTGGTGTGGTGTAATTTTTGGGTGTTTTACAAATGTGGTGTGGTGTGGTGTGATGCGGTGTGCTGTGGTGCGGTATGCTGTGGTGTGGTGTGTGTGTTGCTGTGTGCTGTGCGGTGTGTTTGTGCTTGCTGTGCTTTTTGCTGTGTGTGGTGTTGCTGTGCTGTGGTGGACTGTGGCTGTGGTGTTGGTGTGGTGTGGTGTGTGCTGTGGTGTGGTGCGGTGTGGTGTGGTGTGCTGTGGTGTGGTGTGGTGTGCTGTGGTGTGGTGTGCTGTGGTGTGGTGTGGTGCAGAGCAGCAGTGCAGTGAAGCGTAGAGCAGTGCCTGTGGCAGAGCATCCACCACTGTAGTCACGCTGTTCACTTCATCCTGTTGTCCACTGTTTATGGCCGGCCCGCCCACTGACCACCACGTGACCACCAGACAGTGGTCAGGGCTGGCTGTAGGCTACCTCGTCCATGACAGACAGCAAGTCCAACACCCTTCACCTCCACACCCACCAGTCTCTTCAACACTGTCACTCTGACCACCAACACAACAAACTGACTGATGCAGTAGCCTACCATTGGTTTAGTCAGTAAGGACAAAGGCACAAACCACAAACCCAGGGCGTGCTACACACACCAGTCAGTCTGCTTCACCCCTCATCCCCAGGTGACCAAACACAGCAGCCTTAAAAAAAAAAATTTTTAAAGAATGATGAGCATTTCAATGCACGAATCTACACGTAAGAAAAATGCCATACGGGCAAATACCACTGCAGACTGGACATCCCGTGTCCTCCCCAGTGTCCCGCTGTTCACTACTACCTGGTCCCCAGAACCACACACTACAAGCAAAACGTCTTGCAATGGGCAAAAAGGAAATATTTCTCTCTTTTTTTTCTTTTTTCTTTGGGGGGGGAGGGGGGGGGGGGTACGGCAGAGGAATGGACTAAGAAGGCTGAAAATAAGTAACAGAGATGATAGAAAGGCAGGGAAAAGACTGAAACAAAGAGAGAAAGAGGAAATTTTCTAGCACAGAATTTCCAGGTGAGGATGCTATCTATACTGGAAAAAAAATCCCCGGGCATAGACTATACCAGAGCTGTGTACTTTTCACCCTTTTGTACGGCTCGGAGTGCTGGAGGATGACTGAGAGTGCCCTCGACAAACTATCCACATTCCACACGAAGAATCTCAGAAGAATCTTGCGCATCTTCTGGCCTGAGACCATCTCCAACCAAGAACTGTTTGCCCGTTGCAACCAGGAAAGCATGGACACCATCATCATGCATAGGCGATGGGGATGGATAGGGCATATCTGCCGTCGGGAACAGGGAAACATCGCCCGAACAGCCCTCCACTGGACACCAGAAGGAAAACGCAAACGAGGACGACCCAAGAACACTTGGCGTCGGACTGTCGAAACAGAGCTGAAGACCTTCCAACATACCTGGGGAACCATTCGGAAGCTGGCCCAGGACAGACAGGAGTGGAGAACATTTGTTGCTGCCCTACGTGCCAATAAGGCACAAAGGCATTGATGATGATGATGATGATGATGATGATGATGACGATGATGATGATGATAGTCACGGGGGAGAGGCCAACATGTACTTAGGGCACGTCAGAGAGACCTGTCCCCGCGACACTGAAAAAAGCCACTCTCTTAGGAATACCTGACACATGCAGATAGGAGCATCAACTTCAGTTAACGAAACACATTGGTTGTGCCACTCATGCACACACACACTCACACACACACTCACACACACACACACACACACTCACACAGTGCTACACACACACACACAATCACACAGTGCTAACACTCACCACAGTGCTACACCTCACACACACACAGTGCTACACACACACACAGTGCCACACACACACACACACACAGTGCTCACACACACACACACACACACAGTGCTACACACACACACTCACACACAGTGCTACACACACACACTCACACACAGTGCTACACACACACACTCACACACAGTGCTACACACACACACACACAGTGCTACACACACACAGTGCTACACACACACAGTGCTACACACACACACAGTGCTACACACACTCACACACACACAGTGTACACACACACACACACAGTGCTACACACACACACACACACACACAGTGCTACACACACACACACACACACACAGTGCTACACACACACACACACACACACACACTCACACACACACACACACACACACACACAGTGCTGCACACACTCACACACAATGCTACACACACTCACACACAGTGCTACACACACACACACACACACAGTGCTACACACACACACACACAGTGCTGCACACACACACACACACAGTGCTGCACACTCACACACAGTGCTGCACACACACAGTGCTACACACACACACACACACACAGTGCTACACACACACACACAGTGCTACACACACACACACACAGTGCTACACACACACACACAGTGCTGCACACACACACACACACACACAGTGCTGCACACACACACACACACCAACACAACACACACAGTGCTGCACACAACACACAGTGCTACACACACACACAGTGCTACACACACACACAGTGCTGCACACACACACAGTGCTACCACACACACACACACACACACACAGTGCTGCACACACACTCACACACACAAACACACACACACACAGTGCTACACACACACACAGTGCTGCACACACACACAGTGCTACACACACACAAACACACTCACACAGTGCTACACACACACACACAGTGCTACACCACACACTCACACACACAAACACACACTCACACAGTGCTACACACACACACACACACTCACCACACACAAAGTACACACACACACACACACATAGTGCTACACACATACACACACACACACACACACACACACAGTGCTACACACACTCACACACAGTGCTGCACACACTCACACACAGTGCTACACACACACACACACTCACACACACACACACACACACACCAGTGCTACACACACAGTGCTACACACCACACACACACACACACACATGAAGAATTCAAGAGTTTAATCAAGTACTGCATGAATATTCAGTGCCATATCTCCAGCCAAATTCCATACACACATAAACAATCATTATAATACTTTAGCATATGGCAGAAGATGAGAAAAACAGACATACTGGAATTTTTGCACATTTTGGGCTTTTGCATCCATATTATACTTAGGAAATCAATGAAAAAGATTTGGAATACATTTATGAATTCTCATTTTCTTGTAATTTGAATGTTAAAATTTCACCTGTGGTCATTTTGTGGAAAATCAAGTATTAAGTTTTCATGTTTCTAAAGATTGTTTTATCAAATGGGTCTAAATAATGTCTAAATAAGCATTAAAAGTGATTCAGGACTGAATTTGAAACTGATTCTCTGTGTATGTAATAGAAAAGGCCTTATAAATAAAAGCTTAAAATTGTATGAGCAGAAATGTGGTCCTTTTAAGGTTGGTGATGATTTTTCATTGTCCCTTTCAATCATGCTGTGATATTTTCGTTGGTTTTCCCCGTGCAGTGTTACACAATGACTGACTCATAATATTCTATGCATGCTCACATTCACCCTTAATCACATAAGACAATGTTAAGGCAACTGCAAAATCCCCTGCTATACAGAACACCGCTCCACCCTGCATCACCAGCACACAAGACTAGTGGTTAGACCATATATTTTTTTTTTAAAAGCTATGCATATAATGACACAGCCATACAAGAAGTGTCAGCTTGATTACTACATGCACTTTTCACACTCACTGACACTAGCTAGTCTTCTTTACACTTGTGCCACAGAAAAGGAAGACCTACAATATGTCCGCATGTTTCACCATCATAACAAGTCACAGTATAACCAAAACCATATTTCAACTTGAATCAGCTGTGTGTGTGTGTGTGTGTCAAGTCAAGTTTTTATTTCCAGATGGTACGTTGAATAAGCAATGCATTTGCTTTTTTTTTTATCAAGCCATCTATCTAGGAACAAAAAACAACTTGATCAATATTACCTAACTACATTATTACCTTACCAATAATAATAAAACTAACTCCAAAAGAAAAATAGAAACAGAAAACAAGAAAGAAAACACACACACTCACATGCGACCAAAAACAAAAAATCTCATCAACAACAAAAATGGACCCAAAACAAGAAAAAATACACTGCGTAACTCGAACACACATACCACGCGCACACACACACGCACACGCAATGCAACGCACTATAACACAACACAACACAACACAACACAACACACATTCATACACATACTCACATACAAACACGCACACATTTGTACTCAGATTTGGTAAAATATTACCCAGGTTACAATATTACCCATTTCCTTGTCATACTTTATAATTAATGACAACAACACACAAAAGCCATGAAACCCCCCCAAAACAAACAAAAGAATCAAACAAGGAAACAAAGAAAACAAAGCATCCTCCCCCCTCCCCCCCTTAGGAAAAAAGAGAAAAAAAAAAGAATAAACAAAAATATCAACAACAAAGAACCAAAAATCCCCAAACAAACACACAAAAAGAAGAAAATACTAGGCATCCATACCTAATGGCATCAACGACAACACTGTCAGCAATTATATCCCTCCTCTCCTCTCAACATGCATGATCAATTATTCATATGCGCTCATGTTCTTATAGTACTTTTCAACATTTAAAATATACCTTCAATACCAATCAAACATAAAAGATCAGAAAAATAATTCAATAATGATGATAACAATAAGCTGATACAATAATAATGATAATGATCCATCACCACTAAAAATGATAAAAAAAAAAGGTAAAGGTAAAGGAGTCCCATAACCTATAAGGTCGTAGGGGAGCGAGGCGTCAGAGACCTCACTTCTCTAGGGGCCAGCATATTGAGGGCGGCGCCCATCTCCTCTCCTCGCTGCTTTACCTTCCCTGACCCTAAAGAGGGCAGGTACCCATTTACAGCTGGGTGAACTGGGGGAACTGTACTGAAGCCAAGGCGCGCAAACGGTCACCCATCCAACTGGTAACCACGCTCGACGCTGCTTAACTTGGCTGGGGGAAAGCGAGTGCTCCGACCACTGAGCTATCCCGTCCCCTGATAATACAGTAATAAAACAGTAATGGAAAAAGACAGGTGGGGGGGGAGGGGGGTATCAGGTAGGAACGTAAAAAAAACGTGTGTGTGTGTGTGTGTGTGTGCATGAGTGCAAGTGCATTCAAGTACACATGAATGTATATGCACTCATGCATCCATGTACACGTGTGTGTGTGTGTGTGTGTGTGTGTGTGTGTGTGTGTGTGTGTGTGTGTGTGTGTGTGTGCTGCAGCCTAAACTGATTCCCACAGTTGACCCCATGTGAACTGCTGCTGCTGCTGCTTCAACTACTACTAGTAGTCTACTACTACTGCTGCTGCTACTACTACTGTTACTACTGCTGCTACTACTGCTGTTACTACTACTACTACTGTTGCTTCTGCTGCTACTGCTCCTACTGCTTATTCTACTGTTACTACTGATATTACTACTACTACCACTACTGCTTTTAATACCTTCTACTACCTATACTACTACTACTACTACTACTACTACTAGGACACGTTTGGTTGGGGAGGGGGGGGGTGTCAAGATATCCTAGTGGTTAACTGAGGGTGTAACTGACCGCATAGGAAACCAAACACATGCAGAGGACAGGAAAAGAAAGAAAACAGATGATGTTTTGTGCTGCTCTTGTGGCCACACGCTCTCCCTGGTGAGAGCAACCCCAGTTTCATGAGAGAAATCTGCCGCGACTTAAAAAGTGATGTGTTATATATATACATATACAAATCAGACACACTGTATACAAACTGAGGGCACACTGGTTTACACACGGAGACGTCCACTGGAAGAGACTTGTGCTCTGGAGGGCAGCAGGTCGTGACCCCGCTGCCCCAGCACTCCTTCAGGCGGGGTCAGGGGTCAGCTTGTGCACAGGTAGGTCACAACACCATCCCCTGTCCATGCTGGCAGCAGAGGCCAGATACTGAGTGTGCAGTTTTTTTAGCTGTGTCTTGTGGGTAAGTTGATTTTGTCTAACGGAGTCTTTCCCTCCCCACGTCACAGGAAGCATGCTGGGTATGTTCACTCCCTAGTCCATCCAACCAGACACAGTAAACCTTTAAGCCCAGGCCTCATGTGTGAACAATGCACACACAGCATCTTGCGCACGTGTGAAAACCCCTTCTGGAAGAGCAGGCGTGTCGCTAAGAAACAAAACCAAAAAGTAAAATGCACGCCCACTGCAGAGTGCAGCTACCTGCATTGTGGGCACAAACACTTGCACACACAAACAGCTCGCCACTGGTGACCTCAGAGCTCTGGCCCAGGAACACACACACACTACAAAACAAAACAAGTTCGGATGTTTCTTCCTGGGGAAATATCCCCTGGAAATGGGCACCTCAGCAAAAGAGACTGACATGCTGTCAGACCTTCAACACTGCAGGCTCAAGGCCGGCCGGCCGACCACCTCTAGTCCTCCGTTCTTGCCATGCACCACACCTCTACACAACGCCAACCTTGCCCTCACTGTTGGCTGACATCCTAGCTTATCACCAAAGCAAAACAAACAAATAACAAGCAAACCAACTTAAATTCATAGCAAAATTACCAAAAATACCAACAATAGAATCCCCCCCCCCCCCCTGCCCCCATCAAATTCACATACCTAGACACACACACACATATACATACATATATTATATCTATCTATTATATATATATATATATATAATATATATATATATATAATATATATATATATATATATTAATATGTCTTTGTGTGTGTGTATACAAAATATTAATTCCAGTAATAAAATAGAATAATTTACCCAATTCACAGGGAAAAGTCCTCACAAGTGATCCGTGAACGGAAATGAAGAAGAAAATTATGACAAACAAGACACACACACACACACACACACACACGCACACACAGGAGGGGGCTAGAGGGAGTAAGAAGCAAAGAAAGTGACAGAACAGACGATGACATTTCAACACTACCAGTAACTTTCAAAATGGGGGGACACTGTCTAAGATTTATTATATATATATATATATTTTATTATATATATATATATTAAAATATATATATATATATTATATAAAATATATATATATAATATTTTATACAAAGCCGTCAAAGGCCTCTCTGCATCTGATGGGGAGTGAAGCCCTCCTTTCTACTCTACATTATACTTGTGCCTTTCACGACTCCTCACCACACACAGACAGTGACAGAAAAGAGGACATTTCCAATACATCAGCCATTGAAGTCATTATATATATAATATATACCGAATAAACTCTTGCTATATATCCATTGTGTGGACAACTGTTCCTTCTTTTCCTCATCAGTCCAGACACAAAGAGTTCACAACAGCAGAGAAAAAGCATTTTTCAGCACCACGTCAATGCTACATTTTTCAGCACCAAGTCAAGGCTACATTTTTCAGCACCAAGTCAAGGCTACATTTTTCAGCACCAAGTCAATGCCAACAGATGCAGGACAAGACTACAGAACTAGCAGCCACCTCATTACAAGTTGGTCTCAAGATCCATGAAGGCAAAACCAAGAATCTCAAGATCAACGCAGTGAGTGAGAACCCAGTCACACTAAATGGAAAGGAGCTGGAAGAAGTGGAGACATTCACGTACCTGGGTAGCATCATTAACTAAGCAGGGCGGCACAGACACAGACGTCAGAGCAAGAATTGGCAGGGCGAGGGCAGCGTACTTGCACTGAAGAACATTGGAGCTCCAAGGTGGTGTCGACCCGCACAAAGATCAGGCTGTTAACTCAACGAAAGTCAGTCCTACTAATGGAGCGGGACATGGAGGACAAAAAGACCCCCATCAAGAAAGTGCAGACCTTCATCAGCAGTGCCTAGAGGGAACTCCAGATCCACGGCCAAACACCATCAGCAACGCAGGACCTGTGGCAAACGAAACAACCAGCTGCACCCGAGAAGAAATCCGGGCGGGAGATGGGGATGGATCGGGCACACCCTGAGAAAGCAGCAGCAACATCACAAGGCAGGCATTATCACGGAACCCCCAGGGAAAACGAAAAAGAGGAAGGCCAAGAAACACCTGGCGACGCAACCTTGAGGCAGAAACCAGGAAGATGGGATATACCTGGAGACAGCTGGAGAGAATAGCCCAGGACAGAGGACTCTGGTGGACTGTTGTCGGTGGCCTATGCTCCAGGGGGAGTGATGGGCCTAAGTCAGTCAGTCAAGGCTACATTTTTCAGCACCAAGTCAAGGCTACATTTTTCAGCACCAAGTCAAGGCTACATTTTTCAGCACCAAGTCAAGGCTACATTTTTCAGCACCAAGTCAAGGCTACATTTTTCAGCACCAAGTCAAGGCTACATTTTTCAGCACCAAGTCAATGCTACATTTTTCAGCACCAAGTCAATGCTACATTTTTCAGCACCAAGTCAAGGCTACAAGGTGCAGAGCCCGTCAACCTGACAGAACCTTCGCAGCGCTGTGGGGGGCACAGCTGCCGCTTCTTTCCCTCAGACTTTCGCTACGCCTTCCTCAGTCCTAGAACACAGAGACAGTGACACACCACAGAGACGAGACTTCCATCCCACAGTCTCTGTAACAAGGTGGAAATACTGTCTGTACTGAAAGTCCTAGAACACAGAGACAGTGACACACCACAGAGACAAGACTTCCATCCCACAGTCTCTGTAACAAGGTGGAAATACTGTCTGTACTGTAAGAATCCTCAGCATCACACGAGTGGTCAAGCTACCCTTTTTTCCCCTCAAATGTTTTTCCACGTATTCTATAGGTTCTCATAAAGGAAGAAAGTCACAGAAAAGAGGCTTTTTCTAGCCCATGTCATCTAAGAAGGCAGAGACTGTGTCTAGGCTAGGAAGAGTACCTCAAACAGGAGTGGGGCTACGTTTAAACTTTATCTGCGCATTCTCTCGGTCCTCATAAACTAAAGAAGTGATAGAAAAGAGGACGTTTCCAGTGAACAATCTCCGCATGGTGGAGATACAGTCAGAGATGGTGTCTATACGCAAAGAGCATGTCCATGCATTGCAGCGCTGCCCTTCCCCTGCTGCAGATGTCCCTGCTGTGCTGCGCTGCCCCTGCTGTGCTGCACTGCCCCTGCTGTGCTGCAGACTGCCCCTGCTGCAGACTGCCTCTGCTGCCGCCTCTGCTGCTGTGCTTGTGCTGGAAGAGGAAGCCTGTGTCTGTGCTGGTGACGCCCCTCGCTTCCTCTCCTCCAGCCTCCTCCTCTTGTTGTTTCTTCAGCTACGTGGACAGCTCTTCCTCTGCTGCCCTGATGCACTGCCGCACCTGGAACGAGGCGCTCAGCACCACATCCTCCTGCCCGGCCCTCCTTCCCCCCACCTGCCCTGCCCCCGCTTCCGTGCTGGCGTGCTCCGCATCACGCTGCGATGTGGCGGTGTGGGAGGTCAGGGGGCGGGTAGGTGGCGCCCCCACCGCTGTCGCTGTCTTGGCCTTCCTCCTCCGCTTCTTGTGGCCCACCTCCTCCTCCTCCTCCTGCCCCCGGCCCCTCCTCTGGTCCCCGTGAATCTCCTGGATGTGCTTCAGCTGGGGAACAAACAACAACAACAACAACAACAACGTCAATAATGTCAACTGAAATGCCACAACACACTGAAGTGTCACAACAAACTGAAAATGTCACAACAAACTGAAAATGTCACAACAAACTGAAAATGTCACAACAAACTGAAAATGTCACAACAAACTGAAACAGCACAACAAACAAATAACACAAACCAATGTCAACTTAAATTCACAACAAACTGAAATATCACAACAAACTGAAATAGCCCAAAAAACTGAAATTTAGTCCAACAAACTAAAACAGCAAAAAATAACACTATCAATGTCAACTAAATATCACAACAAACTGAAATAGCACAACAAACTTTAATATCACAACAAACTGAAACAGCACAAACAAACAAATAACACAAACCAAAAGCAACTTAAATATCACAACAAACTGAAACAGCGCAACAAAATGAAAATCGCAAACGAAACTGAAATAGTACAACAAACTGAAACAGTACCACAAACTGAAACAGCACAACAAACTGAAACAGCACAACAAACTGAAATAGCACAGCAATCAATGTCAACTGAGATAGCACAGCAATCAATAAGAACTGAAAACAGTGAAATATCACAACAATCAATATGAACTCATATCATCAGGACAATTAACAGGAGCTCATACACAATCAGGACAATCAACATGAACTGATATGTATAATCAGAACAATCAACATGAACTGAGACATGATCAGAACAATCAACATGAACTGAGACATGATCAGGGCAATCAGCATGAACGGAGACATGATCAGGGCAATCAACATGAACTGAGATATGATCAGGGCAATCAACATGAACTGAGATATGATCAGGACGATCAGCATGAACTGAGATATGATCAGGACGATCAGCATGAACTGAGATATGATCAGGGCAATCAACGTGAACTAAGATATGATCAGGACGATCAACATGAACTGATATGTATAATCAGAACAATCAACATGAACTGAGATATGATAAGGACAATCAGCATGAACTGAGATATGATCAGGACAATCAACATGAACTGAGATATGATCAGGACAATCAACATGAACTGAGATATGACCAGGATGATCATCATGAACTGAGATATGATCAGGATGATCAACATGAACTGAGATATGACCAGGATGATCAACATGAACCGAGATATGACCAGGATGATCAACATGAACTGAGATATGACCAGGATGATCAACATGAACTGAGATATGATCCTCAGGTCAACCTGTTCATGTTCAACATTCTCCAGGCCTGGGGTGACCACAAAGCCATGTCACAGCTGTCACCTTGCTGAGAATGAAGTCAGCATTGAGGAGGAGCTCCTGACAGCTTTTAACATCATTCACTTACAAATCAAAAACCATCAGGTTAGTAACCAAGCCATTTCTTCTCAAATTATGTCAGAGCTAACTTCTCTACATGATTGAGAACCACAGCACTTCATACTCTAATAATAATAATAATAATAATAATAATACATGGAATTTATATAGCACTATATCTTGCAACAAAACAAATCAAAGCACTTTCATTCATCCTACTCATTCACATGCAGTCAGTTAGGGATAGGGAAACAAATGCAGTTGCACACCAAAGAAAAAAAAAAAAAAAAAAAAAAAGGGTGGTGCTGCTCTTGTGACGACGCGCTCTCCCCGGGGAGAGCAGCCCGAATTTCATGCAGAGAAATCTTGTGACTTAAAGAGGTATAAATAAAATAAATAAATAAATAAATAGTTACAATTAATAGGATTTTTTTCAAGTTCAAATGTATACACACATGCTCACACGCACGCACACCCACACAAAGGTTTACTCTCCAGCAGGGTGATGGGGTTTTGGCTGTTGAGGGCAGGGACAAAAATGAAATGGAACAAGAGGGAAGAGAGATTTGAAATAAATGTGTCTTGAGGCCAGATTTAAAAGCGTCATAAGAAGGCTTTTGGCGAAGGGAGACAGGGTGGTCATTCCAGACCAATGGACCAGAAACAAGAAAGAGCGACGGCCAACGGTGAACTGGTTGAATCTAGGTATTCTTAAGCACAAGGTATCTGCAGCAGAGCGGAGGGAACGAGAAGGAGCGTACAGGTGAAGACATTCACAGAGGTAGGATGGTGCTGTTTTATGGAGGACATTTGTAACAGAGGGTACTGATCTTATAGTTTACTCTCTGTGGCACAGGCAACCAGTGGAGAGATTGCAAGAGAGGAGTAATGTGCTCAGATATTTTCTTTCTGAGGACTAGTCGAGCTGCAGAGTTTTGTATACAATGAAGGGATTGGATTGATGATGCTGGCAGGCCAGCCAGAAGAGAATTGCAATAGTCCAGACGTGAAAGAATGAGAGACGTGACAAGTTTGGATGTTGCATCAGTGGACAGGTACTTTCAAACTGCACTGATGCGCCACAATTGATAGTAGCAGGGCTGGCAGGTTTGGGTGATGAATTTTTGCACGGAGAGTGTGTTGTCTATAACAACCCCTAGATATTTCACAGCAGTAGATAGGGGGACAGACGTATTGCCGAATTCTATTGAAGCTATTGTGATGGAAGAGAGTTTGTGTTTGGTCCCTACAAGCATGGCTTCGGTTTTATCTGCGTTTAGCTGTAACTTGTTCTGTATCATCCAATTTTAGATTTCTTGAAGGCAATAGGACATATATATTAATCAAGAGAGAGGGCAGATTTTCAGAGTGTCACTGCTAAGAATTTGAGAGTCATCTGCATAAAAATGGTGGTTGATCTGATGATGATTTATTATGTGTGAAAGAGGAGCGGTATAGAGAGTGAAAAGAACAGGGCCCAGAACTGATCCCTGTGGGACTCCACATTCCAGTTTGGCAGGTGTTGATTGAATCTTGTTTACTGCAACTGTGTGGAATCGTTCTGTAAGGTATGAACTGAACCAGGCGAGAGCTGCCTTTAATACAAAACGTTTTTGGGAGACGGGAGAGAAGAATTGAGTGGTCTATAGTGTCGAAGGCTGCCGATAAGTCAAGAAGAGTGAGAAGGGAGATTTTTCCTGAGTCAGACGCGTGTAGACGCTCAGAAACATCATCGAACAGTGCACAGAGTGGCAAAGACAACTGTATGTGAATTTTGTGGACTTCGAAAAGACATTTACAGCATACACAGAGACAGCCTTTGGAGTATCCTTCGACACTATGGCATCCCCATCGAAACTGGTACACCTTATCAAAAGCTTCTACGACAACTTCAGATGCTCTGTGGGCCATAGCAACACTGTCTTCGAAGTCAAGACTGGAGTAAGACAAGGATGTGTGATGTCAGCAGTTCTCTTCAATCTGGCCACTGATTGGGTGATGAGGAAGACAACAGAAGACACCCCAAAAGGGATTCGCTGGAGCCTGTTCTCAACACTAGACGACCTTGACTTTGCGGATGACCTGGCGCTGCTGTCACACACACACCAACATATCCAGGAGAAGACCAGCAGACTCCAAACATTCGGACAGCAAGTGGGGCTTCGTTATTAGCCCAAGAAAACAGAGACAATGTCGCTCAATGTGAACACACCAGCCCTGTGAAAGTGAATGGAACTGACCTGCGCCAGACAGACAAGTTCACATACCTTGGCAGCATCATCAAACCAGAGGGCGGCACAAAAGAAGACATCCACAACAGACTGGGCAAGGCCAGGAATGTGTTTAGGGAGATGAACAATATCTGGAGATCAACTCAATACAGCACCAACACCAAGCTGAAGCTATACCAGAGCTGTGTTGTGTCTACGCTCCTGTACGGTTCTGAGTGCTGGAGGATGACAGAAGTGGATCTTACCAAACTTCGATCCTTCCACACCACATGCCTGCGAAGAATTCTCCGGATCTTTTGGCCAGAGAAGATCTCCAATGAAGACCTACTACGGAGATGCAGGCAAGAAGACATGGGAACCATCATCACCAGACAACGGTGGAAGTGGATTGGGCACATCCTCCGAAGAGACCCACAGTCAATCACAAGAACAGCATTGCACTGGACCCCAGAAGGAAGGAGAAAGAAAGGAAGACCAAAAGCAACGTGGAGAAGAACTGTAGAAAGTGAGATGAAGGCCATCAGTGACTAGGTTGGCCCAGGATAGGCAGGAGTGGAAGCGCTTTGTTGCTGCCCTACACACCACTGGGTGTAATGGCTAATGATGATGATGAGACGCGTGTAGAAGCGTGTTTAAGGTGTGGACTAGGGTGGTTTTGGTGCTGTGGTTGGCGCGATAGGCAGACTGAAAAGGGGGAAGGAGATTGAGTGAAGATGGCTGTTGAGTTGTATCAGAACAACTTTTTCAAGGACTTTAGAGATGAACGGTAGGTTGGATACAGGTCTAGTGAATTATGTTTTAACAAAACAAAGCATAAGACAAACCAGATTTTGGTCAGTTGCTCAACCACTCAGCATTCCTATCCTCATTCATCCTCTGAACCTTTGGGGAGGGAGAGGGGGAGGGAGGGAAGGACCCTGCAAAATTTGGATGAAAAATCCCTACACAATATGTTTTGGGATCATTGTACATCTTTTTAAAAAAAGTAATAATAATGTCTCTACAAACACTTCTACCCCAGATTTTATTTCAACTTTGCCAACAACAAAATATATAGATATGTCTGATGATAATGTCTCTACAAACACTTCTACCCCAGATTTTATTTCAACTTTGCCAACACCAAAATATATAGATATGTCTGATGATAATGTCTCTACAAACACTTCTACCCCAGATTTTATTTCAACTTTGCCAACAACAAAATATATAGATATGTCTGATGATAATGTCTCTACAAACACTTCTACCCCAGATTTTATTTCAACTTTGCCAACAACAAAACAGATATGTCTGATGATACTTTATTTTAAGTATGTGCCCTAAAACTTTTTTTTAATGGATTCACAAAATTCATCGTTTTCCGCCCCTAGCTGATCATGCTGCTCTCCCTTGTTCTACAGAATCCCGCCAAGACCAACTGTCTTGTTGCCATGGGTTATTTTACACATGATGTATACATGTACAACAAACATGTTGCCCATGGGACCTGGGTTAACCATCATCACAGTCTTCAAGACCAGCGCTGGGAGGGACTGATGCTGTGGCTGGTGGATGGGGCCGCCTTCCTTCAAACAGGAATGGATCCCACACTGGCCTTCTGAGTGATCCCCACAGCCCGCCACCACCCAGCCCTTCACTGTACATAATGACTACTACTGTACATAATGACTACTACTACTGTACATAATGACTACTACTGTACATAATGACTACTACTACTGTACATAATGACTACTACTGTACATAATGACTACTACTGTACATAATGACTACTGCTGTACATAATGACTGTACATAATGACTACTGCTGTACATAATGACTGTACATAATGACTACTGCTGTACATAATGACTGTACATAATGACTACTGCTGTACATAATGACTGTACATAATGACTACTGCTGTACATAATGACTGTACATAATGACTACTGCTGTACATAATGACTGTACATAATGACTACTGCTGTACATAATGACTGTACATAATGACTACTGCTGTACATAATGACTGTACATAATGACTACTGCTGTACATAATGACTGTGCATAATGACTACTACTACTGTACATAATGACTACTACTGTACATAATGACTACTACTGTACATAATGACTACTACTGTACATAATGACTACTACTGTACATAATGACTACTACTACTGTACATAATGACTACTACTGTACATAATGACTACTACTACTGTACATAATGACTACTACTGTACATAATGACTACTACTACTGTACATAATGACTACTACTGTACATAATGACTACTACTACTGTACATAATGACTACTACTACTGTACATAATGACTACTACTGTACATAATGACTACTACTGTACATAATGACTACTACTGTACATGATGACTACTACTGTACATAATGACTACTACTACTGTACATAATAACTACTACTACTGTACATAATGACTACTACTGTACATAATGACTACTACTACTGTACATAATGACTACTACTACTGTACATAATGACTACTACTGTACATAATGACTACTACTGTACATAATGACTACTACTACTGTACATAATGACTACTGTACATAATGACTACTACTGTACATAATGACTACTACTACTGTACATAATGACTACTACTACTGTACATAATGACTACTACTGTACATAATGACTACTACTGTACATAATGACTGTACATAATGACTACTACTACTGTACATAATGACTACTACTACTGTACATAATGACTACTACTGTACATAATGACTACTACTGTACATAATGACTACTACTACTGTACATATTGACTACTACTACTGTACATAATGACTACTTTACATAATGACTACTACTGTACATAATGACTACTACTACTGTACATAATGACTATACTACTGTACATAATGACTACTGTACATAATGACTACTACTGTACATAATGACTACTACTATACATAATGACTACTACTGTACATAATGACTACTACTACTGTACATAATGACTACTACTACTGTACATAATGACTACTACTGTACATAATGACTACTACTACTGTACATAATGACTACTACTACTGTACATAATGACTACTACTACTGTACATAATGACTACTACTACTGTACATAATGACTACTACTGTACATAATGACTACTACTGTACATAATGACTACTACTACTGTACATAATGACTACTACTACTGTACATAATGACTACTACTGTACATAATGACTACTACTGTACATAATGACTACTACTACTGTACATAATGACTACTACTACTGTACATAATGACTACTACTACTGTACATAATGACTACTACTACTGTACATAATGACTACTACTACTGTACATAATGACTACTACTACTGTACATAATGACTACTACTGTACATAATGACTACTACTACTGTACATAATGACTACTACTACAGTACATAATGACTACTGTACATAATGACTACTACTGTACATAATGACTACTACTACTGTACATAATGACTACTACTGTACATAATGACTACTACTACTGTACATAATGACTACTACTACTGTACATAATGACTACTACTACTGTACATAATGACTGTACATAATGACTACTACTGTACATAATGACTACTACTGTACATAATGACTACTACTACTGTACATAATGACTACTACTGTACATAATGACTACTACTGTACATAATGACTACTACTACTGTACATAATGACTACTACTACTGTACATAATGACTACTACTACTGTACATAATGACTACTACTGTACATAATGACTACTACTGTACATAATGACTACTACTACTGTACATAATGACTACTACTACTGTACATAATACTACTACTACTGTACATAATGACTATACTGTACTAATGACTTTACTACTGTACATAATGACTACTACTACTGTACATAATGACTACTACTACTGTACTAATGACTACTACTACTGTACATAATGACTACTACTACTGTACATAATGACTACTACTGTACATAATGACTACTACTGTACATAATGACTACTACTATGTACATAATGTACTAGACTACTACTGTACATAATGACTACTACTGTACATAATGACTATACTGTCATAATGATACTACTACTGTACATAATGACTACTACTACTGTACAAATGACTACTACTGTATATACATAATGACTACTACTGTACATAATGACTACTACTGTACATAATGACTGTACATAATTACTACTACTGTACATAATGACTGTACATAATGACTACTACTACTGTACATAATGACTACTACTACTGTACATAATGACTACTACTGTACATAATGACTACTACTGTACATAATGACTACTACTACTGTACATAATGACTACTACTGTACTATAGTATGCCACTGTCATACACCCAGCCCTTCAATGTACATAATGACTACTACTGTACTATAGTATGCCACTGTCATACACCCAGCCCTTCAATGTACATAATGACTACTACTGTACTATAGTATGCCACTGTCATACACCCAGCCCTTCAATGTACATAATGACTACTACTGTACTATAGTATGCCACTGTCATACACCCAGCCCTTCAATGTACATGACTACTACTGTACTATAGTATGCCACTGTCATATACCCAGCCCTTCAATGTACATAATGACTACTACTGTACTATAGTATGCCACTGTCATACACCCAGCCCTTCAATGTACATAATGACTACTACTGTACTATAGTATGCCACTGTCATACAACCACAATGACAAACACACTGCAAGCTCTCTTCAATGTTGCCGTGTATACATGTCAGGGTGTGCAGATTTTCCTGTGCTCTACAAATAATTAATTCACTCTTGCATGATCTCAGTGTGCAGATTTTCCTGTGCTATAGTCTATAAATAATTAATTCACTCTTGCATGATCTCACAGTGTGCACATTTTTCTGTGATTTATAAATAAATAATTCACTTGTGCATGATCT
>CM054146.1:3378736-3388739 GCA_028751875.1 Rapana venosa
CACAGAGTGGTGGTCTGGGTGCTAGTCTTTTGGATGAGAAAAACAAAGTATTACTCTTCTCAAGTTCTTGATGCCACGTCAATGAAATCTCTCTTTTCTCTCACATCTACTCTTCTTGGATCTGTGAAGGCAAGCCCTCTGCCTTCCATCCACAACCACTCTGAACTTCCTTCTATATTTTCTGCATTCTTTTCTGAAAAAGTTCATAACATTCGCTCCAAACTGGATCAGACTCCTTTCCAGCCTGCACTTCCTGATCCCCAATTCTCTGGCACTCCTCTCCTTTTCTTTCATCCGACAAGTGAGAAAGAAATCACGATAATTCTGAAAGAAATGACTATAAAATCATGTGATCTTGATCCCATACCTGCTTCTCTTTTCACACAGTGCCTACCACAACTTATACCCACTATCACGAAAATAGTGAACTCATCTCTTGTTTCAGGGAATGTTCCATTAGCTCTCAAAACTGCTATAGTCACACCTCTACTCAAAAAGCATGACCTTGACCCTAACATTCTGAAGAATTACAGACCTGTTTCCAATCTAGCTTTGATTTCTAAAGTCCTTGAAAAAGTAGTTCTCAAACACCTCAACAACCACCGTCTCTCCAACAATCTTCTTCCTGAGTTTCAGTCTGCCTATCGCGTCAACCACAGCACTGAAACCACCCTAGTACACACTTTAAACACACTTCTACTCGCTTCTGACTCGGGGAAAATCTCCCTTCTCACTCTACTCGACTTATCAGTAGCCTTCGACACTATAGATCACTCAATTCTTCTCTCCCGTCTTCAAAAAACGTTCGGTGTTAATGGCACAGCCCTCACCTGGTTTAATTCATACCTTACTGACCGATTTCAGACAGTTGCAGTAAACAAGATTCAATCAATACCTGCCAAACTGAAATGCGGAGTCCCACAGGGATCAGTTCTAGGCCTGTTCTGTTCACTCTTTACACTGCCCCACTGTCACATATAATAAAACGTCATCAAATCAACCATCATTTTTACGCAGATGACTCTCAGATTCAAAGCAGTGTTACTCCTGAAAATCTGCCTTCTCTCCTGGCAGATATGGCCCACTGTTTTGAAGATATTCAAAACTGGATGACACAGAACAAATTACAGCTAAATCATAAATGCAGATAAAACCGAAGCCATGCTCATAGGGACCAAACACAAACTCTCTTCCATTACAACAGCTTCAAAAGAACTTGGCAATGCATCAGTCCCTCTATCCACTGCTGTGAGGTATCTAGGTGTTGTTATCGACAACACACTCTCTTTGCAAAAATTCATCACCCAGACCTGTCAGTCGTGCTACTATCAGTTACGGCGTATTAGTGCAATTCGAAAGTACCTGTCCACCAATGCAACAGCCAAACTTGTCACTTCTCTCATTCTTTCACGTCTGGACTATTGCAATTCTCTTTTGTCTGGTCTGCCAGCATCATCTATCCACTCCCTTCAACATATACAAAACTCCGCAGCTCGACTAGTTCTCAGAAAGAAGAAATCAGAGCACACAAACCCCCTCTTGCGGTCTCTCCACTGGCTGCCTGTGCCACAGAGAGTAGATTATAAGATCAGTACCCTCTGTTACAAATGTCTCCACAAAACTGCACCTTCCTACCTCTGTGAATGTCAACCTGTACACTCCTTCACGTTCCCTCCGCTCTGCTGCAGATACCCTGTGCCTACGAATACCTAGATTCAACCAATCTACCGTTGGCCGCCACTCTTTCTCTATTTCGGGTCCATCGACCTGGAATGAGCTCCCTCTCTCTCTTCGCCAGAAGCCTAGCTATGACACTTTTTAAAATTAAATCCAGCCTCAAGACATATTTATTTCAAACCTAAGATTTCCCCCCTCCTGTTTCATATCAGAACTATCCCACCCTTCACTTAACCATGTCCTATCACCCTGCTAAAGTATATGACCTGTGTGTGTGTGCTTTTGAAAAAGATTGACTATTGCAAGTTTATTTCATAGATTTGGTCTGCATCATACCATGTTTGTAATATCTGTTTGAACTATTGATTATTTGTCATTGGTTGTATGACTGTGTAAGATGAGGTTGAATGCATGGGCTTTGATTTGTCTTTGCAAGATATTTGGCTATATAAGTTCCATTTATTATTATTATTATGAGACAATAAACTGCGGTTCCATGTGCCACATGCTCTCAGCGCACATAAAAGAACCCACGGCAACAGGAGAGTTGCTCTGGCAAAATTCTTTGGGAAAAAAAAAGCCAAGTGCTCTGACCAAGTCAGTGATTGGGAAACAAATTCGCAATTGCACATACTACATAGTTTGCAAACATGAAAATAAACAAAACATCAGATTGGTGCTGCTCTAGTGGTGACATGCTCTCCCCAGGGAGAGCATCCCGAATTTCACGCAGTGAACTCTGCATGGTATTCAATCCAATTCAATACTTCTACTATGACTAACCTTTTGTGTTTTTGGTTTTTTCTCTAATATCTTTGCAACAACGATCAATATCCAGAAAAATTACCTGACGTTCGGTTAAATTCTCGTATTCCTGTTCAAGACTCTGGTCTCCTGAAGTCTCCATAATTCGGTGTGTTACTTGAGCTACAACGAAAAGCTGTTGACAATTACACAAATTAAAAGGATTAGGCCTAGCTTACAGCACACTCAAATCCTTTGACAACCGCGCCACTCAAAAAACCTCGCTAGGCCTAAAGTAAACACTGGAATCTTCTGGACAAGGCTGAACCATCTGAGAATGGCGCGTCTTTTTACTGTAGCTGTATACAACATTCACACTAGTTTTAGATTTTATTTTTCTCTATCACTCTTGCACTCATACCCCCCGTACTAATGCATCCACATAACTAAACATCATATTTTATAATAAAGACTAGAACCTTGACTCAAGACTCATGTCAACTTGCACAAATATTACCAGATCGGGGTTTTTTTCAATTTTTTTCAGCAAATAATAATGTTACCCTCAGTCCCTGTGGCGTCAGCTAGCTTCCTAACCACAACATGCTTGGGGCTTGGGGTCAGCACTGTAGGAACACAACCAGTCCTGATGTGATGATCATTTCCAGTTAGTTCATGACTATCTAATACTGCTCTATGTCCTCAATCCAAAACACAACAACAAATAGTCAGTACATATTTTCATACTTAAATTCTGTAAAAATGGGCAACATTTTTGTTCTAACTAACACTCTATAGTGTGTGTGTGTGTGTGTGTGTGTGTGTGTGTGTGTGTAAGTAAGTAAGTAAGTAAGTCTTCAATTTTAACGCCTTTCCACTTTAAGTGATTCCAGACGACCCTAAAATAGGAAACAGTAGAGGGAAGAAAGAGAGAAAAAGAGACAATGACAATGACAAATTCTTTTATTTCGAGGATAATGAAAAAGCACTCATGTGTTTTTTTACATACAGTCCCCGCCCTTAGGGATACATCTTAATAATAACCCAATACTCATTCTCTCATGCAGTAGAAACAAAGGGAAATAACCCTTTCCAAAAAACCCAAACAAATAAAAATCCAAAACACCACACCACACACAACACACACACACACACACACTCACCACACAACCCCCCCCCCCCCCCCCCCCCCCCCCCCCCCCCCAAAAAAAACCAAACAAACAAACAAAAAAGAAAAAGAAAAAACTAAAAGACCCACCAAAACAAAAACAAAAAACAAACAAAAAAAAGAGAAAAACAAACCAAAAAACACCAAACTTATAAAATCATAAAAATAAACATCTACACATTGTAAAATGATACACATAGTTGTTACACATAACAATAAGATATTGAAATAGGGCATTCATTAATGCTCAAGTACAGCCGACAAGCCCAATAAAATATTGAAAACATAAAGTATGACATACTTCATCAGGATACACAACTATAACTATAAGCAAAACAATAAAAGGAGAGAGATAACGATAATGATAACGATAACGAAAGTGTATTTTCTGAGGGTAATAGAATAAGTACAAGACTTTTTTACATCCATCCCTCGAAAGAGAGAGAGAGTGTGTGTGTATTTCAGAGATAGTATTAAATATATAATTCTCAAAACAGTATACGATCACCATCAACACGCATAATGATTATACTCATTCAAATTATATGTCACGATAATGAAATAAACTGAATATCCATACACTCACACAATAAAAACAAGAAAGAAAAGAAGAAAAAAATCTAAACCTATACAGTCATTGAGAGAGAGAATGTGGTGTGTGTGCGTGCGTGCGTGCGTGCGTGCGTGTGTGTGTGTGCGTATGTGTGTGTGTGTGTGTGTGTGTGTGTGTGTGAGTGTGTGTGTGTGTGTGTGTGTGTGTGTGTGTGTGTGTGTGTGTGTGTGTGTGTGTGTTTCAGGGATAATACTAAATATATAATTCCCAAGACAGCACATATCACCATCAACACTTTTTGATTATACTCATACAGATTGAACGTCATGATGATAAAATAAAGCCCAATACCCATACACTCACACAATAAAGAGGAAAAAAACCAGTAACGTAATAAAAATGAACATCTACACATTGTAAGTAAGAGAGACAATTTTTTTTTTTTTTTACCGGGACAATTAATAATTATTACTCATGAGGTTTTTTACATCCAGGTCCCGCCCGTAGGGATGCATCTTAATAATGAACCCAATACTCATACTCTCAAACATTAGAAACAAAGGGAAAAAAACTGTTTTTAAAAACAGACAAACAAACAAAACAAAAGAAAAACCCCAAAACACCCCCCCCCCCCCCCCCCCCAAAAAAAAAAAAAAAAAAAAACAACGACAACAACAAACAAACAAAAGATTAAAACACCAAAAGCAAAAACAAAAAAACAAGAACCACACACATACAAGAGAGAGAGAGAGAGAGAGAGAGAGAGAGAGAGAGAGATGAGAGAGAGATGAGAGAGAGAGAGAGAGAGAAGCCAAACTTATAGTCATAAAAATGAACACCTTCATATTGTAAAATGGTACACATAGTTGTTACACGTAACAATAAGATAATGAAATAGGACATTCACTGGAACTCAAGTACAGTCAACAAGCCCAAAATAATAAATTATTGAAAATATAAAGTATGAATATTCCTTCATCAGGATACACAATAACTATAACTGAGTAAATCAATAAAAAGGAGAGAGAGAGAGAGAGAGAGAGAGAGAGAGAGAGAGAGAGGAGAGAGAGAGAGAGAGAGAGAGATTCGGTGTGTGTGTGTGTGTGTGTGTGTGTGTGTGTGTGTGTGTGTGTGTGTGTGTGTGTGTGTGTGTAATAAGTATTAACAAAGAATGAGTATTCTTAACATGAACAGATCAAGAACAAACGTTAAAACATTTTTTTTAATAAACTGAAATTTTTAAAAAAAACAAGAACTACAATAAGTGTTCTATAGGACTTAACAATAAACCTTTAGCAATGTCAAACCTTAGCTTTACATTGTTGAATGGAATTCTTAGAAAAGGCGAGGAAATGAGGTTTTAACTTCTGACATTCAAGTATGATATGGGTGTTTGAAATATATTCATCACATAAGCATTTAACATCTTTGCTGAATTGTGTCGTGAATGCCTTTAATTTTATCCTGAAAAATGAGTTGTCTTTCTTTGACAGCATTTGTATGACTCTCTAAGTGATCAATGTATTGAACTAAGCTCTTCCCACTTGGAGTTGAACGTGAAAACTGCTTGATTTGCCGATGCTTTTCTAGAAATTTGTTTAAGGAAGCTTCTTTTAACAACTGATAACCCTCTGCAATGGATAGAGGGACATGCAGTACTATACACCCCTTTTCTTTACGTGCAGCCCGATCAGCCCACTCATTAGAAAATAATCCTATATCCAGCAGAAGGAAACATGAATTCCTCAGGGTATGGGTGGGTGGGTGGGGGGTGTGAGTGGTGTCCGTGCGTGATGCGTGGCTAGGTGGCGGTGGGGGCGTGAGAGAGGGGGGGGGGGGGGAGGGAGACAGACAGACAGACAGACAGACGGACAGACAGACAGACGGACAAACAGACAGACGGACCGACAGACAGCGACAGCTGTTTTTCAGGCTGTCACAGCACTAGTCCATTCATTGTGGAGGGCTCCTGTGCAGGCCAGTGACTGGAACATGTGCTGACTGTCGCGCTGTTCTCTTCCCTGCTTTGACTATAGATTTAGGGACTCTAGCATCCAGACATCCCCCACGACCAAGTGAAGAGACTGGACATACAGCAGAGTGAAGAGACTGGACATACAGCAGAGTGAAGAGACTGGACATACAACAGCTGTACAGAGACTGGACATACAACAGCTGTACAGAGACTGGACATACAACAGCTGTACAGAGACTGGACATACAACAGCTGTACAGAGACTGGACAGAGGACATACAACAGCTGTACAGAGACTGGACAGACAACAGCTGTACAGAGACTGGACAGACAACAGCTATACAGAGACTGGACATACAACAGCTGTACAGAGACTGGACATACAACAGCAGTACAGAGACTGGACAGACAACAGCTGTACAGAGACTAGACATACAACAGCTGTACAGAGACTGGACATACAACAGCTGTACAGAGACTGGACATACAACAGCTGTACAGAGACTGGACATACAACAGCTGTACAGAGACTGGACATACAACAGCAGTACAGAGACTGGACATACAACAGCTGTACAGAGACTGGACATACAACAGCTGTACATAGACTGGACATACAACAGCTGTACAGAGACTGGACAGAGGACATACAACAGCTGTACAGAGACTGGACAGAGGACATACAACAGCTGTACAGAGACTGGACATACAACAGCAGTACAGAGACTGGACATACAACAGCTGTACAGAGACTGGACATACAACAGCTGTACAGAGACTGGACATACAACAGCTGTACAGAGACTGGACATACAACAGCAGTACAGAGACTGGACAGACAACAGCAGTACAGAGACTGGACAGACAACAGCTGTACAGAGACTGGACATACAACAGCTGTACAGAGACTGGACATACAACAGCTGTACAGAGAATGGACAGAGGACATACAACAGCTGTACAGAGACTGGACATACAACAGCTGTACAGAGACTGGACAGACAACAGCTGTACAGAGACTGGACAGACAACAGCTGTACAGAGACTGGACAGACAACAGCTGTACAGAGACTGGACAGACAACAGCTGTACAGAGACTGGACATACAACAGCTGTACAGAGAATGGACAGAGGACATACAACAGCTGTACAGAGACTGGACATACAACAGCTGTACAGAGACTGGACAGACAACAGCTGTACAGAGACTGGACATACAACAGCTGTACAGAGACTGGACAGACAACAGCTGTACAGAGACTGGACAGACAACAGCTGTACAGAGACTGGACATACAACAGCTGTACAGAGACTGGACAGAGGACATACAACAGCTGTACAGAGACTGGACATACAACAGCTGTACAGAGACTGGACATACAACAGCTGTACAGAGACTGGACATACAACAGCTGTACAGAGACTGGACATACAACAGCTGTACAGAGACTGGACAGAGGACATACAACAGCTGTATAGAGACTGGACATACAACAGCTGTACAGAGACTGGACATACAACAGCTGTACAGAGACTGGACAGACAACAGCTGTACAGAGACTGGACAGACAACAGCTGTACAGAGACTGGACATACAACAGCTGTACAGAGACTGGACATACAACAGCTGTACAGAGACTGGACAGACAACAGCTGTACAGAGACTGGACATACAACAGCTGTACAGAGACTGGACATACAACAGCTGTACAGAGACTGGACATACAACAGCTGTACAGAGACTGGACATACAACAGCTGTACAGAGACTGGACAGAGGACATACAACAGCTGTATAGAGACTGGACATACAACAGCTGTACAGAGACTGGACATACAACAGCTGTACAGAGACTGGACAGACAACAGCTGTACAGAGACTGGACAGACAACAGCTGTACAGAGACTGGACATACAACAGCTGTACAGAGACTGGACATACAACAGCAGTGATCACGACCAGACTTCCTGCACATCTTCACCTCACCCTTCCTATCTTCTCTGAGGTTCCCCTTCAAGAGGATCCCCCCCCCCACCCCCCCCCCCCCACCCCCCGAGTTACAATTGGTACTCCTTGACATAATGATAATAGTGGTGGTGAGGTGACATGTCGGTGGTACAGTGCCTGCATCGAATAACTGCTCTAGGACTCTAATACAACCAAACCAAACCAAGCACACTCCTGCAACATCCTAGGCATGAAACTGTCATCAGCGGGTCCTCCCTGTGTGAACACACAGCACAACATCCTGCCCATACAATCATGAAAACCCCATCTGCTTTGTGTACAAGAGTTAGCCAGCTGTGGTCAGAGAAATGGATGACCCCAACGTACCTAGCATGCACCCTGCTACCCGGAGAGGGATGGGCTCCACCAGGTTTAACTTGTCGACGTCACACTGCCTGAACATTCAGAACAGCGCCCCAACTAACTGAGGGGTTGAGGCCAGCGCCAAAAGTCGAGCCAAGTCAAGTAAAGTCAGGTCGGGTTGGGTCAAATCAAGTCAAGTCAAATCAAGTCAAGTCAAGTCAAGTCAAGTCGAGTCGAGTCAAGTCAAGTCAAGTCGACCCGAGTCAAGTCAGGTAGTATCAGACACTGCTGTGTTGTGTGTGTGTGTGGTGTGTGTGTGTGGTGTTGGGTGTGGGGTGTGTGTGTGTTGTGGTGTGTGTGTAGTGTGTGGGGTGTGGGTGTGTGTGTGTGTGTGTGTGTGTGTGTGTGTGTGTGTGTGTGTGTGTTTGTGTGTGTGTGTGTGTGTGTGTGTGTGGTGTGTGTGTGTGTGTGGTGAGTGTGGTGTGTGTGTGTGTGTGTGTGTGTGTGTGTGTTTTGTGTGTGTGTGTGTTGTGTGTGTGTGTGGTGTGTGATTGGTGTGTGTGTGAGTGTGTGTGTGTGGTGTGTGTGTGTGTGTGAGTGTGTGTGTGTGTGTGTGTGTGTGTGTGTGTGTGTGTGTGTGTGTGTGTATGTATGTGTGTGTGTGTGTGTGTGTGTGTGTGTGTGTGTGTGTATGTGTGTTTGTGTGTGTGTGTGTGTGTGTGAGTGTGAGTGTGTGTGTGTGTGTGTGTGTGTGTGTGTGGATTTTGTGTGGTGTAACAGAATCTCCTGTAATCAGTTTTTGTAGCTAGTTTTACAAGGACAAGAATTGTAGTGTGCAGAAAATCCATATAGGTGGGGTGGGGGGGGAGCCTAGTGGTTAGAACATTGCGCTCGCAATCTGACGACCCGGGTTCGAATCCCGTTCAAGGGGATTTTTCCCCTGGAGTTAACATTAGTGCAGACTCCACTCTCCCCAAAAGTCCTTCGGATGAGACTATAAACCGAGGCCCCGTATGCGAACGCACGCGGAACATCTTGCACACACGTTAAACCCTGTTCTGCTTTTCGGAAGAGTAGGCCATTGTGTGCCGGTGGGAACAGATGACAGAATTTACAAAACGCATACACACGGGGACTGGATTTTTAAAAAAAGCACCTAAGTGCCTATTCCATTCTCCTCGCTATAAAAGAGTGAAGAAGTCACCAAGCAAGGGCGGGTTTGGGTCAGCCTGCACCCGGGCACAGCCCTGCCCTGCAGACCCCAGCCGCCCCGCAGAACAGCCCCGCACCACGACACACCCGCACCACCGCAACACCGCCTGCACCAGCAGACACCCCAAAACACAGCGACAGCCTGCACCGACAGCCTGCACCCGCAGACACACCTCGCAACCAGCCTGCACCAGAACACGCCTGCACCCAAGACCCCGCCTGCACCCGCAACACAGTGCCCCAACACAGCCTGCACCAGCAACAGCCTGCCCAGCAACAGCCTGCACAGCGACCGCCTCACCAGCGACCGCCTGCACCAGCAGACAGCCTGCCCAGCAGACCAGCCTGCCCCCCGCAAGGACCA
>CM054146.1:3389239-3411739 GCA_028751875.1 Rapana venosa
TTGTGGTGGGTGGTGCGTGTGGTTGCCGTGTGAGTGGTATGTGGATGATGTGGTCTGTGTGGGTGTGTTGGTGTGTGTAAGTGGTGAGGGTCATGGATTCACCAAATTCAAACCATGACTTCATGGACCGTAGGACTAAGTCAGACTGTTTCAACCACTCGGCTATAGCGTCCATCGTAAGTGACAGACAATCCAATCCAATCCAACACAACACAATCTGCTTACAGCACAACACAATATACAGTAGTACAACACAGTATACTGCAGTACAACACAGTGTACTACAGTACCATAGAAATCATTGGGCTCGTACAGGACAATGAAGTACAATACAACACAACACACCACCCCACACCACAACCCACATCACACCTCACCCCACCCCTCCTCCCCACCAGACACCATACACTACACCACAGCACAGCACATGGTGTAGAGCATGGGTGGTGGGTGTGGTGTGGTGTGGTGGTGGTGTGGTGTGGTGTGGTGTGGGATGGGGTGTGGTGTGGTGTGTGTGTGTGGTGTGGTGTGGTGGTGGGTGGCGTGGGTGTGGTGTGGTGTGGTGTGGTGTGGTGTGGTGGGGTGGTGGTGTGGTGTGGGATGGGGTGTGGTGGTGTGGTGGGTGGTGTGGGATGGGGTGTGGTGGTGTGGTGTGGTGTGTGTGGTGTGTGGTGTGGTGTGGTGTGGTTGTGTGGGATGGGGTGGTGTGGGATGGGTGGTGGTGTGGGGGTGGTTGGTGTGGTGGTGTGGTGTGTGGTGTGGTGGTGTGGTGTGGTGGGTGTGTGGTGTGGTGTGGTGTGGTGTGTGTGGTGGTGGGGTGGGTGTGTGGTGGTGGTGGTGTGTGTGTGGTGGTGTGTGTGGGATGGGGTGGGGTGGGTGGTGGTGTGGTGTGGTGGTGTGTGGTGTGTGTGTGGTGTGGTGTGGGTGTGGGTGGTGTGGGTGGGTGGGTGGGTGGGGTGGTGTGGTGTGTGGTGGGTGTGGGTGGTGTGGTGGTGGTGGTGGTGTGGTGTGGGTGGTGTGGGTGGGTGGGGGGGTGGTGGGTGGGTGGGTGGGGGGTGTGGGGTGGTGTGGCGTGGTGTGGGGTGGGTGTGGTGGGTGGGTGGTGTGGTGTGGTGTGGGGTGTGGTGGTGGTTGGGTGGTGGGTGTGGTGGGTGGTGTGTGGTGTGGTGTGGCGTGGTGTGGGGTGGTGTGGTGGTGGGGGGTGGGGTGGTGTGGTGTGGGTGGGTGGGTGGTGTGGGTGTGGGGTGTGGGTGTGTGGTGGTGTGGTGGTTGGTGTGTGGTGTGGTGGTTGGTGTGGTGTGGTGTGGTGTGTGTGGTGTGGTGTGGTGTGGGTGGTGTGGTGGTGGGGTGGGGGTGGGGTGGTGTGGTGTGGGGTGTGGGTGGTGTGGGTGGTGGTGTGGGGTGGGGTGTGTGTTGTGGTGTTATGGGTGGTGGTGTGGGTTGGGTGGTGTGTTGGTTGTGGTGTAGTGGGTGTGGGGTGGGTGTGGTGTGGGGTGGGTGGGGGTGGTGGTGGTGTGATATGGTGTGGTGTGGTGTAGGGGTGTGGTGGTGGTGGGTGGGGGGTGGGTTGGATATGGTGTGGGTGGTGGGGTGGTGTGGGTGTGGTGGTGTGGGTGGTGTGGTGGTGTGGGGTGTGGGTGGGTGTGGGTGTTGTTGCGTGATATGGTTGTGGTGGGTGGTGGTGTGATATGGTGTGGTTGTAGTGGGGGTGTGGGTGGGGTGTGTGGGTGGGTGGGGTGGTGTGGTGTGTATGGTGTGGTGTGGGTGTGGGGGGGTGGGGTGTGGGGGTGGCTTTGTGTGGTGTGTGGTGTGGTGTGGTGTAGGGGTGTGGGGTGGGGTGGGTGTGTGATATGGGTGGTGTGAGGTGTGGTTGGTGTTGGTGTGGGTGGGTGGGGTGGGGTGGTGTGGTGTGGTGGTGGTGTGTATGGTAGGGTGGTGGGTGTGGTGTGGTGTGGTGTGGGTGTGTGTGGTGTGGGTGGGGTGGGTGGTGTGGTGGTGTGGTGTTGTGTGATGTGGTGTGGTGTGTGTGGTGGTTAGTGGTGGGTGGGTGGGGTGTGTTTGGTGTGGGGTGGTGTGGGGTGGTGTGGGGTGGTGTGGTGTGTGTGTAGTGGGGTTTGGGGTGTGTTGGGGTGGTGTGGTGTGGGGTGGGGTGGTGTTGTTGCGTGATATGGTGTGGGGTGGGGTGGGGTGGTGGTGTGGTGGGGGTGTAGTGGGGTGTGGGGTGTGTGTGTGTGGGGTGGTGTGGTGTGGTGGGGGTGGTGTGGTGTGGGGTGGTGTGGTGTGATATGGTGTGGTGTAGTGGGGTGTGGGGTGGTGTGGTGTGGGGTGGTGGTTGTGATATGGTGTGGTGTGATGGGGTGTGGTGTGGTGTGGGGTGGGGTGGGGGTGGTGTGGGGTGGCGTGGTGTGGCGTGGTGTGGTGTGTTGTGGTGTGGTGTGGGGTGGTGTGGTGCATGGATGGTCCCCCTCACTGACCTCAATGGTGTGGATCAGCTCCAGGTAGCGCAGGTCCCTGATGCGGATGAAGGCTTTCTTGGCGGTCTCAAAGTCCAACCCTTCCAGGGCCTCATGGGCCAGGGCCTCCCAGTCCCCCTCCGTCACGCCCAGACAGGCAATCTGATAGGCGTCTCTGAGGACACACCACCCGGCCAGTCCAGTCACCAACACCAACAACAACACTTCGTCACCAGCAGCAGTATTTTGGACACACACTTCTCTCTCTCTCGCTCTCTCTCTCTCTCTCTTCTCTCTCTCTCTCTCTCCCCTCTTCTCTCTCTCTTTTCTCTCTCTCTCCATTGGAAAAGTCATGCCTGTGATTAATGTATATAAATATCTAGGAATCTGTTTTTCTACAAAGCTTAGTTTCACAACTGCATGTAAAGATCTGGCAAGTCGAGGTAAAAGAAGCTTGTAAATTGTTTTGAAAAAAAATTACGATTATTGAATAATAATGCTTTTGACTTGTTCATTAAGATATTTGATGCACAAATACAACCCACTGTGTTATATGGCGCGAACATTTGGGGACTGGATGCAGCTGTAACACATTGTGAATCAGTACACCTCTTTGCTTTAAAGCAGTTTTTAGGCTTAGATAGACATACACCTAATGATCTTGTTTATAGTGAAACCAATAGATATCCTCTCTCTGTTAATGCTGCTGTAAGATGCATTAGACATTGGATGAAGATTCTGCATATGGATGAGTGCAGGTTACCTTTTAAGTCTTGCAAGATGCTTTATGATCAAGATGTCAAGGGGAAAAGCACCCGGGCTTCACAAATATGTACCTGTTTATGTGAACTTGGCTTTGGGTTTATTTGGCTCAATCAAAGCGTCGGAAATTGTAGAGAGTTTATCAAGGTTTTCAGGCAAAGACTGATTGACTGCCGTTGGCAGCAGTGGAGTGGTCATATAAAAAACAGTGAAAGATTTCAAATGTACAGACAATTTATAGGTTCACACGATGTCAAACCTTATCTAAAGCTTGATATGGACATACATTTGAAAAGGATTATGTCTAAGTTTAGACTTGGTGTATTAGACATAAATGTTCATAAATTTAGATATATAGAACATGATGATGATGACCTCAGGTTGCTATGCCCATTATGTAAGCAAACAGTGGAAGATGAAGTTCATTTTGTGCTGCGCTGTCCAGTATTAGAAGATGTAAGACAGAATTACATTCCGGTAAAGTATAGTAGACAGCCTAATTTATTTAGATTCTGTCTACTCATGGCATCTAGTCACCCTGAGATTGTACGCAGCCTTGCTTTATATTTGTGTAAAGCCTTTAGAATAAGAGATATCTTGGTTTCTTAACCACTACACTGCCTTACCCCGGAAATTTTCCGGGGCTAAACCTGCACACTTTACGCCTACAACCCGGAAAATTTCCAGGGTGTCGAACCGAAGTAAACAAGCCTGCTTCCTTGACTACAGTTAAAGGGAAAGAACTCCAAAATTAATGGAGATCACTCTCCTGTTGCTTGGCAACATTCAGCTGCAAAAACGATCGTTTTTTAGCTCGTATTTTGTGTTTTTATGCATGACTGCTTGGGAAGTTCTTGTTCAAAATGGCTGACACTTCTTGTTGAAGGCATCAATAACTTTACACAGCTGTAAAAGTGGCAAAAAACCCTGTAGATTTACCTAACAGTGATAAAAACAATCACGTATGATTCAGGAGATCATGTATTTAAAAAACAATGAATGAGATTTGGCCTAGACTTATGTTTGATGTTATTGAGATGGGGGGTACTCAGAATGACAGTAGTGATGAAAAAATCGTATTTTTGGTCGAATTTTTACATTTTAGATATATTTTCGCAGTTAAATATCATGCTAACTAATTTGAGCTTGCCTTGAAGTAATCTACGATATATATATACTGTCATTGGGAAGACTATCAGAAATATTCATTTAGTAGTTTCTGAGTAAGAGGGATATGAACATAGCAGTAGTACATAAGAATTTTATTCCCCGGTGTATAGGGTGCACTTGCACTGGGCAGTTAAGAGGTTAAGTCATATTTCTGGGAACTGATTTTTATTGTGGTAGTTGTGGGTATACACTAACATTTTGGTTTTTTGTGTTACTTATTTTTCTTACTAAAATACTGAGCAGTTTGGCAACCCCCCTTCATGTATGGGCCAATGGCCTTTTTGTGAATAAATCTTTCGAGTTTGAGTTTGAGTTCTCTGTCTGTCTCTCTCTCTCTCTCTTGAGCTTCCTACTGCTTCAACCCTCAATAAAAAATAAAATAAAATGAAACTGTAGGAAAAAATCCGTACAAGTAGTGGAAACAGGCAGCGTCCCAAGAACAGCACCATGGCCCTAAGCTAGGCCTCTGGTGTTGCGCTGTGCTCTGTGTGTGCCTTGTTTGACGACTGCACTTCTTGTCGCACCATTGACGGAACGCAGACACAAAGAAAACAACAACAACAACGACAACAACAACAACTTCAAAGAAAACGACAACAACGACAACAACAACTTCAACAACATCTGACAGGTGAATGAATGAAGACCTAGCTGTGTGCAGGACTCACCGGAACATTTTCTTCTCCAGGTACTGGTACATGGGGGCGGACTGAGGGACGTCGACAGAGGACATGGCGTACACATGCAGGCAGAAGATCTTGGAGCCGGTGAAGCCCACCACAAAGCCCTGCACACACCAACCACCGCCACTGTCACCACGCCACTCCCCCTGCCCTCAACATGCTGGCCCCTAGAGAAGTTGAGGTCTCTGACGCCTCGCTTCCCCTACGACCTTATAGGTTATGGGACACCTTTACCTTTTTTTATTTACTCACGCTGCTCCTGCTGTCACTGAGGGGCGATACACTGTCAGTATATTTGCACAGCACAAAGCAGTTCTGTGTCTATGTCACGCAAGTTTCCCTGTCTTGTCAGCAGTTTCTCGCATGTTAGCCACAGCCCCAATGATGGCTGTGCTGTTTTCGGGGGCTTTAGCATAGTGGTCAGTGTTGAGATTTTTTTTTTTAAACCACACACACAACTGCAAACTGTGTCCTCTACAGGTGTTAAAAAAACACACACACACAAAAAACGATGGATTCTGGTCACACACACTGAAGACTGTGTCCTCTACAGGTGTTACCCCCCCATGGATTCTGGTCACACACACTGAAAACTGTGTCCTCTACAGGTGTTAAACACCCCATGGACTCTGGTCACACACACTGAAAACTGTGTGATCCCATCGTGAAGAGAGACACTGCCTCCTTGAAAGTCACCATGCTAGGACAAGGTGGATCGTCACCGCCCAATGCTGCAACACTGAGCTTGTCTGGCCTGTAGCTGGCCAGGTGTCTGGTTGCATGCTGCATATACCTGTGTCAGCCATACTGGTTGCATGCTGCATATACCTGTGTCATCCATACTGGTTAACAGGCTGCATATACCTGTGTCATCCATACTGGTTAACAGGTTGCATATACCTATGTCATCCATACTGGTTAACAGGTTGCATATACCTGTGTCATCCATACCACCAGGTAACAGGTTGAACGCTGCATACACGTGTCATCCATACCAACAGTTGTTACATAACGCATGTCTTCGCAGACAGGACTCCAGTTTGTAGTCTCTTCAGGACTTTCAGGGGAGTGAAGTCAGTACCAGTGTGAACTCCAGAGGGAAGGGGGGGGCAATCCCCTTGATCTAAGCCTCAGCTTAGATGTTTGCAAGTTGGCCACTCTAACCCCCCCCCCCCCCCCTCCCTCACCACCACTCTCCCAACACTGTGTCTGTGCAAAACAACATTTCTCCTGGTGCTTGTTTACTCCCCGTAGGCAAAATCAAGTAACTACAGTGACTACTAAATCAAATAACTACAGTGACTGTTAAATCAAATAACTACAGTGACTACTAAATCAAATAACTACAGTGGTAAAGGGTAAAGGAGTCCCATAACCTATAAGGTCGTAGGGGAGCGAGGCGTCAGAGACCTCACTTCTCTAGGGCCAGCATATTGAGGGCGGCGCCCATCTCCTCTCCCTCGCTGCTTTACCTTCCCTGACCCTAAAGAGGGCAGGTACCCATTTACAGCTGGGTGAACTGGGGGAACTGTACTGAAGCCAAGGCGCGCAAACGGTCACCCATCCAAGTGGTAACCACTCTCGACGCTGCTTAACTTGGCTGGGGGAAAGCGAGTGCTCCGACCACTGAGCTATCCCGTCCCCTACTGTAGTCCCCTAACTACAGTGACTACTTCAAATAGCTACAGTGACTGCTAAATCAAATAACTACAGTGACTGCTAAATCAAATAACTACAGTGACTACTTCAAATAACTACAGTGACTGCTAAATCAAATAACTACAGTGACTACTTCAAATAACTACAGTGACTGCTAAATCAAATAACTACAGCGACTGCTAAATCAAATAACTACAGTGACTACTTCAAATAACTACAGTGACTACTTCAAATAACTACAGTGACTGTTAAATCAAATAACTACAGTGACTGTTAAATCAAATAACTACAGTGACTGTTAAATCAAATAACTACAGCGACTGTTAAATCAAATAACTACAGTGACTGTTAAATCAAATAACTACAGTGACTGCTAAATCAAATAACTACAGTGACTGTTAAATCAAATAACTACAGTGACTGTTAAATCAAATAACTACAGAGACTACTTCAAATAACTACAGTGACTGTTAAATCAAATAACTACAGTGACTGTTAAATCAAATAACTACAGTGACTGTTAAATCAAATAACTACAGTGACTGTTAAATCAAATAACTACAGAGACTACTTCAAATAACTACAGTGACTGTTAAATCAAATAACTACAGTGACTGTTAAATCAAATAACTACAGTGACTGCTTCAAATAACTACAGTGACTGTTAAATCAAATAACTACAGTGACTGTTAAATCAAATAACTACAGTGACTGCTTCAAATAACTACAGTGACTGTTAAATCAAATAACTACAGTGACTACTTCAAATAACTACAGTGACTGTTAAATCAAATAACTACAGTGACTGTTAAATCAAATAACTACAGTGACTGCTTCAAATAACTACAGTGACTAATTTCAAATTTTCTGAAGAGACAAAGGCCCACAACCTGCAGTTTCTGTTGGTGCACAGGGAAGTTGCTGGCCTTGATGTTGAGCATTCCATTGCCGGAGAAGCAGAGCATGTCTTCATAGCTGGTGTTCCACGCCACGCTGTTGGCGTTCGGCTCCTGGACAAGAAAGACAATAAACCAAATGCTGAAAACATGCCAGCTTTGCCAAATCTTCAGGTCTTCCTGGCCCCTGTTAACCCCTTCATTGCTATCATAGTTTGCCAAGTTCCATGCAAAGAAACACAAAAATCACGCCTTTGGCTTTCATGTGCTTATAATTCAGAAGATATTGAAGACAGCTACATAACTAGCACATAAACTTATTTGTGAAGGTGATTTTCTACTTTTTCTTTTTTTGTGTGTGAAAAATAAGATTCGGTATTTTCCAACTGCTAAGGGTATCGTGCTTGCTAACACACTCACATGTCCCCTGGAGGTGGGAAAAAAGACAATTCTTTTAATCATCATGCTGTGTCACATGTTCATCAGATCACAAACAGAGGGATTTTTGGCTAAGCTGGATGAAATACAAAGAGTGCTGAATTATGACAAACAGCGTTCGTCAACTGAGCATTGCAGACAGCATTGGTCATGACGAATGCTGTTCATCAATAGCGCAGTGAAAAGGTTAAGTTAGTCTGTCAACTGTTGCTGGAGCCAATGATCTCCAACGCTACATCCAAAGAGCTAGTGCAGCTTACAGCGTTCTTTGGCAGCAAATACACATCAACACTACAAACTCTCTCTGTGGATGGACAAAATCTTTGCCATCTTCTTTTTCATCAATTCAAAGTGCTAGTCAACAATAAAAAATTAAAAAATACAAACACGTCAATTCAGGACTAACAACACTGCTTGCTGAGAATCGTCAGCAAAAAGTCTCTCTACTGACACTGTAAATGCTGACAACAAAAATGCCAGCCTCTGAACAGAGCTGAAAGGAATGCTTCTACAGAACTGAGTTCATATCCTATTTCATGCAGCCTGACCAACAGAAAGCAAGCTCCATTGCAAACAAGCCATCAGTGTCACCTGAAAAAGCTCTTTGGCGAGCAGGTCGAACTGTGTTGCCTGAAAAAGAACATCTTTGTTCAACAGGTTGAACTGTGTTGCCTGAAAAAGGACATCTTTGTTCAACAGGTTGAACTGTGTTGCCTGAAAAAGAACATCTTTGTTCAACAGGTTGAACTGTGTTGCCTGAAAAAGGACATCTTTGTTCAACAGGTTGAACTGTGTTGCCTGAAAAAGGACATCTTTGTTCAACAGGTTGAACTGTGTTGCCTGAAAAAGAACATCTTTGTTCAACAGGTTGAACTGTGTTGCCTGAAAAAGAACATCTTTGTTCAACAGGTTGAACTGTGTTGCCTGAAAAAGAACATCTTTGTTCAACAGGTTGAACTGTGTTGCCTGAAAAAGAACATCTTTGTTCAACAGGTTGAACTGTGTTACCTGGAAAAGAACATCTTTGTTCAACAGGTTGAACTGTGTTGCCTGAAAAAGGACATCTTTGTTCAACAGGTTGAACTGTGTTACCTGGAAAAGGACATCTTTGTTCAACAGGTTGAACTGTGTTACCTGGAAAAGGAGGTCTTTAGTGGAGAGGTCATAGACCAGGCAGATGTTGTGCTCGTCCACCACGGCCAGCTTGCCCCGACTACAGCTGAGGTCCAGACACCTCACTGACGTGTTCTGCTTCAGCAGCAGGATGGGGAAGGGGTTGTCCGCAAAGATCTTCATGATCTGAAAGCAGTCCACCACAAGTCTGCATCATCCACTGTCAACATGGGAGCCTACACAGTTTTCATTAGATCAGTGGGAAAGCATGGGACAATCTTCACAGACCTTCACTACAAGCACAATGACTGCTGATGGCTTTGTCTCAGGCTTCTGAAAGTTTTGTATACCCACAGGTACTAAGGCTACAAATGAAGATGGGTTTTCTGAAATCAGTGGGGGGAAAAGAAGAAGAAGGAGTTGAGGCACAGATCAGTACACAGTAATGTTCTGCTGCAACTAGTCGTTTCATTCCAGAGCACCCAGTTGATTAAGCAGTTGATAAAATATCTGAACGCTCATCTTCCTAGTTTTACAGGCAGGCCTGGTGCAGTGTATCTGGGATATTCCCTCTGACCTGACACCTTGAAAAAGCTGAGGCTGGACCGGAAATCTTACATTGTTGGCTGCTCTATTTAACCACTTTCAAACTGCCATTTCAAATCCACCATACTTTTACGATACAAACAACGGCAGACTGATGAAAGAGGACAAATTGATCCAACAAGTGTCTGCCACACTGATTACTACTATCATCCCCTTTCCTGACTCAATACCCTGACAGAGTCGTGTCAAACTCATCAAGCTTCCCTTCAACAGTTTTTACTTGTCTTTGATATTATCAAACTGTAGGGAAAACACACTTTGTCATATACAACACTCAGTTGGAGAAAGACAACAAGAGTGTTTCAATGCATGCAGGAACTTAACAAGAAATCACAGTATGGAAGTTTACCCTTGTGAGCAGATAATACCCCCCAAACATTATAGTTTTTGTGTCATTCGTCACCTGAACAGTGGGTTCACCACTGGTGAGATTTGTGTATGTGACCGTTTACCCAGCATTAAGATAGTTGCACACCCACTTCACCACTTCAGGGATGAAGTCTTTATGAAAGTAGCATGCGGCGACATGAGAAGGCAGCAGAAAGAAATGATGCATGAGTGCAGGAAAGCATGTTGTGAGTGTCAACCTTGTATGTAGACTGGAGATAGGCAGGGTTCAGTCGCCTGGTATCCGTCTGTGGTGTCACTGGATGTTGTATGGGTGGGGGGGGCGGCCTGGGCGGAGGTGGGGGGGGTGGGGGGGGGGGGGGGGGGGGGGGGGTCCTCTGGTGCTCACAGTGACTGAAACCAACTCCACTCCCCTGAAAGCCAGGATGAGATTGTGAACTGAGGTGCTGTGAATAAATGTCCACACACCCTGCACACATGTCAAACCCCATCCTCTTTTTGTGAAAGAGCATCCCAGCTAGGGCTGCTGGAATGGCAGACATAATATACCCAGCATACACTGTGCTACCTCAACATGATGGGCTCTCTGGTTACACAGTTCCTGAGACACTCAAACCCAAACCCTGATGACACTTCAAGGAGTTCAGGGAGAAGTCGACACAAGACACAGGACAAGGCAGGAGACAAGACAGGAGACAAGACAGGAGACAAGACAGGAGACAAGACAGGAGACAAGACAGGAGACAAGACAGGAGACAAGACACAGGACAAGACAGGAGACAAGACAGGAGACAAGACAGGAGACAAGACAGGAGACAAGACAGGAGACAAGACACAGGACAAGACAGGAGACAAGACAGGAGACAAGACAGGAGACAAGACACAGGACAAGACAGGAGACAAGGACAGGAGACAAGACAGGACATGACAGGAGACAAGACACAGGACAAGACACAGGACAAGACAGGAGACAAGACAGGAGACAAGACACAGGACAAGACAGGAGACAAGACACAGGACAAGGCAGGAGACAAGACACAGGACAAGACAGGACATGACAGGAGAACAAGACACAGGACAAGACACAGGACAAGACAGGAGACAAGACAGGAGACAAGACACAGGACAAGACAGGAGACAAGACACAGGACAAGACAGGACATGACAGGAGACAAGACACAGGACAAGACACAGGACAAGACAGGAGACAAGACAGGAGACAAGACACAGGACAAGACAGGAGACATGACAGGAGACAAGACAGGACAAGACAGGAGACAAGACAGGAGACAAGACAGGACATGACAGGAGACAAGACACAGGACAAGACACAGGACAAGACAGGAGACAAGACAGGAGACAAGACACAGGACAAGACAGGAGACAAGACAGGAGACAAGACACAGGACATGACAGGAGACAAGACACAGGACAAGACAGGAGACAAGACACAGGACAAGACACAGGACAAGGCAGGAGACAAGACACAGGACAAGACACAGGACAAGGCAGGAGACAAAACACAGACAAGACACAGGACAAGACACAGGACAAGGCAGGAGACAAGACAGGAGACAAGACAGGAGACAAGACAGGAGACAAGACAGGAGACAAGACACAGGACAAGACACAGGACAAGGCAGGAGACAAGACACAGGACAAGACACAGGACAAGGCAGGAGACAAAACACAGGACAAGACACAGGACAAGACACAGGACAAGGCAGGAGACAAGACAGGAGACAAGACAGGAGACAAGACACAGGAGACAAGACAGGAGACAAGACAGGAGACAAGACAGGAGACAAGACAGGAGACAAGACAGGAGACAAGACACAGGACAAGGCAGGAGACAAGACAGGAGACAAGACAGGAGACAAGACAGGAGACAAGACACAGGAGACAAGACAGGAGACAAGACAGGAGACAAGGCAGGAGACAAGACAGGAGACAAGACACAGGACAAGACAGGAGACAAGACAGGAGACAAGACAGGACATGACAGGAGACAAGACACAGGACAAGACACAGGACAAGACAGGAGACAAGACAGGAGACAAGACACAGGACAAGACAGGAGACAAGACAACAGGACAAGGCAGGAGACAAGACAGGAGACAAGACAGGAGACAAGACAGGAGACAAGACAGGAGACAAACACAGGACAAGACAGGAGACAAGACAGGAGACAAGACACAGGACAAGACACAGGACAAGACAGGAGACAAGACAGGAGACAAGACAGGAGACAAGACAGGAGACAAGACACAGGACAAGACAGGAGACAAGACAGGAGACAAGACAGGAGACAAGACAGGAGACAAGACAGGAGACAAGACACAGGACAAGACAGGAGACAAGACAGGAGACAAGACACAGGACAAGACACAGACAAGACAGGAGACAAGACAGGAGACAAGACAGGAGACAAGACAGGAGACAAGACAGGAGACAAGACAGGAGACAAGACACAGACAAGACAGGAGACAAGCAGGAGACAAGACAGGAGACAAGACACAGACAAGACAGGAGACAAGACAGACAAGGCAGGAGACAAGACAGGAGACAAGACAGGAGACAAGACAGGAGACAAGACAGGAGACAAGACACAGGACAAGACACAGGACAAGACAGGAGACAAGACAGGAGACAAGACAGGAGACAAGACAGGAGACAAGGCAGGAGACAAGACAGGAGACAAGACAGGAGACAAGACAGGACAAGACAGGAGACAAGACAGGAGACAAGACAGGACAAGACAGGAGACAAGACAGGAGACAAGACAGGAGACAAGACAGGACAAGACAGGAGACAAGACAGGACAAGACAGGAGACAAGACAGGAGACAAGACAGGAGACAAGACAGGAGACAAGACAGGAGACAAGGCAGGAGAGGAAAAAACAAGCCAAAGCTACCTGTCCATTTTTCAGCCCCACCAGCAGACCCTCCCGTCCCGCAGGCCCCCCAATGACCTTGATGTAGCGGATCAGTGACTCCATGATCCACTCTCTCTCCTTCACCCCTTGGAACGACAGACACTGCAGTCGCTTCTCCTGTAACATCACCATGTAGAAACAGTCAGCTGACGCTTTTACAATGTAGAAACAGTTGGCTGATGCTTTTACAAGGTAGAAACAAGCTGATGCTTTTACAATGTAGAAACAGTTGGCTGATGCTTTTACAATGTAGAAACAGTTGGCTGAAGCTTTTACAATGTAGAAACAGTTGGCTGACGCTTTTACAATGTAGAAACAGTTGGCTGAAGCTTTTACAATGTAGAAACAGTTGGCTGATGCTTTTACAAGGTAGAAACAAGCTGATGCTTTTACTTTTACAATGTAGAAACAGTTAGCTGAAGCTTTTACAATGTAGAAACAGTTAGCTGAAGCTTTTACAATGTAGAAACAGTTGGCTGATGCTTTTACAGTGTAGAAACAGTTGGCTGATGCTTTTACAATGTAGAAACAGTTGGCTGATGCTTTTACAATGTAGAAACAGTTGGCTGATGCTTTTACAATGTAGAAACAGTTGGCTGATGCTTTTACAATGTAGAAACAGTTGGCTGATGCTTTTACAATGTAGAAACAGTTGGCTGATGCTTTTACAATGTGGAAACAGTTGGCTGATGCTTTTACAGTGTAGAAACAGTTGGCTGATGCTTTTACAAGGTAGAAACAGTTGGCTGATGCTTTTACAGTGTAGAAACAGTTGGCTGATGCTTTTACAATGTAGAAACAGTTGGCTGATGCTTTTACAGTGTAGAAACAGTTGGCTGATGCTTTTACAATGTAGAAACAGTTGGCTGATGCTTTTACAGTGTAGAAACAGTTGGCTGATGCTTTTACAGTGTAGAAACAGTTGGCTGATGCTTTTACAATGTAGAAACAGTTGGCTGATGCTTTTACAATGTAGAAACAGTTGGCTGATGCTTTTACAGTGTAGAAACAGTTGGCTGATGCTTTTACAATGTAGAAACAGTTGGCTGATGCTTTTACAGTGTAGAAACAGTTGGCTGATGCTTTTACAATGTAGAAACAGTTGGCTGATGCTTTTACAGTGTAGAAACAGTTGGCTGATGCTTTTACAATGTAGAAACAGTTGGCTGATGCTTTTACAATGTAGAAACAGTTGGCTGATGCTTTTACAATGTAGAAACAGTTGGCTGATGCTTTTACAAGGTAGAAACAGTTGGCTGAAGCTTTTACAATGTAGAAACAGTTGGCTGATGCTTTTACAGTGTAGAAATTCTTTTGTGCCAGTAAGCATTCGAATTCTGAATTCACAATGATGTTGACTACCTAGTTTTTACATTTCTCTGAATTATCTGCCTGATTGTCATTGTTACGAGTGTAGTCAATACATAATTATGTGTGGGTGGGTGCGTGTGTGCGTGGGTGTGTGAAATAAGTCTGTGTTCTAGTCAACTGTCTTAAAACATTGAATTCATATATTGGTGTATGGTGTGGGTGTGTGTGGGCGTGTTCGCACACATACGTACGTGCGTGTGTACGTGCTGCGTATATGCGTGCGTAAAAATAAGTTTTTATGTCTTCTAGTCAATGGGTTTAAAATTGTGTTCACAATTGATGTGTGTGCGTGCAGGTGTTTGCGTGTGTGTGCGCATGCGTGCGTGTGTGTGGTGTGTGTGTGTGTGTTCGTGACATTTTATTTGAAAACCAATATGAAATCTAGCTTTTGTGTCTTTGATATATTTGAATTTATCAATGTGCCTGTCAGTATTGTAATTGCCCTTCATGGGATGATTAAAGTGTTTTTGACTTGACTTGACTTGAAACAGTTAGCGGAAGCTTTTACAATGTAGAAACAGTTGGCTGAAGCTTTTACAAGGTAGAAAAAGTTGGCTGATGCTTTTATAATGTAGAAAAAGTTGGCTGATGCCTTTATAGCCACCTTACAGACACTGCAGTCGCTTCTCCTGTGACACAGCACAATATAGAAACCTTCTCCTGAGGCTTTTACAGCCATCTTACAGCTATCATCATTATTATATCAAAACACACTGCAGTCACTTCTCCTGTGACACAGTACAATATAAAAACCTTTTCCTGAGGCTTTTACAGCCATCTTACAGCTATCATCATTATTATATCAAAACACACTGCAGTCACTTCTCCTGTGACACAGTACAATATAAAGACCTTTTCCTGAGGCTTTTACAGCCATCTTACAGCTATCATCATTATTATATGCAAGCGCTTTGATTTGTTTTTGCAAGATATAGCGCTATACAAATTCCATTTATTATTATTATTATTATATCAAAACACAATGCAGTCACTTCTCCTGTGACAACGCACATGAACAAAGAGTTCACTGAGGCTTTTTCAGCCATCTTAAAACTATTCAATGTCATCATGACTCCACACAGAGGCATGGCAGTCACTTCTCCTGTGACACAGCACAGGTGTGCAGTATCCGTTGTCTTTCTAAACCATCACACTTATCCCCGCAGTCACAATGGGGCTTCTGTCATGCTGGGCAACCTGCTGCATGTGCAAAATGTCACACCAACCTCAGAGCCCCAGCCCAGGAACAAACAAACAAACAAACAAAAAATCACATAACTGTCATCATCGCTACATAACAAAAAGTTCAGTAATGACGACAATATTCAGGTTTTGCTGTTGGCAGGCACTGCAGCTGTTTCCCCTGCAGCGGGGCACACAAATACAGGTTAAGGTTTTCTGTTACGGTTTGGAGGGGGGGTCCATATCTTTTTTAATATCATCATCATTACAGCATAGCACATGTACACAGGGTTAGAGGGGGGGTTGGGGGGGTTTGGTTTGTGGTGGTTTTTTCCTTATCTGTTTTGCTATCATCAGCAACATTTTTTCATTACAGACACTGCAGTCTTTTCCCAAATCGTGGCACATGAGAAAAGAATCAGATGTTGTTTTTAAACATCCTATAACTATCACCATCGTTACACAACAAAAGTGTTGTCATGGTTACCCTAACAAAGCTTTATCACATGTGACTTCTCCTTGACTTTCCCTGAACTCCTTGAGGAGTCCTTGAGGCACTGCGTGTGCTGAATTTTTCAGGCAGTAACTCACAGGCGAGGTAACCTGGGACCCCACCTCTCTTACCTCCCTTTTCATATGTTCAAAGAGTTGGGGGAGGGATGGGGGGGGTGGGGTGGGCTGTTAAACTAGCATGTAACTATCATCTCATCACATAAAATGTCTACAAGAGTTATGAAAAGAAAGTGTTTGTCATATGTATAAAAAGTTAAAAACTTTTAAACTATCATTTCACCATCATCACTATCACACACACACACAATTTTTGTTTTTTACAGCTCACAAGTTCCAAAATGGCTACGAACCCCCCCGCCCCCCCCCCCCCCCCCCCCCCCCCCCCCCCCCCCCCCCTTCCTTTGAGATTTCTCCCCTGTGCTCCAAAGAGTGGTGAAGGAGTTGACAGGAGAGAGAGAGAGAAGTCAGGTGTGGCAGGCCAATGGTTGTCAAGTTGTCTGTCTGGCTGGCTACCTGGCAGAGGATGATGTGCTGGGAGCAGACCACCAGCAGGTTACACTCGAACTTCTTGTTGATCTTCTCCTTCACGCGGTAGTGCATGTCCGCCAGGTCATCAGAGTACAGCTCGTACACCACAATTCTGTCTGGCAGCTGCACCTGCAAACACACACACACACATACAACACACAATACACACAACACTACATACATTACACACACACATACACACAATATTACAACAATACTAAACACACTACACACATAACACACAAATACACATATAAACATACACACAATACACACACATATACACACACACAATACACACACACATATACACTACACACACAATAAAACATACACCACACAAACATACAACAACACATACACACATATACTATACACACAACAACACACATATACACACACACACACATATACACACACACACATACAACTATACACACACACACATATAACACACACACATACACACACACATACACACATAACACACAATATACACACAACACACACATACATACACACACATATACACACACACACATACACATATACAACACACATAACACACACACACAATACACACATACACAACATATACACACCATACAATACAACACACACATAAACACAACAACACAATACACACACATACAACACACATATACACACACACACACATACACACACATATACACACAAACCAATACATACACACACACATATACACACAACAACACACACATATACACACAACACACTATACACATACACACATTACACACACATAACACACACACATATACCACACACACATATACACACACACATATACACACATAACACATCACACTACATACACACATATAACACATACACACACATATACACACAACACACATACACACACACACACATAACACACCATATACACACAACACACACACATATACACACATATACAACACACACATACACACACAACACATTACATACACACAATATACACACACACACATATACACACACACATATACACACACACACATACACACATATACCCACACACACATAACACACACACATATACACACACACACACCAAACACATACATACACACACATATACATACACACACATATCAAACAATGCAAATATAGATGTGTATACTCACAGAGGTATAGGTCTGCATGCACACACACACACACACACACACACACACACACACACAAACACACACACACACACAAACACACACACACAGAGAAACACACACACACAAGACAAAGACACACACACACATACACACACACAAACACAAAGACACACACACACACACTCACATATCCATATAACTCCAACTCCATTTAACTCCATATATATGTTATTGTCTTTTCTTGTTTGATTTGTATAGTTTACCTTAGATTAGGTTTTTTATTCTATGTCTGCATATACATTTTTTTTCTCATTTTTTTTTTCTTTAGATGGCTTGATGAAACAAAGCAAATGCACTGCTTATTCAATGTACCATCTGAAAATAAAAGTTTGACTTTGACTTTGACAAACCCAAACACACAAACACACACACAAAAACACAAAGACACACACATAATGAAATAGAGAGAACATGACAAAGATAACAACAAACAAGACAGAGAGGGGAGGGGGGGCTGTTGCTCATACCGCCAGCCTGTTTCTGTAGATGGCAATCTTCTTCACCAGGTCACGGCACTTGATCCTCACTGCAAAATAACAAACAGTATCACCATCAGAACAACCTTGATCCTCACTGCAAAATAACAAACAGTATCACCATCAGAACAACCTTGACCCTCACTGCAAAATAACAAACAGTATCACCATCATAACAACCTTGATCCTTACTGCAAAATAACAGTATCACCATCATAACAACCTTGATCCTCACTGCAAAATTAATGAACAGTATCACCATCATAACAACCTCTTGTTCCATTTCAGTTTTGTCCTGCCCTCAACAGCCAAAACCCCATCACCCTGCCGAGTATACAACCTGTATGTGTGTGTGTGAGTGTGTGTGTATGTGCGTGCGTGCGTGCGAGCGTGTGCGTATACATTTGAATTTGTAAATAAACAAAACAAAACAAAACCAACAACTATTAATTGTAACTGGCTGCGTGTAAATGAGTAGGATGAATGAAAGTGCTTTGATTTGTTTTTTGCAAGATATAGCACTATATAAATTCCATTTATTATTATTATTATTATTATTATAACAACCTTGATCCTCACTGCAAAATAACGAACAGTATCACTATCATAACAACCTTAATCCTCACTACAAAGTAACGTACAATATTACACATCATACTGCGGTTATACATAACAACCTTGATGCTCAATGCAAAGTAATGAACAATATCATTATCACACACAATACTGCTGGACATGATGACCCAGGCACATGAACACATTTCTTACCGCGGCACGAGTCCCTTGTGACTTACTCCTTGTTTACAAGAGACCGCGGCACGAGGGACTCGTGACTTACTCCTTGTTTACAAGAGACCGCGGCACGAGGGACTCGTGTCCTGAACATTACTTTAGTTTTTGGCGAAAAGTTTCAGTTAGCCTAGCTAACTTCCTTTTTATATGAAGGGGGATTACTCTCGGTTCTTCCTGTGCCACATGTCAACTGTGTGTTTGATGCAGACGACATGGAAAAGCAAAGAAATGTATCAATTTTCTGAGGGTCATGAGTGATTGTGCATGGGTGACGTCAGTGGGCACAACACTGATGTCTGATGATGGGTGGGAACCGATTTGGATGAGAATTCTTTCACGTCTGGACTATTGTAATTCTCTTTTGTCTGGTCTGCCAGCATCAGCTATCCACTCCCTTCAACGTATACAAAACTCCGCAGCTCGACTAGTTCTCAGAAAGAAAAAAATTGAGCACATTACCCCTCTCTTGCGATCTCTCCACTGGCTGCCTGTGCCACAGAGAGTAAATTATAAGATCAGTGCCCTCTGTTACAAATGTCTCCACAAAACTGCACCCTCCTACCTCTGTGAATGTCTTAACCTGTACACTCCTTCACGTTCCCTCCGCTCTACTGCAGATACCTTGTGCCTACGAATACCTAGATTCAACCAATCCACTGTTGGCCGCCGCTCTTTCTCTATTTCGGGTCCATCGACCTGGAATGAGCTCCCTCTCTCTCTTCGCCAGAAACTTAGTTATGACATTTTAAAATCCAGCCTCAAGAAATATTTATTTCAAACCTAAGATTTCCCCCCTCCTGTTTCATATCAGAGCTATCCCACCTTCACTAACCCATGTCCTATCACCCTGCTAAAGTATACGACCTGTGTGAGTGTGTGTGTGTGCTTTTGTAAAACATTTGACTATTGAAATTTTATTTCATAGATTTTGTCTGCAGCGCATCATGTTTGTAAATATCTGTTTGTTTAAACTATTGATTATTTATCATTGATTGCATGACTGTGTAAGATTAGGTTGAATGCATGCGCTTTGATTTGTCTTTGCAAGATATAGCGCTATATAAGTTCCATTTATTATTATTATTAATTAAAGTGATGAGATTGAAATCGATGCTGATAGCAGTGTGAGTGAAGAAGAAAGTGTGTCAATGCCAATTGAAATCATCGCCACTGGATCACACAAAACAAACATCTGAGGTCAGAGCCTGAGAGGGGTGGGGGGGATCATTGTCAAGGAAGGGTTGATAGAGCACAAGTGGTTATTAATACTAAGAAGATTTTTCCACATGCATTTACAACCTGCTTTCAAAAATTATTTTTTAACATGCACGCCAGACTTTACAACAGTCCATGGAGAAACAAAACTGTAATGACTGTTTTTCTGACCTGGCCTCTTTCAGCAGTCCCTGCTGGAAAGTTACTTGGTCTGGAGAAGGAGATTGTTCACTTTTAGGAGGGACGAAAAGGGTTAAGCAGTCTATCATTACACAATTTATAATGTCAGCCTCTAGTTCCTGACCAATCTAGGGTCAGCAACAGCAACAATAATAACAGCAACAACAACAACAGCAACAACAGCAACACCAGCAGGAACAACAGCAACAGCAACAGCAACAACACCAACAGCAATAACAGCAACAACAACAGCAACAACAACAGCAGCAACAACAACAGCTACAGCAACAGCTCCAGCAGCAACAACAGCAACAACAACAGCACACACCAGCAACAACAGCACCACCAGCAACAACACCAGCAACAACGCAGCAACAACAAGCACACCAGCAACAACACCACCGCACAACAACAAACAACAACACAGCACCAGCAACAACAGCAACACCAGCAAAACACAAACAGCAACAACACCAACACCAGCAACACAGCAACACCAGCAACAACAGCAAACACAGCAACAACAACACCAACACACAGCAACACCAGCAACAACACCAACACCAGCAACAACACCAACACCAGCAACAACAGCAACACCAACAGCAACACCAGCAACACCAGCTCCAGCAGCATCATCAGTGCCTGACCTACCTTTCTGGTCGGTGATGAGGTGCTGGATGATGACGTCGGTCATGTTGTCCCTGTAGGCGTAGCGGTCCTTGTACAGGCCGTGCACCGTGCTGAACATCAGCTGGTAAAAGGCCAGGGTTCCATCCTGACAGCCCAGCGCCTGCCATCACCCATAGTGACAGTCATGATGGTGACAACGACAACCACAATAACAACAATAACAAATCATGGCCAGCGCCTGCCATCACCCCCATAATGACAGTCATGATGGTGATAACGACAACAATAACAACAATAACAGATCATGCCCAGCGCCTGCCATCACCCATAATGACAGTCATGATGGTGACAACAACAACAACAACAATAACAACAATAACAGATCATGCCCAGCGCCTGCCATCACCCCCATAATGACAGTCATGATGGTGACAACAACAACAACAGATCATGCCCAGCGCCTGCCATCACCCCATAATGACAGTCATGATGGTGATAATGACAACAACAACAATAACAACAACAACAACAGATCATGCCCAGCGCCTGCCATCACCCATAATGACAGTCATGATGGTGACAACAACAACCACAACAATAACAACAACCACAACAGATCATGCCCAGCGCCTGCCATCACCCACAGTGACAGTCATGATGGTGATAACAACAACAACAACAACAACAACAACAACAGATCATGCCCAGCGCCTGCCATCACCCCATAATGACAGTCATGACGGTGACAACAACAACAATAACAACAACAACAGATCATGCCCAGCGCCTGCCATCACCCCACAGTGACAGTCATGATGGTGACAACGACAACCACAATAACAACAACAACAACAGATCATGCCCAGCGCCTGCCATCACCCCCATAATGACAGTCATGATGGTGACAACAACAACAACAACAACAACAGATCATGCACAGCGCCTGCCATCACCCCCATAATGCTAGTCATGATGGTGACAACAACAACCACAACAATAACAACAACAACAACAGATCATGCCCAGCGCCTGCCATCACCCCCATAATGATAGTCATGATGGTGATAACGACAACCACAACAATAACAACAATAACAAATCAAAAAGAAAACGCCATTTTTTTTCGCCACGCTGCACCATTGAAAAGCGTTCCGGTCGCTGGCTGTTATTTCTTCCTTCCCTCCCCACTACACGCATGTTAGTGGTCTAAATTTATCACTGGCACCCTCTGACACCCTCCCTGTATCGCCCCACCATTTTTCAGACACACAGTGTGAAAACCACGAGGTCTGTGTATGATGGAAAAGTACTGCCCACTGTGGGCAGCATCA
>CM054146.1:3421739-3576739 GCA_028751875.1 Rapana venosa
ACACACCACAGCACTGTAGACACACACCACACCACAGCACTGTAGACACACACACACACACCACAGCACTGTAGACACACACACACACACACACCACACACCACAGCACTGTAGACACAGACACCACAGCACTGTAGACACACACAACCACACCACAGCACTGTAGAACACACACCACACACAGCACTGTAGACACACACCACACACAGCACTGTAGACACACACCACACACCACAGCACTGTAAACACACACCACACACCACAGCACTGTAGACACACACCACACACACACACAGCACTGTAGACACAACACCAACACCACAGCACTGTAGACACACACCACAGCACTGTAGACAACACAACACACCACAGCACTGTAGACACACACCACAGCACTGTAGACACACACCACAGCACTGTAGACACACACCACACACAGCACTGTAGACACACACACACCACAGCACTGTAGACACACACACACTACACACACCACAGCACTGTAGACATACACACACCACAGCACTGTAGACACACACACACACACCACAGCACTGTAGACACACACACACACACCACAGCACTGTAGACACACAACCACAGCACTGTAGACACACACACATCACAGCACTGTAGACACACACACCACAGCACTGTAGACACACACCACACACCACAGCACTGTAGACACACACCACACACAGCACTGTAGACACACACCACAGCACTGTAAGACACCACACACACACAGCACTGTAGACACACACACACCACAGCACTGTAGACACACACCACACACCACAGCACTGTAGCACACACCACACACAGCACTGTAGACACACACAACACCACAGCACTGTAGACACCACACAAACACCACAGCACTGTAGACACACACCACAGCACTGTAGCACACACACATCACAGCACAGTAGACACACACAACATCACAGCACTGTAGACACACACACACCACAGCACTGTAGACATACACATACCCAGCATCTGTAGACATACACATACCACAGCACTGTAGACATACACACACCACAGCACTGTAGACACACACACCACAGCACTGTAGACACACACACACACTAATAACAAATAACTCCTCACAGTTTATTCACTTTTTTTTAATCTGGTTTATCATTTTTACCATCTCAAGTGCCTGTCAGTGTTACTCTCTGTGATTGCCTTCATGGGAGGATTAACTCTCAACTGTTTCTAAAGTTTTCCTGCCTTTTTAAACAAAAACTGTGCAGCAATTTTTGACTGGCTGTAAAATGGGCAAGGATAAACCAAAGTCAAGTGGATGAGTAATAGATCAATGTGTGCGGGATAAACCAAAGTTTTCAAATATGATAATACTTTTTTTGTAGAACATAATCAACTTAATAATCTTTGACCTCTGTTGCTGAAAGTAGAAAATCCATCATGTTCTTATCAAAGTCTCTGACACATCAGCCAATCCATCATGTCCTTATCAAAGTCTCTGACACATCAGCCAATCCATCGTGTTCTTATCAAAGTCTCTGACACATCAGCCAATCCATCGTGTTCTTACCAAAGTCTCTGACACATCAGCCAATCCATCGTGTTCTTACCAAAGTCTCTGACACATCATCCAATCCATTGTGTTCTTACCAAAGTCTCTGACACATCATCCAATCCATTGTGTTCTTACCAAAGTCTCTGAGACATCAGCCAATCCATCATGTTCTTACCAAAGTCACTGACACATCAGCCAATCCACCATGTTCTTACCAAAGTCTCTGACACATCAGCCAATCCTTCATGTTCTTACCAAAGTCACTGACAAAGTCACTGACACATCAGCCAATTCACCATGTTCTTACCAAAGTCACTGACACATCAGCCAATCCATCATGTTCTTACCAAAGTCACTGACACATCAGCCAATCCATCATGTTCTTACCAAAGTCACTGACAGCACAGCTGGCCAACTGATGGGTCACTGGATTGTATGCCAAACACTGGATGGCATCGTTGTGTCTGTAAGTGAACAATAAAAATATACATGAACAGTGTATGACATCACTGTGTCTGGCAGTCATTAAAAATAATTCCATCAACAATACTTTCCTGAATTGTTATGAAATAAACTTTTCAAAATTGCTAAAGCCAGTGAAGGTTAAAAAGGTGGCCTTGACCACTTTACAGTTAATTACTGCAAGTTTCAATGACCTAAAACAGCATTCTGCAGGGTCTGTAAGCTTCTGATGGTTTCCTTCCCTGACAAAAGAGAAAACTGGAGACAGAGCTGATACCTTACCTTGTGAAGATGACCATAGCAGACTCCACTGGAAGACTGTGTGATGTTGATTAATTGATGCTCAGAGTTAAAGAGTTCTGTGTACTAAGAAATAGCAATATACTTACTGGTGTTTGCTCACAAGTCAACACAAGATGCTAAGTAATCTGCAAGCTGTGAATCTCATCACTAAACTTTTGTCAATGATAGCTGAACTCTATGAGGCAAGTCAGACAGCCTCCCATGATGTCAGGCTGACTCAACAGATAGTTTCTACATGTAGCATCTGATAGTGATATTCCTGCTTTGCACAGTGTACAAGTATTGTCTTCCAAGGGTCATACAACAGGACTCACAGTTAAAAACCGGCAAGTGACAAACCCTAGGCAATAAGACTAACTTTTTGATCATATGCAAGGTCAGACATTACTTCCTTTAACTGGTAAATATAACCCATCTACAGCACAGGCTTGTAAAATGCCAGAAGCAGATTTGGCATTCCATACAATAGTTTGGATCATAGTATAAAGATAATCTGCTCAGAATCTTAAAATATAAAATCACTGACATATTTTCACTATGATGCATGATTCCAAGCAGGCATAGGATCCAAAATGTCTTTATTCAGAGTACAAGAGTTTAGCTGTTCAAAACAGGATATTGCTAATATATATATATATATATATATATATATATATATATATATATATATATATATATATATATATATATATATATATATATAAAGCACAATCACTATGTATACAAGTGGCTTACGTGTACTTCAGGATGCCCTCCAGCTTGTTGGTCCAAATAATGACACTTTTGTCTGCTGACCCGGAGGCGAAGCGCTTGCCGTCTTTAGCATAGGCCACACAATAGACAGTCTCCTTGTGGCCCTTCAGAGGCTGCACCATGGTGCCGTCATTGGCATCATACACCAGCACTCGATTCCCTCCAGCCACAATCAGCTGACTGCCATCCGGCTTGAAGCACATATCCCACACACTGCAACCACACAAAGTGCATGTTTAAATTACACTTTTCAACAGAAAACAATGCAGCTACCTTCTTCATGGTGGGAAAAAACAGCCACATATAAAATGCAAAATCTTACCATTGGTGAACCTCAGAGCTCTAGCAAAGGAACAAAAAAATATATATATATATAACTTTTACACATAAATTCTGTCATGTTTCTGTTACATAATAAGATTAGCACAAACTATCTATCTGCAATAATTCTCTGAAATTGTTGCAAGCTACAATGACAATTTTGTCTTTCTATGAGCTTTCAGACTTTTTTAAGCCTTCATCAAACACTAAACAGTGTAGTCAAGGTGACTTTTCTAGATTGTTTTCGAAGATATTACCTACCCATCTGTGCCTCAATGGTGCTGACAGTTATTTCATTCTAACATCAGAATCAGGAAACAATGTTGCTTTGTTAAGTCATAGATTACACAAAGACAATTGACAAAATTTATTGCTATTTAGCAATCAAGCCATATAGCGCTGCGGCGCAGTAACAAACGATATCGAACGCGACGCGATTACAATGACATGGAAACCATGGCAGTAGTGGTATGTACAACAAGATTCGATACATTATTGTCCGTGTCTCAATTTTCAAAACAGCCTTTCCTTTTCCAGTCTGCAGCCAGCGAAGTCAGCCCATATAAAACCGGATCAGGTCCCGAAGAAGATATAATTCCCGCTCAGCATGCCCCACTGTCTCTGCATGTTGTGTGTTAGGACACTGCTTCCCTTTACGAAGTCTGGCAAGCCTGACACGTTCTTCTGGCAACATGTTTTTCTCTTCTTGCTTGATGTACCAGAACACACACTTACATTCCTCGCCAGTATCTCCATTACAAGAGTATTCCAGGGCGATGTCATCTGATTCACACATCACAATGTTTTGATCGCCTGAACTATGTACCACAACCTTTCGAAACCGTGTGTTTCTCTTGCTGTCCCGTAATCGATGCTGCACACGTTTGTCAGTTAGAGTAGACACATACTGTTTCACAATACCAGTATCAGAGTCATCCACTGTGCAGCCAACTATCAGCTCTTCCTGCACATCAGATGCCTCAGAAGACACACTGATCTTGCTGACTGTTGCTGGATCACTCAGTAGATCAAGTGAATCTGGTGTGGCCGAGGCATTCACTGCACTGCTGACACACAGCTCTGTGTACACACTGGTTTGATTTTCTTCTGTTTCCACATCGAGCAGGGAGTCAATGTTACACAAGACCGGCTCTTCCAAGACACTGTCATTGTCACATTGGTGACTTGCCTGTCTTTCTTGGTGTTGTCTGCTTCTTTGGAGATCGCAACGGATTTGACATGGGGGCTTTTTGTGATAATAATGAACTTGGGAGTTACAGTTCAGCACCGGGTCCGCCATTTCTGTTGACACTGACTTGTCAGCTGGCTTCATTCGCAAGACGAACACAACGCTGCCGCTCTCCCCCGCGACTTTCCAACTCGATACCACGTTGTCGATCAGCAGGGCGTTTAAAGTTGTTATTACAGTTGCTGGAAGGCCAGTAACTGATATTTTGAAGCTAAAATGCAAAAATTTGCAGCAGCTTACTAACAGCACACCCGTTCAGTTCTCGTCCCGTCACGTTGTACCGATTACACAAAGAGAGAGAGGGAGATACAGACAGATAGACAGACAGAGACAGAGGAGTGTGTGTGTGTGTGTGTGTGTGTGTGTGTGTGTGTGTGTGTGTGTGTGTGTGTGTGTGTGTGTGTGTGTGTGTTAATGTGTGTGTGTGTGCTTGCGTGTGCATGTGTGTGTGTGAGTGTGAGTGTGTGTGTGTGTACACGTACATATGTGTGTGTGATGATTTTTTACATATTCTTATATTTCAAGGATAATGGAATTAAGCACTCAATTTTTTTTTTTTTCACATCCAGGCCCCATTGAACGAGAGAGAGAGAGACTGTGTGTGTGTGTGAGTGCGCGTGCGTGTGTGCATGCATGTGTGTATATGTGTATAGGGGACAGGATAGCCTAGTGGTCAGAACATTGCGCTCGCAATCTGACGACCCGGGATCGATTCCCGTTCAAGGAGATATTTTCATCTGGAGTTAACATCAGTCTGCCAAAGTCCTTCGGATGAGACTATAAACCGAGGTCCCGCGTGCAAATGCACGCAAAACATCCTGCGCACACGTTAAATCCTGTTCTGCTTTTCGTAAGAGTAGGCCATTGTGTGCCGGTGGGAACAGATGACAGAATTTACAAATCTGTATACACACGGGGACTGGATGTAAAAAAGCACATAAGTGCTTATTCCATTATCCTCTATATAAAAGATTTTTTAAAATAATTTTTAAAACATGTGTGTGTGAAATTCATTTTGTTTTGTAAATGTTGTCCTCTGTGCCCCCCCCCCCCCCAAAGCACACAATAGCCTACTCTTCCAAAAGGCAGACAGACAGTAAGACACAGAGAGAGAGAGAAGTTGTGGTTTTAACATGCGCGCAAGATGTTCTGCATATGTTCGCACATTAATAGCCTGGTTGGTTAGTGCATTGTGCATTGTACTTGTGATCTGCTGACCCGGGTTTGAATCGTGTTCAAGGGGATATTTTCCCCGGGAGTTAACATCAGTGCCGACTGTCTGGATGAGATTTTAAACCGAGGTCCTGTGTGTGAACACACAGAGAACATCTTTCACACATGTTAAAACTTGTTCCGCTTTTCATAAGAGAAGGTCCGAGGTCCTGTGTGTGAACACACAGAGAACATCTTGCTGATGGGAACTGCTGACAAAATTTACAAAACTGCATACACACGGGACTGGATGTAAAAAAGCATATGATTGCTTATTCCATTATCCTCGAAATAAAAGAATGAATAAAATAAAAGAACAAATAACATGAGACCTCAGTTTAAAAAAATTATTATCTCATTTAAAAGCCTTTATGGCGAGTGGAGTCGGAACTGACATTAAGGTGATTAATTCCTGGGGGAAAATCCCTTTGAATGGGTGTCTCAGTAAGAGCTCAAACCCGGGCTCAAACCAAGGCCATCAGATCACATGTGCAATGCTCTAACAATCAATAAATCAGGCTGTCCCTTACCCCTGTGTGTGTGTGTGTGTGTGTGTGTGTGTGTGTGTGCATGCAGGCACACACATGTACACATGCACATGCATGACTATGTGCATGTCTGTATGTGTACGTTTTTAATGCTACGCAAAAATCGAGTTTCGGCCATGGTGCCCAGTAGTTTTAAAGTAGTAGTAGTATGAATAATCTCCTGGGGAACTGTATACACATACAAACCTGCTAGCACCAGTTTCTCCTTCACACATGCACAACAAAACACTGGTACATCAATGGTCTTCATATATATATATATATATATATATATATATATACACACACACACACACACACACACACACACACAACACACACACATACATACATGTGTGTGGTGTGTGTTCACTGGGCTACTAAACCATGAAATACCAGTTCAATATTTGAGACCATGGAAGCGATTATCAATGCAAAATGCCCATTGAGGCTAGTAAAGGTAAAAAGTAAAGGAGTCCCATAACCTATAAGGTCGTAGGGGAGGAGGCGTCAGAGACCTCACTTCTCTAGGGGCCAGCATATTGAGGGCGGCGCCCATCTCCTCTCCCTCGCTGCTTTACCTTCCCTGACCCTAAAGAGGGCAGGTACCCATTTACAGCTGGGTGAACTGGGGGGACTGTACTGAAGCCAAGGCGCGCAAACGGTCACCCATCCAACTGGTAACCACGCTGGACGCTGCTTAACTTGGCTGGGGGAAAGCGAGTGCTCCGACCACTGAGCTATCCCGTCCCCCCTCCCCCCATTGAGGCTGATCACTGTAAATAGACTAATAATGGTTATAATGATTCAAAGTCTAAATATTTAAATCTATGAGTTATGGCACCGGGTCTTTTAGGCTACATCCGATCTATTACACTGAAATAGTTCAGATGTTCAAACTGCTATATAGGCCTAGTTCTAATAACCAGTTAATCGCAACCTTAATTTCTGAAATAATTGTTCCTATGCACGTTCAAATGGTGAAAAAATCATACCATTGGTCGACTTTATCCCTGTCCACCACTTTATCCACCCAAGTAAGTATTGCTTTCATTTTGATCCACTGATTTCTGGGTCAGGCAAATATGCAATGTGCACTTAGTTACTAGCGGCGTTCCTTGTTGATGGAATGTACCGGAAAACGGCAGTGAGCATGCGTCAACCTGACAAGAAACTAGGACGTCTTTTCAACAAAATATATCAAAGTTTTATTCCGCTGTGGGGAGTTCAACTGGTTTGACGTCGATATGTGGGTGCTTTTTTTTTCTCCATGTTCACCGCGACCCCCTCCACACACACACACACACACACACACACTGTTTTATTTTACCAGCGCTGAAAACTGAAAAATCATATTGTGTTCGTTAAAAAAAACTAAAAAAAACCCACTCAATATTTACTGCAGAACCAGTAGCAATATTAATGGTTCTTAATTATATTATTGATTTGCTATTGTATATATTCTAAATCTGTCTGTGCGTTGATTCTAAGTCGGCATATTGTATGCTTTTAAAATCCCCATGTTACAAGAAAACTTTGACAATTACCATAGCGATAAAGCCTGTCATACATCTCTTAGCCTTAAATGGTGTAAGTGTCACTTTTGGGGGGTGCCTTCACATAGCCTACTGGGTTCTAATCAAATGAGTGGTCTGATAGAGCTGCTAAAAAAGATGCAAAGCATGGACAGGATTTGGCAGAATTGCATGTGCCTATAGAGATAAAGATAGGATATATAGGACATAGGATAAAGATCCCTACAAAGAGGGCTACAGCGTACTTGAACAGCAAATACTCTGGTTTCTCTTCAAATAAGGAGAAAATCTTTTGAACAGCAATCATGAAGAAAAACCAGCCGCCATGGCGCAGTGGTTAGCGCCTTGGGTTACGGACTGGAAGGATCGCTGGTTCGATTCCCATAACAGTCATAGGGATTTTTCGGACTCTGGCCGGCTCCTACCCAGAGTGAGTGTGCTGTGGGCTCAGTGGGAAGACTGGGACGCGAGTTTGAGAGTGTTGTTCAAATTACCTGACCAACACTGCAGGTCTCTCGGGCCTGGTTGACGCTGGGATATATTATGATAGTAAGGGTAGAGTACAACCCTGTCAAGTAGTCTCAAACCATATGCACTTCCACAGCAGCATCATTACGTCATCCTCATTGTCATTGATCATCATGCAATAAAAATTAAAAAAATTAAAAAATTGCCTCTGATTCCTTGGTCCCAGTTGCTCTGGTCTCATGGTGACCTCAGATTCGGTTTGCCCATACACTTCTGTGCCTGTGGTGAGTTTGTGTCAAAGCCTTTGGGGGTTGGAGGTTCGCGGGGGACGGTCGTTGGAGGGACGTTGTAGTGGTTGCCAAGTCGGGTGGGCAACTCAGTCTGGTTCCGCGACTGAGCTAATACTGTCGTTAGTAGGAGGCTTAGTAGGTGGTGTCCTGCGTATGTTAGCTCAGAACAGGCACCACTGAACACCACCAAAGTGACCCAGCAGTAGTGCAGGGCCCCTCTGGCTGGTGGCCTCATGGCGGCCTGATAGTGATGGGCTCCCTGTGGACTTCCGACCCTGGGATGATACAAAACAAATCGGGGTATGGCTGTGGCGGGGAGATTGAGATGAGCGGCGTGGGAACAGCAGGACGGGGACCTCACGGAAGATGAGGCAGCAAAAAAAACAAAAAACAACAATCATGAAGAAAGGTCAACGAAACTTATCAACTAAGCGAGAGATTTTTAAATAGATCTGCGATCAATACCCAACAGTTCAACAGTCACCAACCATTCTCTTTTTTTCCACACATTGTTTTATGGGATATCCCAACCCCACTTTTTTTTTTTTTAACCTTGGGTAATATCATTTTGGGGACAGGATAGCTATGGTCGGAGCACTCGCCTAACCCCAGCCAAGTTAAACAGCGTCGAGCGTGGTTACCAGTTGGATGGGTGACCATTTGGGCGCCTTGGCTTCAATACAGTCCCCCAGTTAACCCAGCTGTAAATTGGTACCTGCCCTCTTTAGGGTCAGGGAAGGTAAAGCAGAGGGAGAGGAGATGGGCGCCGCCCTCAATATGCTGGCCCCTAGAGAAGTGAGGTCTCTGATGCCTTGCTCCCCTACCATCTTATAGGTTATGGGACACCTTTATATATATATATATATATATATATAATATATATATATATATATATATATATATATATATTATATAATATATATATATATATATATATATATATCACTTAAATGGAACAGAGGCAAAATTGAAGATAAGAGGTCAGAGCAGGCAGTAGTAGGGTCTAATCAGCTCTAGACTCAATCAGCAGAGCTTTTTAAAAAAAAAAAAGAAGAAAATTGTCCCTGAATAGTCTTGTGGTCAATGCCAACATATTGGGCAAAATCTGCAAATCAGGGTAACAGCATGCTTTTTGGCATATACATATTTTGGACCCCCCCCCCCCCCCCCCCCCCACTCCCCTACAGTATTGACATGATACACACCGTCATTGGCCATCTGTTTCCCACTCAATATCACTTAAAAATGCAGGGTCCACTTAATACAGACAATGATTGATGTAACCTTCCCCTAACTTACCCCTCCCTCCCCTATTGTACCCCTTCTCCTTACCCATGACCTACCCCTTCCTACCCCCTTCCTCTCCCTAACCTACCTCCCTCCTCCCTAACCTATCCTCCTCCCCCCCCCCCCCCCCCCCTCCCTAACCTTCCCTCTCCCCTCTCCAGATCGTTTCACCTCCTCTCTCCCCCTTAACCATCCTTCTCCCTAACCCTTTCCCTTCCTCCCCTATCCTCTCCCTCTCCGCTATCCTACCTCCCTTCCCTTTTTACCTGTCATCCACCCTAAATTAACCCTGCTCCCCCCCCCCCCCCCCACCACCACCACCCAACCTACCTCCCCTCCTATTCTATCCCCTCCTTCTCCCTAACTTAAATGCATATGAAATGAAATAGAAGCAAAGCTTTAGCAGGCAGACACAGCATGTTTCCACATGTAAACACAAGTAAACAAGGTTCCTATGCACGTAAAAGAATCCGCAGCTTGAAGAGAGCTGTCACTGGCAACTTTCTGTGGAAAGTGCAACTCTTATAGCAGAACAACTGTGCAGACAAGGGCAAAGACGAGATGATGTGAATTGATTTCCCCTATGAGAGATGAATTAGCTGTGTAATTGTTAGGGGTTCTGTGTCCCTGTTAGGGGGACAGCTGCCTCTCTGGTGCTCTTGATCAGTGTAATTGTATTCTTGAAGTGGTGACATATCAAGACTAAAAATATTACAGTTTCGTTTTTGTTCATCCTAACTTCTTGTTACCTATGATGGCTTTGAAAAGAAAGGCAGAGTAATTGAATTTGACTGAGGCAGTTTAGATACGCTGTGTGCGCCTTCTGTTTGTCTGTCACCCTCCTCCTTCCCTTTCCTAACCCCTCCCTTCCCCCTCCCTCACCCCCTCTTCTCCTAACCTTTCCCTTCCCTTACCTCCCCTCCTCCCTACCTCCTCCCCTTACTACCTCTTAACTTACTCCCCTCCTCCCCTCCTCCCCTCCTAACTTACTCCCCTCCTAACTTACTCCCCTCCTAACCTACCCCAGTGACAGCTCTCTTCAAGCTGTGAGTTCTTTTAAGTGCATTAAGCTAGGTTGCATATGAACCTTGCTTAACTGTATTAGATTTTTTTGTTTGTTTGTTTGTTTGTTACAGTTCTATGTGCACAATAAAGCTTTCATTCTAGGTTATGGCCACATTACCTCCCCTCCATAGGCTAACACAAACAGAGTAATTCTTTTTTTATTGTTTGAAATTGCTCAGTAGCCAAGATAAAAGTTTGCATAAGATGAGGAGAGGGAGGGATAGTTGTGTGTGTGTGTGGGGGGGGGGGGGGGGGGGAGAGAGAAAGAGTTATAGAGGGGGAGGAGGGTGTTTATTTATTTATTTATTTATTCTTTTATATCGAGGATAATGGAATAAGCACTCATGTGCTTTTTTACATCCAGTCCCCGTGTGTATGCAGTTTTGTCAATGTTGTCATCTGTTTCCACCGGCACACAATGGCCTACTCTTCCGAAAAGCGGAACAGGATTTAACGTGTGCGCAAGATGTTCTGCATGCGTTCGAACACGGGGCCTCGGTTTATAGTCTCATCCGAAGGACTTTGATACTCTGTTCGATTTTTTGTCAAACTGGGAAGAAAGGGCGAGGCTGGGAATCAACTGGGAATGATGAAGGGAGGGGAAGGAAAGAGGCTAGGTGACAGGGTTAGGGGGAAGGAGGGGGTAGGCAAGGTTCTCCTTCAGCAGGTAAAGAGAGGGAAGGGGGGGGGGGGGGGGTAGGCTCTCTCCACTTATCTACATAGAAAGTGTCCGCCTACCCATCTACCCCGCTTTCCTAAGAAGAGTAGACCAGGGAAATGGCGGATAGTTTGGATGACACGAACATGCCCAACGTACAATTTACGTCCTAGCATCATCTAAGTGAAGACCATTGAATCAGTTGCTCTTCAGCCCCTGCAAGGCTGACCACTGATTACAAGTCACATGGAACGTAGTGTGTGTGTGTGTGTGTGTGTGTGTTGTGTGTGTGCGTGCGTGCGTGCGTGCGTGCGTGCGTGCACACACGTTGCAAGTCTGGAGCATGTTACATTCCAGATCATGTTTTGTCAGTAGCTTGTCAGTGTCAGGGTTTAACTTGTTTCTAGCCCCAAAACAATGTGTTAATTGTTCAGACAGAACTGCCCAAACTGAGCCTGGAGACATTCAAAAAAGATGCCATGAACATTTCAAAACAGTATTCAATGGCCAAGAAGAACATATACTTCAAAATTATAACAGGTTTTAATTTCCATACACACAGCCCTGAGTCATAGGCACAACTCCTCATTGTGAAGTTGAAACGGCTTTCAGAGAGCTGAAATGTAGAAAGTCATCAGGCCTCAGTAACATTGCAGGAGAACTGCTGAAGCACTCAGAAGAAGGTGGGTGGAGAGCCATGCATGACCTATGTTGCAAAATCTGGAAGACTGGTCAGTGGCCAACAAGTCATAAGAACTCGTCATGTCCCACAAGACAAAAATGTGCTAGAGGACAATAGCCCTTTTCTGGTTAAGATCCTGCTGATCAACATCTTAAATAGGATGTTGGTGGGGGGGGTTTAAAGTAGAGTTTCAACTGTCAGACTGCCAAGCAGGCTACAGAACAAACAGAGGAACAACAGACATGTCATTCGTGTTCCAAAACCTCATTGAAGAAAAGGTGAACAGTACAAATGAAGAACTGTGTATTATCTTTATAGACTACTGCAAAGCCTTTGACAGAGTGAGTCTGTGATTCCCCAGCATCTTTCTGACACAATGTATAAAACAAGCTTCTCAAAACACATCATCTCCCTAATTTCCTCACTCTGGAAGACCAAAAAGGAATCATAAGATAGGGCAATTAAAAAAGGAGAGGAAGGGGGGGGGGGGGGTCAATATCTCAAAAGAAATTAGACAAGTAGCACCTTCTGACCTCACCTTTTCAACAAATGTGCAGATAAAGTTATGGGAGATATTGAAGACGTGGGTCTCAAAATAGGTGGCAGAAACATAACAAATCTGCACTGCGTTGATGATACAGCACTACTACTCGACAGCATCACCAGCATGAAGAGAGTATTACACAGAGTAGATGTAACAGGAAGAAGAGCCGGTCTCACGCTCGATGCCAAAAAGACAAAAGTGCTGCATGTTGCCACAACCAGCTGCCAAACAGACCATGAAATAAAGATTGACAAAACTTCTATAGAAAATGTCAGAGACTTTAAATATCCGGCTCAGCCAAGACAGCTCCGCTCAGCCAAAACAGATGACAACCAAGGACATAGAGACAAGAGTAGGCTTGGCTAAACGTAGAATGATTCAACTGATAACATCTGGAAAGACTGCAGCATTCCTTACCAGCTAAAAGTGAAATTAACGAAATGCGTTTATGCCCCGTTCTGCTCCACGGTTGCGAATCCAGTACACAAAGAAAAGCGGATGAGCAAAGACTAGAGCAGCTGGTCTGTGTCACTGTTGTTGGTTTTTCATCTGAGAAGGCTGCTCAGGGTCAGGTGGACAGATACAAGAACAAATGAAAGCATACTACACGGACAAGGAACAAGAAGAAAATTTCTAACATTAATAAATGAAAAGAAAATGAAGATATGTAGACCACGCGCCACAAAACCAAGATACGGACCCCTTGAAGACTAAGACCGTTCCAAAATGGAAGGGGCTTATATTATATCGTTATATACCAGTGTCATCGGTCTCGGTGAACATGGACCCCGTGATGCCGACAGGTGAGGTGAGTGAGTGGCAACCGACAGTGGTTTCTTTCTTAGGCCTACTTGTCTTTTTCTTTTTTTTTTCTTTTTTTTTTGGGGGGGGGGGGGGTTCCATCTTCTGTGACACTCCAGTCCTGCTGCTCCGACGCCGTTCATTCCGATCTCATTTTAGATGTGATTTTTTTTCATAAGTGTATGCCGTTTTCTTTTCTTTCTTTCTTTCTTTCTTTTTATTTTAATAGATTATTTAAAGAACAATGTGGCTATGATTGTTTTTATCCCCTCTTTTGTTGTTGTTGTTGTTTGTTTTGCTTTGCATATTCTATTTTTTTGGCGTTGTGTTGTTGCTTGGTATTGAGAACCCCCCTCCCCCCTCCCCCAGTTCTACTTATCGTTTTGGATACATGAAGGCGGCCTATGTTTACCAGGACAAAGTATACTTTCTTTGATTGTATTAGGGTCCCAGCGGAGTTATCCCATTTAGTGGACTGTATCAACCAACCACCCCTACCAAGCAGCTGTAATAATGATTGACATATTATAATCTTTATTTTTTCATGCTTTCCGATTCCTCCTGCCTGGCGTCTGCCGCCCTGTCTTATCATGGTCAGTGCGGGGTCTCCTGTCTTGCAGCCAGCGGGCTGCCAGGTCTGGGTGTTAAACAAGACTTCCCCTCCTCCCCGTGGGGATGCTGGGGAGCTGTCAGTATAAACAGCATCCCCCCCCCACCCCACCTTGGAAATTCTGTGCTAGGAGTTGTATCTTCTTTATCCATCTTTTTGCTTCTGCCTTGTTCCTTTTCTTCCTGTCACCTCTTTGTTAATGGATTGTTCTGCCTTCTTGAACCACTCTCCTGCGCCGTTTCCCCCAGAAAAGACCTAGCCTAGCAGATAACAACAGTTCTATCCAACGCCGAACAGAAGGAGAGTGCGCTGGACCTGGTTTGTTTGATTCTTGTGTTTGCTTTTTGGGGTTTTCAAGGTTTTTGTGTGTTGGTTGTCATTAATTATAAAGTATGAATGTGAAAGAACGGGTGATATTGTAACCTGATATAATTTGTTTGACATTTTATTGCATTATTTCAAGTCCCCCCCCCCCCTCTCATTTCCTTGTAATCCAAACCTAAATGAGTACACATGTGCGCGCGTGTATACATTTACGTGTGTATGTGTATGAATGTGTGTGTGTGTGTGTGTGTGTGTGTGTGTGTGTGTGTGTGTGTGTGCACGAGTTCTGCAGTATTCTTTTCTTGTTTGGGTTTTAGTTTTTGTTGTTGTTGGGGTTTTTTGTTCTTTGTTTTTGGTCGTGTGTGTGTCCCCCCCCCCCCCCCCCCCCCCCCCTGTTTTTTTATTTTCTTTTGGTGTCAATTTTATTATTACCGGATATGGTAATAATGTAGTTAGATAATATTGATCAAGTTGTTTTTGCTACTAGATAGATGGCTGGATAAAGAAAAGAAGCAAATGCATTTTTATTCAATGTACCATCTGGAAATAACACATTGACTGGACTTGAGGGCAGTGCAACACATTTTCCGCTCATCATTATTATGAAAGACAAGGTTGGTTGCTGTCTGAGCGTTGGAGGACGACAAGAAGAAGAAGAAGAAAAGGAGCACACTAGTGCCCTATGGTTGTCCTGGAAATAACAAGTCGTTATGTATGCTAAACTATCTTTAACTAGCCTAAGTCTGTGCTAGGCCAAGGCCTATGGAAGGAATCACTTCCTGCACGCTTTATTTCAGCTCAAGGTTCCACTTCACTCTGGGATTCGTCAGTCCAGCCAGTAGAGACAACGATTAGCCTGCCTTGGCTAGGCCAGTAGAGACAACGATTAGCCTGCCTTGGCTAGGCCAGTAGACAACGATTAGCCTGCCTTGGCTAGGCCAGTAGACAACGATTAGCCTGCCTTGGCTAGGCCAGTAGACAACGATTAGCCTGCCTTGGCTAGGCCAGTAGACAACGATTAGCCTGCCTTGGCTAGGCCAGTAGAGACAACGATTAGCCTGCCTTGGCTAGGCCAGTAGAGACAACGATTAGCCTGCCTTGGCTAGGCCAGTAGACAACGATTAGCCTGCCTTGGCTAGGCCAGTAGCCCAGGGCCTATTCATGAGTGAAAGGGGGATGCGGTCAAGGCGGGAAAGGACAGTGTCAAGGACTAGGCCTAGCCTAGGCTAGCCTAAAGCAGACGTTGCGCGCGCATGTCTCTGTAGCCCGCTTGTTCATGATGTGTGTGTGGATGTGTGTGTGTGTGTGTGTGTGTGCGTGCGTGTGTGTGTGTGTGTGTGTGTGTGTGTGTGTGTGTGTGTGACTATCGCCCATTGTCTTTTTTTTTTTTCACTTAAAGTAACTTATCAAGAAAACGACTACCCCCAAGAAACAGAACAAAAGCAAACAAAACAAAACAAAAACAAAACAACCACCATGAACAACATCACCTGGCCCAACACATACATGGACAAGCAGAGCTTACCACAAACATTGGGAACTCTCTATCTCTCTCTCTCATCATACTGTATTATGTTATATACAAAGAGTTTATATATAATAATTATAATTATGATTCATTATGTGATATGATTATAATATATGCTACATACATAATACAATATATATATATATATGATATGATGATAACAATTTTATCATCAACACTACTACTACTACTAGGCCTACTACTAGGCCTACTACTACTACTACTCTAGCTCTTTCTCTGTTTCTGGTCCATGGTCTGGAATGGCCTCTCTATCTCTCTTTGCCAAAGGCCCTCTTGTGACACTTTTAAATCCAGCCTCAAGACAAATTTGTTTTAAACCTAAGATGTTGCTCTCCTGTTTCATTTCATAGCTGTACATGCTTTTCAACAGCCAAAATCCCATCACCTTGCCAAAGTGTATACCCCCCCCCCCCCCCCCCCCTGTGTGTGTGTGTGTGGATTTAGACTTAATAGAACTATTACTTGCTATTGGTTGTATGACTGTGTAAGAATGAGTTGAGTGCAAGCCCTTTGATTTGTCTGTGCAAGATAGGGCGCTGTATAAATTCCATTTACTACTACTACTACCGCTACTACTACTACTACTGCTACTACTACTACTACCGCTACTACTACTACTACCAATGTGAAGCCCCACCAAATCTGGAATATTGCATGACATGACGCTGGAAATATATCATTATGCATGAATTAACTATGATTAGTTTTGTGTTATTGCATGTCACAAGGTTGACACATTTCAGGCCATGTTCAATCAACAACTGATAGTGTTTTTATTACGAGAAGGGCAACAACAACAAAAGACAGAGTTACAGCCAGTTAAGAGAGAGAGAGAGAGAGAGGAGAGAGAGGAGAGGAGAGAGAGAGAGAGAGAGAGAGAGAGAGCGCGCGCGGGGTGTGTGTGTGTGTGTGTGGGGGGGGGGGGGGGGTGAGGACAGTGAAGCGATTGAATAAGAAGCATCCATCAGTCCATCTTAGGACACCTTACGATTCAGCATCAGTGACACGTGTGTCTGACTGAGCCTCGCGCGCGTTCACGAGTTGATACACTTTAAATTGAACAACAACAACCACACACACACACACACACACGCGCACACACACCTTCAGGAAAGAGGCAACAGGGATCACGATGCAGAAGTGGGGAGGGGAGGGAAAGGACAGCTGCAGAGAGAGACTAGTCCTATTGACTAGCCTATTTCCGCCAGCTAGGCCTATTTCTTTCCCTGACTAGCCTAAAAATTAATTGGAAGGGCGTCAGTTCAAAAATGAAAGGCAACTTTGGTCCATTTCTGTCTCTAGGATGCTGCAGGGAACTGTTTGTCAGTTATTTTTCGGGCTGCCGCCTAGTTGTCACCCAAACCACTCTCTGGCGATGTCTTTTGAAACTGTTAGACTAATCTCGACGTGACTGTTAATCATGACATCAGTCAGACTTCGAAGCCCAATCCCCTTCAACTGTGGTTTCATCTTCTACACATGTGACAAACACATCATGGATTGGTTCGGCTGCATAAGTTTGGTCCCTTGGAGCGACTTATCTACCCATGAATGAACTACCCTTGCCAACCCCTTTTCTCTCCACCCACACCCTCTTAATCTTTAACTCCGCCTCTTACTGTTATAAAACAGCTGTCAATCAAAACATTAATCTATTTTTAGATCCGAAGCTTCGCACGGACAGCCAATCACCCACAATGCAATTTACCGGAAGACGATAGCGAGGGGTTTCCCGTATTTTCAGCCAGGTTGCATCTTTTATTTTGAAGATTTTGTTGTTTATTTGACAATGGTAAGCTATTTTGCCCAGCCAGTTTGTAGCATTCTTGTTTTAATACCATTATAGTTGTAGGATGTTGGGTTCCATCGTGATGATGTTGAACACACTATATTTGTTGGGAAGGTCCGTCGTCCGCTTGGAGTCTAGAGCAGCCTCTCAGCTTCTGGAGATAATTCCCAGGAACACAAAGCGCCGTCGCTGGATTGGACCGGCGTTGACGTGATCAGTTTTCGTAACTCGATTGTGATGCTCTTGTTTTGAAAGCGTGTCACGAGGAATGCTGCAATGGCGTTTCGAGTAGATAAAGGAGCGTGACATGTGTTGAGGGAGTTAGCAGACAGACTAAGCAGTGTGAATGCCGTCACGTGATTTATGCGGTACCGTGTGCGGATGGGATGCATTATGTAAGGCGTCTATAAACAATGGAAAGTGGCACTTGACCAAGTGTGACATTTTCACACAATATCGAGTGCTTTATAGCAAAAAACAACAAAAGTCAATCATTTGTTTGCAGTTGTGCTTGAATTTGTGTAGACTATTACAGTATTAGTATTATCAACATTATTATCATTACTACTATTATTATTATCATTGTTATTGAAAGCAACAAAGTTGATTTAAATGGTCTTACTAATCTATAAAAACTGGAATGGACTTGGTTAGTCAATCTGTGTGTGTGTGTGTGTGTGTGTGTGTGTGTGTGTAGTGGGGCCTTAGCAAAACTTACATTAAACTAGTCTTAAGTTGGAATGTATCATGTATACATCATGTGATAACACATTTGAAATGGGTTGAAACTTCAGGAGGCAGTGAACAGATGCAAGTGGTCTTTGCTAAATTATTGTTTCCTGTAAACAATCTTTCAAAAGAATACTATTAGAAAAATACTTGGTCCAGTACTCTTTATAGCAGAAACAAATCAATCAAATGGTATGCTAAAATGTGTTCATCCTTTTAGTGAAAACGTCAAACTGTAACTCTGCAGTTTCTTAAGAGGACCTGCATTGTAGGTAATATCTGGAATCTACATTTTAGTGATTATGTTCACAACCACATGCGTGCCTGTTCAGAATCCACACTTTGACTATTCATGAGCATTACATGATACAGATAGGAGGCAGTGATGATCAGGTATTTGATTATACTGAGAAAGACCTTAGAGTTGCCTTTGACTGCAAAAGTTAGTTTCATCCTTCAAGTAAAATGAATGGCTCTATAACCACTTTTTTCCTGCCTAGACGGAGTGATGTTTCAATCATGTTTGAAATTATATTGAAATAAACTATAAAGTTATTGTTCATTTTTGTCCTACCCCCCCTCCCCCACCCCCCCAGGTTGAAACTAGAAACTGCCAGAAAGCATTAGTACAGAGTCCCACAGAAGGGATCAGGAATCATGGAGAAGCCTAAGGATAAGAAAGAAGGCATGTGTAGTAAAAAGTCTATGTATCATGAGCTGGGGACTTAAAGACAAAAGTACTTTGAGGTGAACGGATGTAGCTTTACAAAATAAGAACTTATAGATCTGTGGAAGACATTGAATGAGTGATGTATTTCTGCTTGCTGAATTTTTACTAGATCGAATGTGGCAAGGGGTACAGAGTTTTAGAATAGAAGTCATGTGACCCTCCAGCATATAAATAATGAGACATATGCCAGAGGTCAGTTTTTAGTTGACAACATGTTATTAATCTACAAAAAATATAAAAAAGGTAAAAAGGTAAAGGAGTCCCATAACCTATAAGGTCGTAGGGGAGCGAGGCGTCAGAGACCTCAGCTTCTCTAGGGCCAGCATATTGAGGGCGGCGCCCATCTCCTCTCCCTCGCTGCTTTACCTTCCCTGACCCTAAAGAGGGCAGGTACCCATTTACAGCTGGGTGAACTGGGGGAACTGTACTGAAGCCAAGGCGCGCAAACGGTCACCCATCCAACTGGTAACCACGCTCGACGCTGCTTAACTTGGCTGGAGGAAAGCGAGTGCTCCGACCACTGAGCTATCCCGTCCCCTCACAAGAAAAATAAAAAATATGCTATACAATAAAGAAAACAGATTGATAATCAGACAATGCAACACTGAAATTCTAGACTCCAGTAAGTGACAAAATAAGAAATTGATGAATTGTACTTCTTTTCTACATTGTAGTAGGTGGTCAGGATGAGAGGTTGAGTGTTTGTGAATGCATTTTTAAAGGCAAAAGGAAACAAAATAAGGCCTTAATACTTCAGTACAAGCCTATAATAGTTTCATAATTAATCAAAATCTCGAAATCAACAACCTGACCCCCACCTGCCTAAAATCACTCGTAGTGGAAAAGTGGGTCAGGTTTAGTGTGACTGATTTCATGGTTGAGGGTCACGTGTCTGATTTGGTATTTGATGGAATTCTAACAGTAACATGCAGTTGCAGCTGCAAGAAAATCATAATTAAGAAATGACACTTTGACAGAACATTTAAGTTTTTTGTGGGTTTAAATTGGTACAGTAAAATATACTTTTATCATTTCATGAGTGGCAATAATACATTAAATGAAAGGAATTTAGTTGTTGCTTGCAATACATATTTCCTTGATAAAAATTTCAAGTAGAATTAAAACATGCTGGCACCCATGCACAAATAAACACACATAGACACACACGCATGTGCACACACACACACACTCTTAAACTCACACACACTCTGAACGAACTAAGGGCAGAACAAATAATCTTTTTCCTGTCTTGTCCTCAGATGCTGCTTTAGCAGGAGACGGAGCTGGAAACGCTGTCTCCCAGAATGGCAGACTGCAGCGACGGAACAGGTCAGGTGACCTCGGCAGTGTTGCCCGATCACCTGAACCTGGATTCTCTGGTGACATCAGAGCAGATGAAAGATGATGACGAAGATGAAGAGGAGATGGAGGGTGAGGAAACGGGGGCCAGTCTGCTTGGAGACATTTTGGAAATGGAGGGAACGGAAGCTGACCTGAAGGAAGAAGACGCCTCCCTGGCTGCAGCTTTGGCAGAATGTGAAGGGAAAGAAGGGCATGACGAAGATGCAGCTTACGAGACTGGAGACGAGGAAGGGGATGATGAGGATGAGGACAGTGATGAGGATGAAGATGGTGAGGATGAGGATGCGGAAGAATCGGAGGACAGCGAAGAAGGGGAGTTTGATCAGAGCAAAGGTGCTGAGGAGTCCATAGATTTTGGTGAAATGCCAGATTTTTCCTCCATGATGGAAGCAGATGGTTCTTCTTTAGAAGGCACTGTGTCTGGGGACATCAACCTGAAGGCGTTACAAGAGACAGAGCTGATGGATACGGACTCCAACCCTCTGAAACTGGAACCTACCTCGGGCAGTGAGAAGGGCAGTCCTGTGAAAAAAGTGTCTCGGAAACGTAAAAGGAAGATGGATCTGAGCAAAAAGGGCAAGAAGCTAGTGAAAAAATTAAAGAAGGAAAAGAAAAAGAAGAAAAAAAGCAAAAAAGAAGAAGAGGAGTCGAAAGTGGACCCAAGCACTTTGAAGGCTTCAGAGAGGAGGAGAAATATCCGGTAAGTGTTTTTTCTGTACTTAGTCTTTTTTATTATCATCATCATCATCATCATCGTCATTATCATCATCATCATCGTTGTGGTCATTATCATCATTACCATCAACATCATTATTATATTAAATTTTTTTTATATCATCATTGTCATTGTGGTGGTTGTTATTGTTGTCATCATCACTCTTCTTTGTCTTATCATCATCATCATTGTTGTCATAGTGGATTGGTGGTCTACACTACTAGAGGTAATGCACCTGTCTAGAAAATAAGAGGTTAGATGTTCAGTCCCCCTCCTAAAATTGCCCCCTTTTCTTAAAGGGACAACATGGGTATGATTATAATAATATAAATAAAGGTGAAAAAGCACTCTGCCACACATGCAGATCTATGTCTCTTTAAATTATACGTTTCTTTTATTTTTGAATAGCCTACACTTCTGAAAGGCCGACCTGGTTTTTAATGTGTACAGATGTTCTGTGTGCATTCACACATGAGGCTACAGTTTATAGTCTCACTGAAAGACTGTGGCATTCAATTTGATTTTCTTGTCAAACTGGGAAGAAAGGGCAAGGCTGGAGAATCAAATCCAGAACCTCACAGTTTACCTGTTACTGTTAGGCAGGTAAATTTCTCAACCATACTCTGTGTCTCTGGTTATCTTGTTTGTTTTATTTATTCATTTTTAAAAATGTGTTCCTTGCTCTGACTTTCACCAATGTTGAGATTTTGTGTTACATACTTGTGACCGTTTTTGCCCTCCACGAAGGTAGTTGCAGTCCAACTTCGGGGATGTTACTCTATTAAAATATTTTTGCATTAAAAATGTAGCTGGAGGCATTGATAAAAAAAAAAAGAAAGTTAACTGAACAAGCAGAGGTGCAGCTGACGTCACCTCACTGACAAGCAATGCCAGGTGCAGCCTCTCTCTCTTTTAGTTTTACTTCTAAAGATCATCATCATCAATGCCTTTGTGCCTTATTGGCACGTAGGGCAGCAACATAAGTTCTCCACTCCTGTCTGTCCTGGGCCAGCTTCTGAATGGTTCCCCAGGTATGTTGGAAGGTCTTCAGCTCTGCTTCAACAGTCCGACGCCAAGTGTTCTTGGGTCCTCGTTTGCGTTTTCCCTCTGGTGTCCAGTGGAGGGCTGTTCGGGCGATGTTTCCCTGTTCCCAACGGCAGATAACTTCTAAAGATAACCCAGGCCTACTCTTGCTTTCTGGACCCAATCTATGGGTTCAGAAGTTGTCCAGGGCTTTAAACTATTAATGATGATCTGGGTGCCAGGCTTTTAGATGAGATGATAAACTGAGGCCTTGCGTGTTCAGCACACATTAAAGAACCCATGGCAAGAGAATTGTCCCAGGGAAAATTCTGTAGAAATTATCTACTCTTGTAGGGAGACAAATGATAAATTGTATATATATATATATATATATATGCAGGCAAGGAACATAGAAAAAGAAAAAAAAGAGGGTGGAACTGGTCTTCTGGAAGTACACTCGCCCAAATGAAACTGAAAAGCAGCCCAAATTTCATGCTGAAAAATCTGCCATGATGGAATCTATGAAAGTGACCAGTACATATACTACGCTACAAAGTTCAATACATTGGTCATCATCATCATGGTTGATGTTGTTATTATCGTCATCAGTAGTAGTACTAGTACAGTAGTAGTACTGTTATTGTTACTGGTATTAATGTTAAGAAGCTTTTTAAGTTTTTAATTTAAACAAATTCTTGCTGACATCATTATCCTAGTTTAGCAGAAGTAGGAATTGAAGACTAGAAATGGCCATCTGAAAACAGAACTTTGCTGTTCAGATCATTCATAGTAATATGCACAGCACAGAAACTGATTTTTTAAATGCAATTTTTTTGAGTGAATCTGCTTTTGGTTCTTCTGCAGATAAGTCATGTGTCAAGTTTCAAATGATGCTTATTTTTTCTCATTTCTTTTCCATTTCCTAGCCGCGCTAGTGTGTGTGTGTGTGTGTGTGAGTGGATATAGTTATTATATTTACTAATGCATGATATGTGTACCTGCATGATTATGAGCACATGCATATTAACTTTTTTGTTAAGGCTTGCTGTTTTCAATTTTGGGTTTGGTTTTTGGTTTATTATCAGAAATCTTTATCATTCAGTCTTTTCTTTTTTGTTGGCTTTATAAGTTTATATATAAACAAATATTAAAGAGTACTTAACTTTATGAAAACAACTTGCTTTCTGGTGAAATTGCTTTTAATTTAGATGAAGGAAGACGCTATATAATAATATGCATTGCAGTGTTCTAAGCCGCATGTTGACTGAAATTTTCAAGCTAAACGCCTAAAGTTGCCATATTTCTTGAGTGGTATGATTGGAGTTGTTTATATTTGGCAGTCTTGAGTCACTAAAGCCCAAACGTATCAGATCTATGCAAGCTACCCCCACCCCCCCACCCACCCCCAAACACGCACATACACACATACACACACACACACACACACACACACACACACACACACACACACACACACACACACACACACACTCACACACACACACACTCACAAAGACATGCACACACTACTTCAGTACTTTTGTAAGAGCTTAAGATAAGTTCTGAAACTTCGATTGGCCAGCAACTTCATGATATAATATAAATAATACTATTGATAGTAATAACTCCAGATAAATGAGAACTCTATCTCAGTATCTGTTTGTTTTAAAAATGATTGATATTGCTGAAAAAATTGCTAATAATTGTTTGTTGAGCCAGAATCCTAAAGAGAATAATAATATTAATAATGAAAATGATGATGATGATGATGAATAGATGATGATATTTCGAAAGCTTGACCTCATGATGCAAAACACCTTAGCATGTACAATAGTCCAAATGTAGAACAAAATACAGTCAAATTTTCTTTTAAATGTGCTTTCCCACATGCATGCACACAGTGACAGTTACATACATGCACATGTATGCACACATGTGCGCGTGCACGCACACACACACACACACACACACACACACAATGCATTGCTTATTCAATGTACCATCTGGAAATAAAATTTTGACTTGACTTGACTTGACTTCACACACACACACACACGCACACACACACACACACACACACACACACACACACACACACACACACACACAAGCAAACACACTTCAACTGTTGCAGATAGAATCAGATAGATAAGGGAAGGGCTAGTATAACTAACAAAACAAACCAACCACCCCACCCCAAAACAAAACCAAAAAGACAAAGGGCTGATGGTATGAATGCTTAGAACTTTACTGTTTCAGTACGTCAGCTGGAACAGAATCCAATCCAATCATGTTTATAACCACGCCAACCACAGAGGTCTCATGGAAATTAAAACTCAGATAAGGTTGGACAGAAATGTAGACACTTGCATCTGTTTTCAGAAGAAAAAAAAGTCATCGGAGAGAAGAACCTGGAGAAAGAGAGCCAGAACAGACTACCTGACACTTGTGTCCTTTTCCAGGAGACTTCCTGACACTTGTGTCCTTTTCCAGGAGACTTCCTGACACTTGTGTCCTTTTTCAGAAAAATCCTGGGAGAGAAGGACCTAGAACAGGAGACCCTGGATGCCCAGAAGGAGGAGTTGGAGAGGCAGCAGCGTCTGATGGAGCAGAAGAAGCAGGCCTTGAGCAGCATGGCCACGGCCTCCAGCAAACCTCCCCCTGTCGTCAGCAGTGCAGGGACCACTACAACCAGTACCCCTGCAGTGGCCAAAGAACAGGATTCACAGCTCAAGTCCCTTTTACAATGTGAGACTTGTGCGCGGGCATGTTTGTGTGTGTGTGTGTGTGTGTGCGCGCGCGTGTGTTGTTTAAGATTTTCATGGTGTCACTAAAGAAAAGGGAGTAATACATGTTTGTTTTAATGTTTTTGTTAATTTGTACAAACTCATACACTTTTTTGTGTATTTAAATGTGTATGAATGCACAAGTAAGTGTGTGTGTGTATGAACATTTGCCAGTTTTATATTTGGTAAGTAAATTAGTATATGTATACCTGAATGTGTCTCCATGTATGAGTGCTTGTGCATATGGCATTCTGTCTAAATGTTCATTTTTGGGCTCTAACAGCGGCAGAAGAAGAAGCAGAAAAGCAGGAGAAGAAACAGGCAGAGAAACAAGAGAAGAAACATGCAGAAACCAGTGTCATGACAGAGATCAAGAAAGAAGTGCAAGTGAAACAGGAAAAAGGTAACTGAACTAGCAGTGAGTAATACACGCACATACACTTGCACATATGCAGGCATGCAGACACACCCATACTCACACACATACACACACGCATGGGCATACACAAGCACACATGCGCATATGCATCGCACGCACGTGCCCCACACACACACACACATGCACGCACGCACGCATGCACACACAGACACACACACGCACGCACGCACCCCCTTACCTTAGCTCGCAAATATACATCTACTCACATTCTTGCAAGCACACCTAAATAAACACACACACACACTCAACACACACACACGACACGTGCGCGCACGCACACAGGCACAAACGTACATGCTTGCAAGCACACATACACTCACACATACACATATGTATACACACACACATGTTCACACACACATGCGTGCATGCGCACACACACACACACAAAGACCACACATGCATGCACGCACACACACATACTTACACACACACACACGTTCTCTATATATTGTAACACTTTATCTTTGGTCTAATATCACCTTGAGTGAACAGATGTTAAATTAAAGAAAGAACACACACACACACACACACACACACACACACACACACACACACACACACACACACACACACACACACACACACTTTTTCACTCTGACTTGCCTCCCTTCTTTCTATTCATTGAGGTGCTCATTCAGGAATGGTATTTTACAGTCAGAGGTCTAGACAGTTATGGCAGTTACAGGAGCTTCAGACCATTATTTTTGTCAATCGAAAAACACATTGTACAGTGAGATACTTGATGTTTCGGAGTTGCTGTGTCACAGGCAAGCTGTAAGGCTGTACCACCTAACAGTGACGTATACTGACACAGTGAACTGAATCAAGAATGTCCTTATTGTGCACCATGAGTTCAAGATGAGCATTTCTTGTATTAGTGTTCAATATAGTGAATTGCCAAGGCCCACATTAAAATGTTGTTATGTGTAAAATGTTGTGTTGAGATTGCCTTCAGCCTTGACAAGCTTTTAACATAACAACCTGCAATCTCCTTTAATGGAGAAAAAAATCCTCTGAAGTGAGAATATGGTTGCCTTTGTGGCGAGGTACTTGAAAATAGTCATACACGCTAACTTCTCATTCATGTGCAATTTCAATCTCACAGTGATTCCCAGGTGGGATGAGCGAGTCAGAGTGCACATTCTGGGTGACCCCCGGAGAGTGTTAAGCTGGGGAACGCACAACAACAACAATTACGACAACAATATAGTCATTAGAGTTAGATAATTATAGTATAGATATAGCTTCACACAAATTGCCTAAAGCAGACAAAAGTGTCAAATCCTCTTCACAGTGAACAACAAGTCATTTTATTTGCAATGAAGACTGAAGGACACCAGCTAGTCTGTACACCACAAATGCAGCATGAAGTGTATACATGCATGAACTACATGTGCATTTTTTGTGGTGTTGTGGCAGTGGATGTGATAGAGCTCAGCAGTGACTCGGAGGACGAGAGCAACGAAGACGACTGTGTGATGGTGCCCAGCACAGAGGAGGAGGAAGAGGAGGAGGAGGTGGAGGCGGAGGACCTGAATGACGGGGGATCCCACATCAACGACGACTACAACCAGCGTGACGACCAGGGCCGCGTGCTGGTCAACGTGGGGCACTCCAGTGAAGACCCAGACATCTTCCTGTCCCCGCAGATGGCCAAGGCCATCAAACCTCATCAGGTGAGAAGGGAGGGAGAGAAAGACATAGAAAGGGGAGGGGGGAAGAAGGATGGAGTGTGGGTGGAGAAGGGGGTGGGATGCCATGAGAATAGAGTGGTTTATGCTGTAGCAGGCGTGACATTGAAAGTGTAGGTGGGTGTGTGAGGTTTCTGGTGCATTGTCGGAATGTGCAGGGCTGGCATCTGGGTGGATGGTGTGAATGCACAGATGACAGATCACAAAAGAATGGAAGCAACTGAGATGGGGTTTTAAGGAGGCTGCCGAGGGTCAGAGTGACAGATAGAAGAACAAATAAAAGCATCCTAATTGTCACGCTCCTTAAGGGATTGTGGCTAAACCCCCACCCATGCCCTCTCAAACTATCTTCCCGACAGCAACAAACGCAGAACACAGAAGAAAAGCTCCAGACTTAACTTTCCAAAATCCAAAAACAATCACACCAGACAAATACTTAAACCACTTTCACACACACAGATTCAACTTCCAGTCACACTCTAAGTCCTAACTTAACAATCCCCTCCCCTCTTCTGCACAGTTCTGAAATCTGCTTGAGGAATGTTCCCCTCCCACTTCCCTCACAGTCACAACTTGGGTTTCCATGCAGGGTCACTGTGGGGTAGCTCAGGGCAGGCTGAAGTTCTCAAGGAGGGTCACAGGTGGACAGGGCAGCAGGGAGAAGGGAAATGGGTCGTGGGGGAAAAAGGTGGATCCAGGGGATAAAGGGACAGAGGGTCAAGGACAAGCCGTCGGCGACTCTTCAGGGCACACCGGGCTGCACCCTCTCCAGGCACGACTCTACCACTGGAGGCACCCACAGGAACCTGGAACGGGCAATATTTGCTGTTCCTCTGCATACGCCCATAACTAGCGCTAAGGCAACTGGGTTATTTCCCTTGCGTCCTCCAGGTTGACAAACTGTTTATTCAGCCAAAACCTCCACCATGTATCCCCAAGGAATCATTTACATTTTGAATCTAAATCGTGTCTAATGTATACTCTATAATTATTTCTGTTCAAATACAGTTAAGTTAAAATACTTAAAAAAATATTCTTCCACAAGAGAGAGTTGTTTTTACAGCAAAACCAATAACAACCACACACAGCTGCTTAACCCTAGTAGCGCTGAATATGCAGCAACAAGCCTCACTTCTATTGGCTGAATTAACATTGGCTAGCATTGTTTTGGAGGAGGGTGGGCTCAAACAACCCTTGATATTGATATATAAAACTGAATTAAATGTGTTAAGCTATATATCACTGGAAAGAACAGATAATATGCTTTTAAATGAGTGTAATTTTATAATAATGTGTAGTGATTATGATTATGTAAAAAAAATCAACAAAAAAAATCGTGTGCACACTACTGATCACTGTTCCATTGTCAGGGCCCCAGATCGATTTTAACACGATAAGCAAAGTTCTTGCGGTGCATAAATGTCATTATTAGGTAAACACTATTTCTTGACATTAGTTTTCAAAAAATAAGGAGTTTGTATCGCTTTAACGGTCACCAAATACTCGGAAAAGTTCAGCGAAAGGATCGACGCCATCGCAACCGTCATGGCGGAATGTGCGAAGTGGTGGCTTTCTATGACGAAAATACAAAGATCGCTTGATTTCATGGGATGCAAAGTATTCAGCAGCATAGCGATTTGACTCAACAACAGTTATTTCGAAGCCTCGTTGCGTCAAAATAAAGTAAAACAATCTGTGACGTCGAAATCGCCGAGTAGCGAAGAAGTCCATCCAGCAAAAACTAGCACCGCTCGATTCAGTCCGATCGCGATCGATTTTTACCAAGTTTTTCAAAAATATTCCACAATCCTTACCTCATCATCTCTCTCATTGTTTATTTCAACCAAATCCAGCCTCTAAAACTCCTCCTCGCTGTCAATATTGTAAAAAAGCTCGAAAAACGCTTGAAGAAATTCTAGTGCAAACACTGGCCGCCATTTTTGTTGAAGACGATCTCGGCTGGTCCGAAAAAAAATAAAAATACACTCTTAACCAATCAGATTCTTCGTTGCTTGTGTGTGTCAAACGACCTTCACCCCTTTCTGTGGGCCTACAACGGCCTTAACATTCATTGGCTGACCTTTGAAAGCGAAAGTAAGCTTTCAACTATGACCCCACGTCATCCTGGAATATTCCGGGATCCGCCACACAGCCTAGACCCGCCTTTACCGGAATATTCTGGGAACCGCGCTACTAGGGTTAATACACAAAATTGCACTAAATCCCAAATCACTCGGGACTCGACCACATCAGTTTAAACTTAAGAAATACTGAGTGTTCTAAATGCAAGTGCGAACTCTCTCTAGACAAAACAATAGCATTTAAAAACATATATTAAAGAATGTATCGTTCACTAAAGGAGAATTTTATGTCTACCTAATAGAACATAAACCTTAAGAAATAGGAAACCTCCCTTGAAAATACTTTACACTAATTTATTCAAGAACCAACTATCCCAGCACTGCGTGACCCACAAGACACTCAACAACAACCACCACAACAGCACAACGAATACGGAACTCAGTCATATCTACGGAACGTCCCTCACCTGTCACTGGAACGGAAGACGGTACACACCTGCACCTCAGGAAAGATGTTGACAAGACGGACAGCACAAACGAAGAGCGTAGACTGGTTCTCGGGAGCCTGAACCACTTCAAAGATGACTGCTCCCCTCTGCTCTCCAAGAGGAGACACAACACCACAGGAATAAAGGCGCACTCCTGCACCTCGGGAAAGACGTTGACAGGACGGACACGACGCAACAACGAAGAACGAAGGCTGGGTTCACAGGAGCCTGAACTTCTCCAAGGTACTGCTCCCCCCTTGCTCTCCAAGAGGAGACACAACACCACAGGAATAAAGGCGCACTCCTGCACCTCGGGAAAGACGTTGACAGGACGGACACGACGCAACAACGAAGAACGAAGGCTGGGTTCACAGGAGCCTGAACTTCTCCAGGGTACTGCTCCCCCCTGTTCTCCAAACAGAGACACACCACCACGCGGCACCCAACAGCCCACGCTGGAACAGCGACCAACAAACTTCTTCAGCCAAAGACGGACTCTCCTCCTCCTCCTCCTAACTCAAGTCAAAAACCTCCTCCTATTTAAGGCTACTGCTACTCAGCTGACCATCTAAACCCTAACTCATGACCAGGAACTTCACGAGGAGCTCACCTGCATGCGACATTGCAGAGAAAAGGGAATGTGCATGCCACTAAGCTGGAGTTCACCACATATGTGAAAAAATGCACTCGTGAACACAGAAATACACTAGCACCAGACACCCAGAGAAAGAAATAGCGTGGAGATATGCATGGTGCAGAAGTATGTGAACCGTGACACTAATCAAATTGGGCACAACAAGAAGGGGTCTTTCATGAATGAAGGAAATGAAATTAACCTTTAGCACTGCCTTTCTCTGTGCCTGCATGTCAAATTGTGTCAAATTGTGTCTGTGCCTGCATTCTTTTTGCGGTGAGCAATAATCATGAGCACCTACTTGTTTAGAACTGTTATAACTGTAGATGTATGCTATGTAGAGACTTAGTTTTTTTTTGTATATTGATAAAAGAATGGATGAGGATTTTTTTTTCCATATAAGGCATTATGTTGTGCATGCATGTTTTGACTTTGAAACCCCCCCCAAAATAACAACATAAAACAAACAAAAAGACAAAAGCTGAAAATGTGTTGACTTACTTTTATTCACTGTGAGTAGAGTTCTTGAGTGCAGTCTAGCAGACTGAGATACCTCCGTCACAGACACAGTGGTAATCTTGTCTGCTGTAAACAGACAGAACAGTTCTTCCTCAGAAACTCCCTCAGGTATCTCCTTTGGACCTAAAATTTATGTGAAGTCAGTGACCGACAAATGTTTATGGCTACTTGGAACGTTTTCTTCTCGATCATCATGTACCAGGCTGTTGTACCTCAGTCACTAACAAAGTTATAATTTTGTTTGTCATAACAAACAGAATAGTTTTCCCTCAGAAATACCATCAGACTGGCAGTTTGAGGTTTCTGTTTTCTGCAATGTGGTGGTTTGTGTGATGTACAGATTGGTGGTTTGTGTGATGTACAGATTGGTGGTTTGTGTGATGTACAGATTGGTGGTTTGTGTGATGTACAGATTATGGTTTGTCTGATGTACAGATTGGTGGTTTGTGTGATGTACAGATTAGTGGTTTGTTGATGTACCGATTGGTGGTTTGTCTGATGTACAGATTGGTGGTTTGTCTGATGTACAGATTGGTGGTTTGTCTGATGTACAGATTGGTGGTTTGTGTGATGTACAGATTTATGGTTTGTCTGATGTACAGATTGGTGGTTTGTGTGATGTACAGATTGGTGGTTTGTGTGATGTACAGATTGGTGGTTTGTGTGATGTACAGATTGGTGGTTTGTGTGATGTACAGATTGGTGGTTTGTCTGATGTACAGATTGGTGGTTTGTCTGATGTACAGATTGGTGGTTTGTGTGATGTACAGATTGGTGGTTTGTGTGATGTACAGATTGGTGGTTTGTCTGATGTACAGATTGGTGGTTTGTGTGATGTACAGATTGGTGGTTTGTTGATGTACAGATTGGTGGTTTGTGTGATGTACAGATTGGTGGTTTATGTGATGTACAGATTGGTGGTTTGTGTGATGTACAGATTGCGTGTGAGGTTTCTGTTTTTTGCAATGTGGTGGTTTGTCTGTGTACAGATTGATGGTTTGTGTGATGTACAGATTGGTGGTTTGTGTGATGTACAGATTGGTGGTTTGTGTGATGTACAGATTGGTGGTTTGTCTGATGTACAGATTGGTGGTTTGTCTGTGTACAGATTGATGGTTTGTGTGATGTACAGATTGGTGGTTTGTGTGATGTACAGATTGGTGGTTTGTCTGTGTACAGATTGGTGGTTTGTCTGTGTACAGATTGATGGTTTGTGTGATGTACAGATTGGTGGTTTGTGTGATGTACAGATTGGTGGTTTGTTTGATGTACAGATTGGTGGTTTGTCTGTGTACAGATTGATGGTTTGTTGATGTACAGATTGGTGGTTTGTGTGATGTACAGATTGGTGGTTTGTCTGATTTACAGATTGGTGGTTTGTGTGATAGATTGGTGGTTTGTGTGATGTACAGATTGGTGGTTTTTGGTGGTTTGTGTGATGTACAGATTGGTGGTTTGTGTGATGTACAGATTGGTGGTTTGTGTGATGTACAGATTTATGGTTTGTCTGATGTACAGATTGGTGGTTTGTGTGATGTACAGATTGATGGTTTGTTTGATGTACAGATTGGTGGTTTGTGTGATGTACAGATTGGTGGTTTGTCTGATGTACAGATTGGTGGTTTGTGTGATAGATTGGTGGTTTGTGTGATGTACAGATTGGTGGTTTGGTGTTTGTGTGATGTACAGATTGGTGGTTTGTGTGATGTACAGATTGGTGGTTTGTTGATGTACAGATTGATGGTTTGTCTGATGTACAGATTGTGGTTTGTGTGATGTACAGATTTTGGTTTGTTGATGTACAGATTGGTGGTTTGTGTGATGTACAGATTGGTGGTTTGTCTGTGTACAGATTGGTTTGTCTGTGTACAGATTGATGGTTTGTTTGATGTACAGATTGGTGGTTTGTGTGATGTACAGATTAGTGGTTTATGTGATGTACGGATTGGCAGTGTGAGGTATGTTTTTTTGCAATGTGGTGGTTTGTGTGATGCCCAGATTGGCGGTGTGAGGTTTCTGTATGACAACTTGGTGGAGTCTCTGCCCCGCTTCAACACCAGTCAGGGCTTTGGCTGTATCCTGGCGCACAGCATGGGGCTGGGCAAGACTATCCAGGTGAGAAGACTGACAAGTCTAATGTCATGTCGTGTGACAAGTCTAGTGTGGTGTGGTGTGGTGTGACAAGTGTGGTGTGGTGTGTGACAAGTGTAGTGTGGTGTGGTGGTGTGTGACAAGTGTAGTGTGGTGCGGTGTTGACAAGTGTAGTGTGGTGCGGTGTGTGACAAGTGTAGTGTGGTGTAGTGTGGTGCGGTGTGTGACAAGTGTAGTGTGGTGTAGTGTGGTGCGGTGTGTGACAAGTGTAGTGTGTGTGCGGTGTGTGACAAGTGTAGTGTGGGGTGTAGTGTGGTGCGGTGTGTGACAAGTGTAGTGTGGTGCGGTGTGTGACAAGTGTAGTGTGGTGCGGTGTGTGACAAGTGTAGTGTGTGTAGTGTGGTGCAGTGTGTGACAAGTGTAGTGTGGTGCAGTGTGTGACAAGTGTAGTGTGGTGTATGTTGTGGTGCAGGTGTGTGACAAGTGTAGTGTGGTGTAGTGTGGTGGGTGTGTGACAAGTGTAGTGTGGTGCGGTGTGTGACAAGTGTAGTGTGGTGCGGTGTGTGACAAGTGTAGTGTGGTGCGGTGTGTGACAAGTGTAGTGTGGTGCAGTGTGTGACAAGTGTAGTGTTGTGTAGTGTGGTGCGGTGTGTGACAAGTGTAGTGTGGTGCGGTGTGTGACAAGTGTAGTGTGGTGCAGTGTGTGACAAGTGTAGTGTGGTGTAGTGTGGTGCGGTGTGTGACAAGTGTGTGTGGTGCGTGTGTGACAAGTGTAGTGTGGTGTAGTGTGGTGCGGTGTGTGACAAGTGTAGTGTGGTGCAGGTTGTGTGGACAAGTGTAGTGTAGTGCAGTGTGTGACAGTGTAGTGTGGTGCGGTGTGTGACAAGTGTAGTGTGGTGTAGTGTGGTGCGTGTGTGTGACAAGTGTAGTGTGGTGCGTGTGTTGACAAGTGTAGTGTGGTGTAGTGTGGTGCGGTGTGTGACAAGTGTAGTGTGGTGCGGTGTGTGACAAGTGTAGTGTGGTGTAGTGTGGTGCGGTGTGTGACAAGTGTAGTGTTGTGTAGTGTGGTGCGTGTGTGACAAGTGTAGTGTGGTGCAGTGTGTGACAAGTGTAGTGTGGTGCGGTGTGTGACAAGTGTAGGTGTGGTGTAGTGTGGTGCGGTGTGTGACAAGTGTGTTGTGGGTCAGTGTGTGACAGTGTAGTGTGTGTAGTGTGGTGCGGTGTGTGACAAGTGTAGTGTGGTGCAGTGTGTGACAAGTGTAAGTGTTGTGTGTTGGTGCGGTGTGTGACAAGTGTAGTGTGGTGCGGTGTGTGACAAGTGTAGGGTGGTGCGGTGTGTGACAAGTGTAGGGTGGTGCGTGTGTGTGACAAGTGTAGTGTTGTGTGGTGTGGTGTGTGGCTAGTGTGTGTGTGACAAGTGTGGTGTGGTGTTGGTGTGTGTGTGGCTAGTGTGGTGTAGTTACAGTGTGGTGTAGTGTGACAAGTGTGTGTGTGTGTGTGTGGGTGTATGACAAGTGGTTGTTGTGACAAGTGTGGTGTGGTGTCGGTTGGTGCGGTGTAGTGTATGTAGTGTAGCTGCGGTTGGTGTGGTGTGGTGTGGTGTGACAAGTGTAATGTGGTGTGGTTGCGTGTAGTGATAAGTTTGTTAGTAGTGTGAGTGCAGTGTAGTGTGTGTTGTCAAGTGAGTGTGGTGCGGTGTAGTGTAGTTGTAGTAGTGGTGCGGTGTAGAGTGCGCTTTTTTTTCTCGTAATTCTGAAGTTTGTCAGGTTGTGATGGAATGTTTACGTTATGTTTAAAGAAAAACATTAATGGGGAAAATGTTCAGAGGTAATTGAATTCAGAAAATGTGTTATGTGTGAAGTTGTTTCAATAGATTGTGTTAGGTTCATCAGTATGATTAATGTTACATCCATTGCTGTTATTGCTGTAACTTGTTTATCATAAGTGAAAAGGCATTTTGAAGAGCACTTTTTAAAAATTTGCAAATGATGTGGTTGCACAGTTTTGTCATGAGTCAAGTTTCTGATCTTTCTCTTTTAGATATCTGAATTGAGTTTGTAGAACAGTGTAGCTGTGCTGTGCTCTAAGTGGCGAACTGGTGCCAACTTGCTTGTGTTCTTTCCAGGTCATCGCCTTCATTGACATCTTTCTGCGTCACACATCGGCCAAGAAAGTGTTGTGCATCGTTCCCATCAACACCTTGCAGAACTGGATGGCGGAGTTCAACATGTGGTCCCCCAGCAAAGAGAAACCCCCACCCCCTACACCTCCCCCTCCCCCCAAGTCCAAAGACTCAGAGAAGAGGACCAGGGATGGGGAGAAAAGGTCATCAGACAAGAGGTCACGGGACAGGAGTAAGAAGGACGCCAACAAGGATGCAGGCCAGGCCCCAAGAACATGTGCAGTCCTATGATGCCCTCCGGCTTAGGGCCAATGGGACCCGGAATGGGTCACATGGGAGGGCCTGGAATGGGCCACATGGGTGGCCCAGGAATGGGTCACATGGGTGGACATGGGATGAGCCCCATGGGTGGCCCAGGAATGGGTCACATGGGAGGAGGCATGATGGGGCAGATGGGTGGTCACATGAACCCCATGGCAGGAATGGGGCCGATGGGAGGCCCGGGCCCCATGGGGAGACCCATGAGTCAGATGGGCGGGATGGATCCCTCAGGCAGCCACATGGGGCACATGGGCCACCACGGAATGGGGCACATGGGGGGCCCTGGCATGGGGGGGCCTGGCATGGGGGGGCCTGGCTTGGGCTACATGGGCCCTATGGGGGGCATGGGTATGCACAACATGAACTACATGGGCGGGGGGGGTGGGGGGCCCTTCATGGGGTCCATGGGCATGCCCTGGATGAGCTCGGGCATGGGACAGACCCAGTACGGCGGAATGCACAGTTCTCCGTACGGACCTCCCAGACCCCCCCACATGGGCATGGGGCCTCCTGGTATGGGCCCTGTCCACATGCCCCCCCTCCCTCCGCCATGAATCAGGCTCCGGAGGAGAGGCCTCCATGAACCCAATGGGAACGCCAGGACCAGAGGCCATGAACTACAACCGCCAGGAAGCGCAGCGTCCTCAGAAACCATGGGCGGTGCCCTGCCAAGCAATCCTATGTCAGCCATGACTCCTGTGGGCGGAGCGTCAGGCAATACCTTGAATGCTGGCAACCCTATGGGTACTCCTCCTCCCAGTTCCATGAACAGTTATGGAAATGCGATGAGCATGGGAAATTCCATGAGTGCTGAGAACCCCATGGGTACTCCCCCTCCCCCCCCTGTGAATCAGCCCATGGGGGTGGTCGGCAATGCCATGAACGGTCCTGCCGGCAGAGCCAGCATGATTGGCCCCATGTCCATGGACTCCATGGGTCCAGGACCTCCAGCAGGGAATGCCATGGGGAGTGGAAACTCCATGGCCGGTCATCACCACATGGCGCCAGCTTTCGGCAGCTCCTTGGGGGGTGGTCACAGCAGTTACCTCAGCCCAGGCTTTGGCAACCCCATGAACCCTTCTGTCAGCCCCATGAACCCTTCTGTCAACCCCATGAACCCTTGTGTCAACCCCATGAACTCTTTATCGGCCATGACTCCCCCTGTCGGGAGCCCACTAGGAGCTCTGTCATCGATGAATTCACAGAGGACTTCCATGGACGCGTCGGGCAATCCCAGCATCCCATCCAGCATGCATCCCATGGGGGCTCTGTCCTCCATGAATGCCATGGACACATCCACGGCCAGCGCCAATGCTGCTGCTTCATCTTCCTCGCCAGCAAGTTCAACAAACAACGTGCCCTCTGTCAGTGCAGCCACCATCACCACCTCTTCCACCTCACTTCCAGCCAACATGCCGCGGATGACAACATCCACCGATTCCAGTAGTGACAAGTCAGTGGCTCCAGCAGCATCAGCAGCAGGAGACACAACCACCACATCATCTGATCCTCAAACCACATCCACCTCTCTCTCTGGAGGCAAGGACAGTCCCAAGGACGGACCTACAGCAGATGGCGAGGCAAAAAGTGAGGCATCCTCTGCTGAGGTAAAAACGGAAACCAAAGAAGAGAAGATGGATACAGGGAAGGAGGGGGAGGAGAAGCCGGAAGAGAAGAAGAAGAGCAAGATGTGGGCCGACGGCATTGAGCGAGAGGAAGGGGACACGCAAGAGGTGCGTCATCGCAGCTTCAAGGTCTTCCTGCTGAGTGAGAACCTGAAGACCACAGCCCAGCGTGCCAAAATCATAGGTAGGCTGTCAGACACAACATACCCTCCTGCCCTTGTTTCTTTTCTTTTCTTGTTTTTATTCTTTCTGACTTTTCTCCCGTCTTTTTTACTTTCTTATCAGCTTTGTAGGGGACGGGATAGCTCAGTGGTCGGAGCACTCGCTTTCCCCCAGCCAAGTTAAGCAGCGTCGAGCGTGGTTACCAGTTGGATGGGTGACCTTTTGCGCGCCTTGGCTTCAGTACAGTTCCCCCAGTTCACCCAGCTGTAAATGGGTACCTGCCCTCTTTAGGGTCAGGGAAGGTAAAGCAGCGAGGGAGAGGAGATGGGCGCCGCCCTCAATATGCTGGCCCCTAGAGAAGTGAGGTCTCTGACGCCTCGCTCCCCTACGACCTTATAGGTTATGGGACTCCTTTACCTTTTCCTCCTTTACCTATCAGCTTTGGAGAACTGTCCTCTTTTTGATCGCTCTTTGTTTCTGCCATTTTTGTTTTCTGTTCTCGATGACTTTCTTATTTTCTGCCTTTCCCTTGTTAGTTGCTTTTTTCCTGTTGCCTATGATGTGCTGTCCTTGTTGTTTTATGATGGTGTTACAGTGGGATGTTGTAAATCTGGTATGGGTACAAACTGTTTGTTTGGCTGTGTAGGGGGCAGGATAGCCTAGTGGTTAGAGTGTTGAACTTCCGATCTGATAGCCCGGGTTTCAGCTACTACTGAGACGCCAGTTTGAGGGGATTTTTCTTCTGGAGTTCATCAGTGCCAACTCTACTTCCCTGAAAGTCCTTTGGATTAGAGTATAATCAGAGGTTCTGTGTGCTAATCCATCGACATCTTGTGCACATGATAAAACCTGTTCCTCCTTTTGTAAGATGGAGGCACCGTGGTCGAGTGGTTTAGGCGGTCAACTCGTGATCCAGAGGTCGCGGGTTCGATCCCCGCTCGGCTCGGTGTTGTGTCCTTGGGAAAGACACTTTACTCCTATTTTCCTCACTCCACCCAGGTGTACAAGTGGGTACCAGCTCTGCTGGGGAAGTATCTGGCGACAGACTAGCGTCCTGTCACAGGGGTGGTGAAAAACCATCAGTTCGCTTAACGCTACAGAAACCGGGGTAAGCTCCGGCTCTATGGGCCTTCTGGCTCGAAAGAACATACTACTACTTTCGTAAGAGTAGACCGTTAGGTTCTGGTGGTAACATATGACAGAATTGACAAAACTGGATGTACATTGATGTCGTGTGTAGACATCACCCTTGGAAGTCGAATGCAGCTTCATTAATGGTGGGTAAACAGCTACACACGCAAAATCTCTCTCCTGGTAAACCTTGGAGCTCGAGCCGAGGACTCCCCTCCCCTTCCCTCCCCTTCCCTCCCCTCCCCTTCCCTCCCCTCCCCGCAAATAAAAAAGAAATTTGGCTGTGCAATTATTGCTCTTGAAAAAATCTTCTGTTTTTAAATTTCACAAAAAATCTTGTCCTTCTGTGTGTGTGATAACGATAACAAAATGTTATTTTCTGAGGGTAATAGAATAAGCACAAGACTTTTTACATCCAGCCCTCGAAAAGAAAGAAAGAAGTAAGGTAAACAGACAAAAATATAAGCAAAGTGAATCATAATAATCACAATAATTATCACCACTATCATCATCGTTGTCATCACCTCTATCATCATCCCCATCATCACCACCATCATCATTAACAAAATAAGTATGATAACATATAAACTTTATGGAGCTTGATGGAATGATGATATGACAAATACACCTAATGTTTCTTCGAGTCATATTGTTGAACAACATTATAAAAAAAAGTGTCAGAGAGAGAGAGAGAGAGAGTGAGTGAGCATGTGTGTTGTCTGTCTCTCACTGTCTGTGTTGCATTTTAGAACAGAAACATTGTGGTCCGTTGTTGAAAACTTTGCTGTGGTGGTGTTGTGTCAGGGGAGTGGAAGGAGAAGGGAGGGGTGTTGCTGATGGGGTACGAGATGTACCGGCTGTTGTCCTCACGGCGCTCCTACACCCCCAAGAACAAGAAGAAGAAGAAGCAGAAAGCGACGACAGAAGAAGGCAAAGACTCCGACGTCATTGACGTTGATGAGGAAGACAAGAACAAAAGTCTGATGACAGGTGAGAAACAGCTCCTCTTTTTCTTCTTCTTCTTCTTCTTTTCTGAGAGATCGTTTGCAATGACTGCAGATATGCAGGGCTGATCATTACTGTTGTGCGTTACACATTTGAAAGAGAAAGTGAAGATGAGGTTGAATTGTGGTTCTACTCTTGGTTCGAATGCTTAACTCTTCTACTACTGCGTTCCCTTTCTCTTACTTACCACTGTAAACCAGCGCCTGGGGTTTATCACAGTTCTTGATTAAACCATTGATGCTGGGGGCAACAGCAAAGTGAGAGGCTGTATGACCAGTGGCTTTTCTACTCATGGAATTCCACTTTACAGCTTATTAGTGATCGACTATGACTCTCTAACTAGGAGGCTTGACTTGCACAGTCCTTAATGTGCTGCAGCCCTGGGGGCTAGTTGGCCTTTGGAGAACATCTCCAACGCTGACTGTCCTTATGCCCACTTGGCCGAGAGAGTGGGGATGTAATGTGGGCAAGGCATCTCCACTATAATCAAATTTCTGCCCAATATCCGGAACAGCGGCTGCCTCCTCTGCTGTTTTGGAGGTCATCGTCGAATACGACGGACAAACATACATATACTGTAAACCAAGTATTTTCTGCAGTGGCCTTCAGTTTCACACCTACTGACTAAAAAAAATAATAAAAAATTGAAATAAAGACAGATCTGCATGAAACTTTCTGTGTTTTTGTAGTTTTGAATAAAACCTCCATATTTCTTCATTTGACTCTTGTATGACTTGTTGTGGAATGCTGATGGCGATGATGTTGCGGTTGTTGTTGGCTACGGTGGTTATGCAATAATTTTTAAAATAGGACTATTTCAAGAGGTAAAGATGAAGTAAAATAAAATCAAACATGCAAAATAAATGAAAATGTTCAGATAATATTAGAACAATATGCAATCACACTCACAAACAAGCATACAGGCTGACGAACAAACAGCCATTGAAATCAGGTCACGGTTTGTTCCAATTTTATTTTGCACTTCATACTACCCACAAGTCACTAGCATCGTTTTGCAAGTTTCTGGAGCCACAATTTTCACGAAATTCTTTCATTTTAAGCCAGTCACAGTCATATGCCCCCCTCGGCAGGATCGTTGTTTACACCACTGTCATAGTCATCTTCATCACTTCCAACTGCCAGTAAACACAGCACATTGATTTCACTCTGCAACTCTTGAATCCTCTGTTCAGCTTCTAAGTCCATTTCAGTCCACATAAGTTCAGATTCTGCCGTTATTTTCACAGAAAATCCTCCAAAAAGTTCGTTGAAGCAGTCGCCATATTGATGCAACTCCCTTAAAAAATTGTCACTCGATGATATTGATGTGAAATCCAAAAAATCGGCACAAAAATCGATCAACTGAAGTAAAAATTGCAAATGGCGGCAGCTGCACTATCTGGGAGCTCACTGCGCATGTCTAAAGCGATAAAGGGTGTGAGACCATGGTATATAAATAGTGCAAAGGGAGACACAGGGTGTCCCCAGGTATCTGGCGGGCACACCCGCCCGTGACTTCACGGATCAAGTAGTAAGCGGGTGGGTCAACCCGCCAATGGTAGTAGGAGAGTTATATGAACAATGATGCACAGTGAGTGAGTGTTACTCTTTTCTTTTTTTCAGCACATGGGTAATCTGCATTGGATATTTGTGTCAGTCTTTGGACACTTTGCCAGTTTTTATGACTGTTGTGATTTTTTTAAAAACAAGTTTGTGATGACTGTTGTGAGTTTACAATTTTTTTTTAACAAGTTTGTGAAAAGGGTTTGTTCATTTTACAGTGAAAAATATTGGATTTTTAAAATAATCCAGTGAAGAACGTTGGTCTTTTCAAATAAATAATTCAGTGTGATGGTTGTTCTTTTCTGATTATACGTTGAGAAATGTTAGGGTATTAAAGTAATTAAATAAAAATGGTTGTTATTGCGATAATCCAATGAAAAGATTGTGTTATTTTGATAATGTAATGAAAATGTTTGTGTTATTGTGATAATCCAATGAAAAGATTGTGTTATTGTGATAATCCAATGAAAATGATTGTGTTATTGTGATAATCCAATAAAAATGGTTGTGTTTATATTTGTGAAAATCCAATGAAAATGGTTGTGTTATTGTGATAATCCAATGAAAATGGTTGTGTTATTGTGATCGTCCAATGAAAACGGTTGTGTTTCAGACATGCACGGAGCACTGGTTAACCCAGGACCAGACCTGGTGATCTGTGACGAAGGCCATCGCATCAAAAACAATCATGCCAGCATCTCCCAGTCTCTGAAACAGATCCGCACAAAGTAAGTGTGTGTGTGTGTGTGGTGTCTGTGTGTTTTGTTCTATTTCTTTGTTATTTTTTATGGCAATCTTGCATACACAAACACACACACACACACACACACACACACACACACACACACACACACACACACATGCACACACTCACATGCACATACTCACTCACACACACACACACACAATCCATTTTGTATTCTTTATTTCGTGTTTGAATTATGATTAAGCTGTGAGTGATACTTTGGAGTGTAGAGCAGCTTTTCCGCATGAATACGAGTGCTCAGACAATTGATATAGATATGTGTTTTTCATGTGAGTTATTTTGTGTTCATGTATATTCTTCAGTTGAGTGTCTTTGATAAAAAAATAGTTTTTACAAGTGTATGTGTGTTTGTGTGTGTGTGCTTGTGTAAATGTGTGAGTGGGGGCGTGGGTGTGTGCGTGCATGTGTGTGTGTGTGTGCATGCGTGTGTTTGTGTGTGTGTGTGTGTGTGTGTGTGTGCATGCACGTGTATGTGTGTGTGTGTATGTATGTGTGTTTTTGTAAATACGTGTGTGTGCGCTTGTGTGATTGCATATGTGTGTGTGTGTATGCTTTGTGTGTGTGTGCATGCTTGTATGTGTATGTGTGCATGTTTGTGTGTGTGTGTTTGTGTGTGCACGTGTATGTGGGTGTGTGGCTGCTTTTGTGTGCGTGTGTCTGTGTGTGTGTGTGCATGCATGCATGCTTGTGTGTGTGTGTGTGTGTGTGTGTGTGCAGGCGTCGTGTGGTGCTGACAGGCTACCCCCTGCAGAACAGCCTGATGGAGTACTGGTGCATGGTGGACTTTGTGCGGCCCAACTTCCTGGGCAACAAGACGGAGTTCAGCAACATGTTTGAGCGGCCCATCATGAACGGCCAGTGCCAGGACTCCACGGGCGAGGACATCAAGATCATGAAGCACCGCGCCTACGTGCTGCACAACCTGCTGGAGGGCTTCGTGCAGAGGTCAGTCAGTCAGTCAGTGCTGCTGCTGCAGCAGCCAGGGTGGCGGCAGGAAAACTGCGCAGTAGGGGCGCCTCAGGGCACAGCACAGCGTAGCGTAGCGTAGCACAGCACAGCGTAGCGTAGTGTAGCGTAGTGTAGTGTAGCACAGCGTAGTGTAGTGTAGTGTAGCGTAGTGTAGCACAGCGTAGCGTAGTGTAGCGTAGTGTAGCGTAGTGTAGTGTAGCGTAGCGTAGTGTAGCGTAGTGTAGTGTAGTGTAGTGTAGTGTAGCGTAGTGTAGTGTAGCGTAGTGTAGTGTAGTGTAGCGTAGTGTAGCGTAGCGTAGTGTAGTGTAGTGTAGTGTAGCGTAGTGTAGTGTACCGTAGTGTAGTGTAGTGTACCGTAGTGTAGTGTAGTGTAGCACAGCGTAGTGTAGTGTAGTGTAGCGTAGTGTAGCACAGCGTAGCGTAGTGTAGCACAGCGTAGTGTAGCATAGTGTAGTGTAGCGTAGTGTAGTGTAGTGTAGCGTAGCGTACGTAGTGTAGCGTAGTGTAGCGTAGTGTAGTGTAGCACAGCGTAGCGTAGCGTAGTGTAGCGTAGCGTAGTGTAGCGTAGCGTAGTGTAGTGTAGCCTAGTGTAGTGTAGCATAGCGTAGTGTAGCATAGCGTAGTGTAGTGTAGCGTAGTGTAGTGTAGCGTAGCGTAGTGTAGTGTAGTGTAGTGTAGTGTAGCGTAGTGTAGTGTAGTGTAGTGTAGTGTAGTGTAGTGTAGCGTAGTGTAGCATAGCGTAGCGTAGTGTAGTGTAGCGTAGTGTAGTGTAGCGTAGTGTAGTGTAGCGTAGTGTAGCGTAGCGTAGCGTAAGGTAGTGTAGTGGTTCCATGGGGAACTTGCGATGTGGCAGTCATTGGGTGAGTGTGGATTTGAGTCTCTGCTGAGGTGACTGCGGGGCATGTTTTCCTTCTCTGGAATTGACACAAGTGCCAACTTTATTCTCTTGCAAGTCCCTCAGATGAGACGCCAAAGCGAGGTCCTGTGTGCCAGTGTATATTTTAATGACACAAACTTCCAAGTCAAGTTGTCAAATTTTTATTTCCAGATGGTACATTGAATAAGCAATGTATTTGCTTTTTTTCCATCAAGTCATCTATCTAGGAACAAAAACAACTTGATCAGTAATATCTAACTACATTATTAAACAACACATAACAATAAAATACACTCAATTGAAAAAAAAAATCCCCAATACATTACAGAGCAGTGCAAGCATGCACACACACATACAAACATACTCACACATACACACACACATACACACACATACACACACACATACACACACACATATACACACATTTGCTCACACACATATGTATGTGTATGTTTGTCCTTTCGTGTCCGACGATGACCTCCAAAACAGCAGAGGAGGCAGCTGCTGTTTTGGAAATTGGGCAGAAATTTGATTATAGTGGAGATGCCTTGCCCACAGTACATCCCCACTCTCTCGGCCAAGTGGGCATAAGGACAGTCAGCGTTGGAGATGTTCTCCAAAGGCCAACTAGCCCCCAGGGCTGGAGCACATAAGGACTGTGCGAGTCAAGCCTCCTAGTCAGAGAGTCATAGTCGATCACTAAAGACTAAGCTGTAAAGTGGAATTCCATGAGTGGGAAAGAAAGCCACTGGTCATACAGCCTCTCACATTGCTGTTGCCCCCAGCGTCAATGGTTTAATCAAGAACTGTGATAAAGCCCAGGCGCTGACGGCGGTACTCACACTCACACACATATACACACACATATACTCACTCATACACATACACACACACATACACACACATGCACACACACACTATACACACATACACACACACACATACATACACACACACATACACACATACACACACATACACACACACCGCAAGTGCATCTCCGCTTGGCTGCCAAGCATAGTATCGAAACTATGGTGTTTGGGGAGAAACAGCGGTAAAAAGATGCTGCTGCTATCGTGACCGTGATTGCAATGCACAGTCCACTAGTGGCAGCTTCCTCTTATTGCTTGTGCTAGCCAAGACTACAGACATGTCTCTCTGTCCATGCTCTTCCTTCAGCTCATTTCTGAGGCCTGGAAATTATCTTGGGCTAACAGCCTGTGGCGTGAAATTCAGGCAGCTCTCCTCAGGTTGTTCTGCTCCCTCTGAATGCTAGCTGGATGGAAAAGTGCATATATATATATATATATATATTCTTACTTCAGTGTAAAGGTAAGGTCAGGTGTTCCCGTAACCTATTCGGTTGTTGGGAGTGGGCTGTCAGAGACATCAACTTCTCTAGGGGCCAGCATCTGAGAGTGGCACCCACCTTCACATCTTTTTATACCATTTAGGAGTAAAACTTTTTTCATGTTATTCGATTTACTATTTTACTGGTTCTGTGTATTTTACTGCAGTAAGAAACTTAAAAAATTGTATTATTTAGAAGTACACTTTCCTTCAGTGTTAAGAAAGCACTTGTTTAGCAGTTCAGTAATATTTCATTGATTCTTTTAGATTTGACCCTATATATATGTGTGGGTATGAAGTTTGAATATAAGTTTGCATGCATGAACATATATACATATTGATGTGTATACATATGTATGTACGTACAAGCCTTAACCACAACCTATGTCTTCTTTCTACATGCTTGCTGCCCCTCCTTAGCTCTGTTTGGGAGTCATTGGGGCCACAGTCATACTGAAGACTATTTCACCTTATTCCTCCCTTTGTGTTGGTTTGTGCTAAAGCCTGGGCCTTGCATAGTACATTCAAATTTTCGAGAAAATTTATTTTGCAAAATTCTGTTAAATGTCTTGTAGGCGTGGCCACACGGTTCTTCAGCGCGCACTGCCCCGCAAATTTGAGTACGTGTTCCTGGTTCGGATGAGCCCTATCCAGCGCAAACTGTATCGGCGCTACATCGATTCACTGGAGGAGTCCTCCAGTCTGGCCCAGGCCAACAGCAACCCTCTCAAAGCCTTCTCTGTGGGCTGCAAGGTAGGTGAAAAATACATACAGGCCAGCTGTCTGTCTGTCTGTGGTAGTGGGAGGTAGGTCAGCTGTCTGTCTGTGGTGTGAGGTAGGTCACATGTTCTTGCGCGATGCCGAAATTGGTACGTGTTCCTGGTTGGATGGTTCAGCGCAAACTGTTGGTTGTTATGGAGAGTCTCGTTGAGCAACGCAACTCTAAGCTTTCTGTGGGCTGCGAGGTAGGTGAAAAATACTTACAGGCCAGCTGTCTGTCTGTCTGTGGTAGTGGGAGGTAGGTCAGCTGTCTGTCTGTGGTGGGAGGTAGGTCAGCTGTCTGTGGTGGGAGGTAGGTCAGCTGTCTGTCTGTGGTGGGAGGTAGGTCAGCTGTCTGACTGTGGTGGGAGGTAGGTCAGCTGTCTGTGGTGGGAGGTAGGTCAGCTGTCTGTCTGTGGTGGGAGGTAGGTCAGCTGTCTGTGGTGGGAGGTAGGTCAGCTGTCTGTGGTGGGAGGTAGATCAGCTGTCTGTCTGTGGAGGGAGGTAGGTCAGCTGTCTGTGGTGGGAGGTAGGTCAGCTGTCTGTGGTGGGAGGTAGGTCAGCTGTCTGTCTGTGGAGGGAGGTAGGTCAGCTGTCTGTGGTGGGAGGTAGGTCAGCTGTCTGTCTGTGGGGGGAGGTAGGTCAGCTGTCTGTCTGTGGTGGGAGGTAGGTCAGCTGTCTGTGGTGGGAGGTAGGTCAGCTGTGTCTGTGGTGGGAGGTAGGTACTGTCTGTGGTGGGTAGGTCGTGTCTGTGGTGGAGGTAGGTCAGCTGTCTGTCTGTGGAGGGAGGTAGGTCAGCTGTCTGTGGTGGGAAGTAGGTCAGCTGTCTGTGGTGGGGGGTAGGTCCGCTGTAGGGTTCTCTGTGTGGTGGAAGGTATGTCAGGTGTAGGGTTGTCTGTGGTGGAAGGTATGTCAGGTGTAAGGTTGTCTGTGGGTGGAAGTATGTCAGGTGTAAGGTTGTCTGTGTGGGAAGGTATGTCAGGTGTAAGGTTGTCTGTGTGTGGAAGGTATGTCAGGTGTAAGGTTGTCTGTGGTGGAAGGTATGTCAGGTGTAAGGTTGTGGTGGAAGGTATGTCAGGTGTAAGGTTGTTGTGTGTGGAAGGTATGTCAGGTGTAAGGTTGTGGTGGAAGGTATGTCAGGTGTAAGGGTTGTGGTGGAAGGTATGTCAGGTGTAAGGTTGTGGTGGAAGGTATGTCAGGTGTAGGTTGTGGTGGAAGGTATGTCAGGTGTAGGTTGTGGTGGAAGGTATGTCAGGTGTAAGGTTGTGGTGGAAGGTATGTCAGGTGTAAGGTTGTCGTGGTGGAAGGTATGTCAGGTGTAAGGTTGTGGTGGAAGGTATGTCAGGTGTAAGGTTGTGGTGGAAGGTATGTCAGGTGTAGGGTTTGTTTGTGTGGAAGGTATGTCAGGTGGAAGGTGTCTGTGGTGGAAGGTATGTCAGGTGTAAGGTTGTGGTGGAAGGTATGTCAGGTGGAAGGTTGTCTGTGGTGGAAGGTATGTCAGGTGTAGGGTTGTGGTGGAAGGTATGTCAGGTGGAAGGTTGTCTGTGGTGGAAGGTACTTGGAGTGTAGGGTTGTATGAGGGAAATATGTGGGGGAAGGTGGGGGGAAATATGTGTGTGTGTGGGGGGGGGTGGTGTTGTACTGAGGTATGTGTCAATGACCTCAGATCAAGTTGTCAGTGATCTCAGCTTCTCCAGGGGCTAGTGCTAGCATTTTTAGGGCGGTGCCCATCTCCTCTCCCTCGCTGCATGGTGTGCGTGGGTGTGTTCGTGTATGCGTGCGTAAAAATAAGTTTTTATGTCTTCTAGTCAATGGGTTTAACATTGTGTTAACAATGGATGTGTGTGTGTGTATGTGTGTGTGTGCGCATGCGCGCGTGTGTGTTTGTGTGTGTGTGTTCGTGACATTTTATTTGAAGTCATTTTGGAATGTTTTAACCAATATGAAATATAGCTTTTTGTGTCTTTGAGATTTTTTATGCGTATCAATGTGCCTGTCAGTATTGTAATTTCCCTTCATGGGATGATTAAAGTGGTTTTGACTTTGACTTGACTTGACTGTTTTTCCTTCCTTGTCCTTAAAGAGCTGGGTGAATTGGGGGACTGTACTGAAGCTAAGGGGCATGAATGGTCACCCATCTGCGAGGCAACCATGATCAACGTTGCTTAACCTCAGCTTGGGGAGAGCAAGTATTCAGAGCAAGTATTCTGACCACTGAGCTGTCGCATCCCCTACCTTCAGTAACATGATTTAAATTGTCAAAGGGGAAGGGGTGCTGAGTGGTCAGAGTGTTGAGCTCATGATCTGTTGGCCTGGGTTTGAACCACCAATGAGGCACCTGTTCAAGGGGAGTTAAACCAGTACCGACTCCACTCCCTTGAAAGTCGTTAAGATGAGACTATAAGCAGAGGTCCTATTGTGAGCATAGCAAAACATCTTGCACACATGTTAAAACCTGGTTTGCCTTTTGGAAGAGTAGACCATTGCGTGCCGGTAAAAACGGATGACAAAATTTTAAAAAGTGCATGCACACTGATGTCATGTCTAGACATCATCCCCATGGCCAGAGTGGGGGTATCTGGGTGGTGGGCAAAAACGGTTGCATCATGTGCAAAAATGTCGCCATTGGCGAACCTCGCAGCTCTAGCTCAGAAACAAGAAAAAAAAAGAAAGAAAAAAAAGAACAGATCTAAAATGGGAAAAGGCACTGTTGTTCTTGTAGTCAGCATGTGGAGACAGCTGTGTGTTCTTCTTCAGATCTGGAACCACCCTGACATCCTGCACAAGTCCGTGGTGCTGAAGAAGCCCGTGATTGAAGAAAACGACCTTGACATCGAGTCCAGTGAAGTCAACAGTGGCAAAAAGAAGCTGAAGAAGTCGGACTCCACCTCCTCGCTAGCCTCCACAGCCTCCATGTCCTCTCTGGCCTCCAACATGTCCAATGCCACTGTGGCCTCCAACATGTCCAATGCCACTGTGGCCTCCAACATGTCCAGTGCCACTGTGGCCTCCAACATGTCTCACCCACCTGGTCTCCCTGACAGCGCCAGTTCCTTGAACTTAACCAACGGTGTGGCCGCCTTGTCCAATGGTGTGTCCCCAAAGCTGCCTTCAGCGGAGGCTTCCAACATTGGTGTTGGGGACTCTGATTCCTGTGCTGCAGCTTTTGCCGCTGGAACCATGAATGGCGGCGACATAGCCAATGGGACGGGACTCAACCCTGGTACCTCTCCTGCGGGGAAAACGGGTGTCATGTTCGAAACGGGTACAAGTTTTGGCTCAGGTACGGCAAACTGCAGTGGTGGTGTGTCAGAGATGGACACTGGGGCAGGACTAGGCGTGGGCAGTGACACTTCGAACTCCAACAGTATTTCCAGTGTGACTGGCGGAACAGCAGCAGCTGGGCAGAACTCTGCCCTGTCTGCTAACGCCCAGACCTCAGACACCAGCCCAACTGGGGTGGCCAACAGCACAGACACAAACCCCGCTGTGGCCGCAAGCACAAGCAGTGGTACGTCTGCTGCAGCCACAGACACAGCCACCGGGGTTTCTGCCACCCCAGGTACAAGCCCTGGTGTGTCCATAGGTCCAGGTGCTAACTCTGCTGTGACTACTACAGGCACAGGTACAAATGCGGCTGTTTCTGCAGGGACAGACACGAGTACTGGTGTTTCCATGGGAACTGACATAAGCACAAGTGTTTCCACAGGAACAGGTACAAACACAGGTGTTTCCACAGGAACAGGTACAAACACAGGTGTTTCCACGGGAACAGGTACAAGCACGGGTGTTTCCATGGGAACAGGTACAAGCACGGGTGTTTCCACGGGAACAGGTACAAGCACGGGTGTTTCCACGGGAACAGGTACGAGCACAGGCGTTTCCATGGGAACAGGTACAAGCACAGGTGTTTCCACAGGCCCAGGAAGGGACGCTAGCATTGGTGTGTCCACGGGGACTGACACAGGGACAGAAGCAGGCACGGGAGTGTCTACGGGCACCGGGACCTCGGACACTGGGGTGGGAGTGTCTACGGGCACAGGGGACAACGGCTGCACCACTCCTCTGCCGGACAAGAAGGAAGACGAGCATGCCTGGGTAAGCAGTTTGCATCTGGCGTTTCTTGACATCAGATTTGTGTCTCCGTCGTGTGTGTGTGTGTGTAAAAGGAACATTCTGCTTTCACTCCTTGGAAGAGTCAGGGCACTGATTTTTTTCAGGCCCTGTACAGTGGGCAAATTGAAGCTGGCAGAGTCTATCCCTCTCCAGGGAAATCTGAAGTCGCACGTATGACCAACAAGTTTTCAGTTCAGTTGATGCTGCAGACTGGTGTGTACAGTGTTGATTCTAGGGTGTGCCCTTGCGGGATTCCCGCATTATTTTCAAAACTGCCACAAAGCGATGTGGGCAGTGCGCCCTAGCGGACGCAAACAAATCCTGGACGGCACGTTTTTGAACAGACAGTGCACCATCGCAACTGCCGTTTATATAGCGTCTAAAATTAAGCACTACTTCCCCCAAAGTTCTTCGATGATGCTTCTGGTTAGCTAAGTGCCTCGCTTTTGACCAATCGCAGAAACTGTAGTGCATCCTTGTCAGTTCCTGCTGCGTTCATTACGTAGGCTACCCCCAGGGCCGCAACAAGCCCTCTTCATAATAAAGCAGGCTTATCCTGCTCTGTTGTCCTCTTCCATTACGTCATCTTCCAAGAGGCCTTGTACTCTGGAAACAAGTGATGTGATTGGGACAGAGATCGTTGAGGAGATAGCAGACGCCACAGCCCAGCAGGTTCAGAGCTGGAGATCTGGCGAGACAAGTAGCCTTGGCTTGAGAACATCGAACATGACTATATATGGGCTGTGTATCAAACATGGAAAGAACAATGCATTCACTAAAGGAGATTGCGCTAATTACAGAGCAGCACTTAAAGCATCACAAAAGAACACTGCCGATCACGAGAGGCTGTACAAAATAAAACTTCGGAAAGACTTCCATCAGTTAGGCAACTCTCTCTCTCTCTCTCTCTCTCTCTCTCTCTCTCTCTCTCTCTCTCTCTCTCTCCCTCTCTCTCTCTCTCTCTCTCTCTCTCTCTCTCTCTCTCTCTCTCTCTCTCTCTCTCTCTCTCTCTCTCTCTCTCTCTCTCTCTCTCTTTTAAAGCAGTTTTTAGGCTTAGATAGACGTACACCTAATGATCTTGTTTATAGTGACACTAATAGATACCCTCTCTCTGTTAATGCTGCTGTAAGATGCATTAGATATTGGATTAAAATTCTGTGGGCAACCATGAATTTGTACAGCATCAATGCAAACCTGATCAGAGTCATCAAACAGCTGTACAGCGAGGCCACCAGTGCAGTGTACTACAACAACAACATTGGAGAATGGTTTCGAACAACAGTTGGAGTAAGGCAGGGCTGTCTACTCTCACCCACTCTTTTCAACATCTTCCTTGAGAGAATCATGGCTGATGCACTGGAACATCATGAAGGATCAGTCAGCATTGGTGGCAGAACGATCACAAACCTCCGCTTCGCAGATGACATTGATGGAATAGCAGGATCAGAAAAAGAGCTTGCCAGCCTAACAGAACACTTGAATAAGGCCTCCAAAACATACGGCATGGAAATCAGTGCAGAGAAGACCAAACTGATGACTAATAACACCAACGGCATTAGCACCGATATCAGGGTTAATGACCAGAAGCTGGAAACAGTTCAAAGCTTCAAGTACCTGGGAGCCATTGTATCAGACCAGGGATCCAAGCCAGAAGTAGTATGCAGGACTGCACAGACAATAACAGCTTTGTCAAAACTAAACACCATCTGGAGAGATAAGAATATCTCACTTATCTCCAAGATCAGACTAATGCGCTCCCTTGTCATATCCATATTTCTGTATGCCTGTGAATCATGGACCCTGACTGCAGATTTGGAGAGAAGAGTACAGGCAGTGGAGATGAGATGCTTTCGGAGACTCCTTGGCATCTCCTACAAAGACCACATAAGCAACGAAAGCGTGCATAACAGAATCCAGCAAACCATTGGACCCTATGAGAACCTTCTAACGATCGTGAAAAAGCGTAAACTTAAATGGTATGGGCATGTCACAAGATCCCAAGGAATTACAAAGACAGTTTTGCAAGGCACTGTCCAAGGAGGAAGAAGAAGAGGCAGACCAAGGAAGAGCTGGGAGGATAACATCAGCGAATGGACAGGCCTAGAACTCAACAAAACCCTGAGAAAGGCAGAACAGAGAGAGGAATGGAGGGAACTGGTTGTTGAGTCTTTGAGGGTGCCCCCACGGTCGTCAGACTACGGGACAGATAGAATAGATAGATAGATATGAATGAGAGCAGGCTACCTTTTAAATCCTACAAGATGCTTTATGATCTAGATGTCAAAGGGAAAAACAACTGGGCTACACAAATACGTACCTGTTTGTGTGAACTCGGGTTTGGATTTGTTTGGCTCAATCAAGGAGTCGGAAATTGTAGAGAGTTTATTAATGCTTTCAGGCAAAGATTGATTGACTTCCAATGGCAGCAATGGAGTGATCATATACAAAACAGTGAAAGATTTCAAATGTACAGACAATTTATAAGTTCGCATGATGTCAAACCTTATCTAAAACTTGATATGGATATACATTTGAAAAGAATTATGTCGAAGTTTAGACTTGGTGTATCAGATATAAATGTTCATAAATTCAAATACAGAGAACATGATATTGACGACCTCAGGCTGCTATGCCCATTATGTAAGCAAGGAGAGGAGGATGAAGTGCTGTGTTGTGCTGTCCAGTATTAGAGGATGTTAGGCAGAACTACATCCCTGTTAAAAATAGTAGACAGCCTAATTTATTTAGACTCTGTTTACTCCTGGCATCAAGTCATCCTGAGGTTGTGCGCAGCCTCACTTTATATTTGTGTAAAGCTTTCAGAATAAAAAAGATAATGTTATCCTAAGTCATATTTTTGTAGCTGACTTTTTGTTATACAGTAACATATTGTCTGTGTGTGTGTGTTTTTTTATAAATTAAATGTTATTTTTTAAAACCAAAATACTAAGCAGTTCGGCAGCCCCCTTCATGTATGGGCCAATGGCCTTTTTGTGAATAAATCATTCCAGTTTGAGTTCATTAGACTTTCTAGGGAAAAAATCGTAGATATTGGCTTTTGCCTCTCTTCTCGTCTAGATCTATCTCCCCAACTCTGTTGAAATACAAAGTTGACTTTGACCCCCCCCTCTCTTTCTCTCTTTCTCTCTCCCCTCTCTCTCTCTCTCTCTCTCTCGCTCTCTCTCTCTCTCTCTCTCTCTCTCTCTTCTCTCTCTCTCTCTCTCTCTCTCTCTCTCTCTCCTCTCTCTCTCTCTCTCTCTCTCTCTCCTTTTCTCTCTCTCTCTCTCTCTCTCTCTCTCTCTCTCTCCTCTCTCTCTCTCTCTCTCTCTCTCTCTCTCCTCTCTCCTCCTCTCTCTCCTCTCTCTCTTCTCCTCTCTCTCTCCTCTCTCTCTCTCTCTCCTCTCTTCTCTCCTCTCCTCTCTCTCTCTCTCTCTCTCTCCTCTCTCTCTCTTCCTCGCTCCTCTCTCCCCCCCTTTTTACCCCTTTTATCTCCCCTCCACCACCACTCTCTCTCTCCCCTCCCCCTCTCCCCCCTCCCCCTCTCTCTCTCTCCCCTCCACCCCGGTCTCTCTCCCTCTCTCTCCTGTGTCAGGAGTGCTTACTACAGATTAACTGCAACACTTCAGGTAAATATTTAATCCTTTCCGCCTACATATCTGCCTTTTTGTTTTGATTCTCTTCCTTGAAAAAATAGAAACTAAGAGTACTGAGGGTATTGTAAGCAAATACTACTTGTCCCCTTTTTATGAAGGGGGGGGGGGGGGGGTTGCAATGGTCTTTTTTGTGAATAAATCATTCGAGTTCTCTCTCTCTCTCGCTCTTTCTCTCTCTCTATCTCTCTCACATATGGTGCAGAAATTTGGGGCTTGGATGCAGCTGTAACACATTGTGAATCAGTGCACCTCTTTGCTTTAAAGCAGTTTTTAGGCTTAGATAGACGTACACCTAATGATCTAGTTTATAGTGAAACAAATAGATATCCTCTCTTTCTGTTAATGCTATTGTAAGATGCGTTAGATATTGGATTAAGATTCTGCATATGAATGAGAGCAGGCTACCTTTTAAATCCTACAAGATGCTTTATGATCTAGATGTCAAAGGGAAAAACAACTGGGCTACACAAATACGTACCTGTTTGTGTGAACTCGGGTTTGGATTTGTTTGGCTCAATCAAGGAGTCGGAAATTGTAGAGAGTTTATTAACGCTTTCAGGCAAAGATTGATTGACTGCCGATGGCAGCAATGGAGTGATCATATACAAAACAATGAAAGATTTCAAATGTACAGACAATTTATAAGTTCGCATGATGTCAATTGGTGGAATTCTGCATGACAAACAACCTGGCCATTGGAGGGACATTTGCACACCCTGAGATCCACAAGCTTACCTGGTGTTCCCCCAATGGAAGAGACAAAAACCAGATCGACCACCTGATGATCAATGGGACATGGAGGAGATCGCTCCTAGATGTAAAAGTAAGGAGAGGAGCCGATGTTGGCAGTGATCACCACCTTGTCACTGCAACTCTTAAAGTGAAGCTGAGAAAAAATGGATCTGGGAAACCAAGACAACAACATTTTGATGTGGAAAAGCTGCGCAACACCAAAGTAAAGAGTGCTTTCACCCTCCAGCTCAAAAACAAGTTCCAAGCACTGTAGAACACCCCCCCCCCCCTCCCACTCTGATAGGGAAAAAACACACGGGTGGGCAGGCAGGCAGGCAGGCAGGCAGGCAGGCAGGCAGGCAGGCAGGCAGGCAGGCAGGACATAGTTGCAGAATAGAGGTGACGCAGCTCTTGTGGCAACTCCTTCTCCTCATAAAGAGCAGGTCAATTTTCTTGCAGAGAAATCTGCTGTGACTGAAAGAGGTCAGTCCAAAGTAAATTACTGTTTGCTGTCATTGTTGATAGTTGTCACGTGATAGTCTGGCAGTAGAAATGATAGCTACTTCCCTGGTTGTCGTAAGCTGGAGAGGTATGTTGTTAAGTAGTCTGGTGGTTTGACAATGTGAACCATGTGTATTGCCATGGTTGTTGCGGGTTGGTGATGCCTTTGATGATTGTGTTGATTTATATGTGATTGTTACAAATTATGTGTTCTTGTGCTGTGGTTTTAGGTTGGTGATGCCTTTGATGATTATGAATCTGGTGTGTTGGAACACGGTCCAAAGATGGCTCTGCTCAATGCTATCATTGAGGATTCCCTGCAAATCGGAGACAAGATCCTAGTTTTCAGGTCAGTAGATTTGAGAATGCTGTGTCTTGTACATACATAGACTTTGCTATGCTCATGATGGTCTTGATTTTCAGTTGAGTTAATAATTGTGTCTTGTTAAATTATCAATGAGCAGCCTGAGAGCTCCAATGAAATGTTCTTCTGTTTTTATGAGGTCTCAAACTCGGTGTCAAAAAGAAAAAAGTGCTGCATGTTGCCAGAACCAGCTGCTAAACAGAGCAGAGATAATGATGGACAAAACTCCTTTAGAAAATGTCAAAGACTTAAAACGTCTCAGCTCAGTCAAAACAAAGGATGGGTCATATACCAAGGACATAAATACAAGAATAGGAATGGCTAAAAATAGAATGATCCAATTAAATAATGTCTTGAAAGGTCGCAGCATTCCTTAGCAGTTGAAAATAAAAAATGATCAAAGGCTTAGTATGGCCCGTCATGCTATGTGGCTGTGAATCCTACAAGCAAAGAAAAGACAACCAAAAAATCAAAGTAGCTGAGGTGACTGTGTCATGTGAGGGTGACTGTCGTGTGAGGGTGACTGTGTCATGTGAGGGTGACTGTGTCATGTGAGGGTGACTGTGTCATGTGAGGGTGACTGTCGTGTGAGGGTGACTGTGTCATGTGAGGGTGACTGTGTCATGTGATGGATGTGAGGATGACTGTGTCATGTGATGGATGTGAGGGTGACTGTGTCATGTGAGGGTGGCTGTGTCATGTGAGGGTGACTGTGTCATGTGATGGATGTGAGGGTGACTGTGTCATGTGAGGGTGGCTGTGTCATGTGAGGGTGACTGTGTCATGTGATGGATGTGAGGGTGGCTGTGTCATGTGAGGGTGGCTGTGTCATGTGTGGGTGACTGTGTCATGTGATGGATGTGAGGGTGACTGTGTCATGTGAGGGTGACTGTGTCATGTGAGGGTGGCTGTGTCATGTGAGGGTGGCTGTGTCATGTGAGGGTGACTGTGTCATGTGAGGGTGACTGTGTCATGTGAGGGTGGCTGTGTCATGTGAGGGTGACTGTGTCATGTGAGGGTGACTGTGTCATGTGAGGGTGACTGTGTCATGTGAGGGTGACTGTGTCATGTGATGGATGTGAGGGTGACTGTGTCATGTGAGGGTGGCTGTGTCATGTGAGGGTGACTGTGTCATGTGAGGGTGGCTGTGTCATGTGATGGATGTGAGGGTGACTGTGTCATGTGAGGGTGACTGTGTCATGTGATGGATGTGAGGGTGACTGTGTCATGTGAGGGTGGCTGTGTCATGTGATGGATGTGAGGGTGACTGTGTCATGTGAGGGTGACTGTGTCATGTGAGGGTGGCTGTGTCATGTGATGGATGTGAGGGTGACTGTGTCATGTGAGGGTGGCTGTGTCATGTGAGGGTGACTGTGTCATGTGAGGGTGGCTGTGTCATGTGATGGATGTGAGGGTGACTGTGTCATGTGAGGGCGGCTGTGTCATGTGAGGGTGACTGTGTCGTGTGAGGGTGACTGTGTCATGTGAGGGTGACTGTGTCATGTGATGGATGTGAGGGTGACTGTGTCATGTGAGGGTGGCTGTGTCATGTGAGGGTGACTGTGTCATGTGAGGGCGGCTGTGTCATGTGAGGGTGACTGTGTCATGTGAGGGTGGCTGTGTCATGTGAGGGTGGCTGTGTCATGTGAGGGTGGCTGTGTCATGTGAGGGTGGCTGTGTCATGTGATGGATGTGAGGGTGACTGTGCCGCGTGATGGATGTGAGGGTGACTGTGTCATGTGAGGGTGACTGTGTCATGTGATGGATGTGAGGGTGACTGTGTCATGTGATGGTGGCTGTGTCATGTGATGGTGGCTGTGTCATGCGAGGGTGACTGTGCCGCGTGATGGATGTGAGGGTGACTGTGTCATGTGAGGGTGACTGTGTCATGTGATGGATGTGAGGGTGACTGTGTCATGTGAGGGTGGCTGTGTCATGTGATGGATGTGAGGGTGGCTGTGTCATGTGAGGGTGGCTGTGTCATGTGAGGGTGACTGTGTCATGTGATGGATGTGAGGGTGACTGTGTCATGCGAGGGTGACTGTGCCGCGTGATGGATGTGAGGGTGACTGTGTCATGTGAGGGTGACTGTGTCATGTGATGGATGTGAGGGTGACTGTGTCATGTGAGTGACTGTGTATGTGAGGGTGACTGTGTCATGTGATGGGTGCTGTGTCATTGTGGATGTGAGGGTGACTGTGTCATGTGAGGGACTGTGTCATGTGAGGGTGCTGTGTCATGTGAGGTGGCTGTGTATGTGATGGATGTGAGGTGACTGTGTCATGTGAGGGTGACTGTGTCATGTGAGGGTGGCTGTGTCATGTGTGGATGAGGGTGACTGTGTCATGTGAGGGTGCTGTGTCATGTGATGGTGATGGGTGACTGTGTCATGTGAGGGTGACTGTGTCATGTGAGGGTGGCTGTGTCATGTGAGGGTGACTGTGTCATGTGATGGATGTGAGGTGACTGTGTCATTGAGGGTGACTGTGCATGTGAGGGTGACTGTGTCATGTGAGGGTGCTGTGTCATGTGAGGGTGGCTGTGTCATGTGATGGATGTGAGGGTGACTGTGTCATGTGAGGGTGACTGTGTCATGTGATGGGTGTGAGGGTGACTGTGTCATGTGAGGGTGGACTGTGTCATGTGATGGATGTGAGGGTGACTGTGTCATGTGAGGTGGCTGTGTCATGTGAGGGTGACTGTGTCATGTGTGATGGGGTGGCTGTGTCATGTGAGGGTGGCTGTGTCAGTGTGATGGATGTGAGGGTGACTGTGTCATGTGAGGGTGACTGTGTCATGTGAGGTGGCTGTGTCGTGATGGATGTGAGGTGACTGTGTCATGTGAGGGTGACTGTGTCATGTGATGGATGTGAGGGTGACTGTGTCATGTGAGGGTGACTGTGTCATGTGATGGATGTGAGGGTGACTGTGTCATGTGAGGGTGACTGTGTCATGTGATGGATGTGAGGGTGGCTGTGTCATGTGAGGGTGGCTGTGTCATGTGATGACATGAAGGTGATGTGGTGTGATGTGGTGACGTGAAGGTGATGTGGTGTGATGTGGTGACGTGAAGGTGATGTGGTGTGGTGTGGTGACGTGATGTGGTGACGTGAAGGTGATGTGGTGTGGTGACATGAAGGTGATGTGGTGTGGTGACATGAAGGTGATGTGGTGTGGTGTGATGTGATATGGTGTGGTGACGTGAAGGTGATGTGGTGACGTGAAGGTGACATGAAGGTGATATGGTGTGGTGTGGTGACATGAAGGTGACATGAAGGTGATGTGGTGTGGTGTGGTGTGCAGCCAGAGCCTGTCCACGCTGGACACCATTGAGGAGTTCCTGTCCAAACAGAAGGTGCCCCGGCCTGACCTGGAGGAAACCTGGTCCAAAAACAAGTCCTACTTCCGTGAGTACGGCTTGTGTCTTCCGCTGCCTCATTATCATGGAAAAATAATCCCTCTTCTTTTGCTCACACAAAGCAGAGAAACTCCCTTGGGTTAGGGTAGCTCTGAAAATGTTGTTGGTCTCAGTATTTGATTCCTCTGCAGAGAAATCAACTCACAACGACAACTACAAGAACAACTACAACTAAAACAACATTAACTCATTGAGGTTGTAGCTTTGGCACTCCTCTCCTTTACTGTGACGTGTCGAAGCTTAAGAATCGGCAGACTTACGAATTTTTAAAAAAACACAAAGTGATGGTTAACTCAAGGGAAAGTACTCTGGCCTGTATGGCAATCATTTTTCTAAACACAGTTGCTTTCCTTGACCACAAGCTTGCCTAGTTTTTGTCTGTTGGCCAATTTTGTTTGACATGTCAACAAGTGATATCTTTGGGATTTCAGGCACTCCAGTGTTATGATTCTTTAAAAAAATAATCTGTTGTACAAAAAGTGACACCACATGGATTCAGCCAGCTTCAGGGAACTTGACCTTGGTGAAAAATCATCACATTGCTTCAAGGGGACTAGTTGATGAATAGTTCAAGCCATTTAAGATATCAGCCCTAATTTTCAAAACTTTTTATTTTTCAGCATTCAGTGACATAATTTGAAAATTTGTAAAAAATAAATGCAGTCATCTATTAAAAAACTGAAACAATCCCAAAAGAAGACATTATAAACTTTTCAATGATGTACAATGTGTATGTCATTATTATGTTGGGTAAGTCTGCTGAATTTTTCAAATATAACCAAAATCACGCATCACCACAAAATGGTGGGATCCATTTCACTGCGACTCCAATGAGTTAACAGCATGAAGTGAAAGAAACTCCCATTAGGTAGGGTTGTTGTGAACATGTTTGTTGTTGGTCTCAATAGTTCATTCCTCTGAATAGAAAGTAACTCACCCACTGCTGATAACTTTGTCATTGTCGTTACACAGGTCTGGATGGGAGTACGTCCAGCACGGAGAGGGAACGTCTGATCACTGAGTTCAACCGTCCCACCAACAACACTGCCTGGATGTTTTTGCTGTCTACAAGGTAGGGACAGAGGGGCCTGTGGAGTACGTGTTTGGGGACATGACGTTTGTTAGGAAGTGTCAGGGATGAAGGGCATGGTCATCGTTTAAGGACAAGAAAATAGGATAACTTGCTAATTGAAGAATATTTGGGTGGTTTTTGTTTTTTTAATATATTCTTTTTGTCGTGTCAGGAGTGTTATATAAGGTCAGGGTGCATAGTCATAGTGTACCAGCAGTGCATAGATAGACATAGTGTACCAGCAGTGCATAGATAGACATAGTGTACCAGCAGTGCAAAGACAGTTATAGTGCATCAGTAGTGCATAGACATAGTCATAGTGTACCAGTAGTGCATAGACATATTATACCAGCAGTGCATAGACATAGTCATAGTGTACCAGCAGTGCATGGACATAGTCATAGTGTACCAGCAGTGCATGGACATAGTCATAGTGTACCAGCAGTGCAAAGACAGTCATAGTGTACCAGCAGTGCATAGACATAGACATAGTGTACCAGCAGTGCATAGACAGTCATAGTGTGCCAGCAGTGCATAGACAGTCATAGTGTACCAGCAGTGCATAGACAGTCATAGTGTACCAGCAGTGCATAGTCATAGTGTACCAGCAGTGCATAGACAGTCATAGTGTACCAGCAGTGCATAGACATAGTGTACCAGCAGTGCATAGACAGTCATAGTGTACCAGCAGTGCATAGACAGTCATAGTGTACCAGCAGTGCATAGACATAGTGTACCAGCAGTGCATAGACAGTCATAGTGTACCAGCAGTGCATAGACAGTCATAGTGTACCAGCAGTGCATAGACAGTCATAGTGTACCAGCAGTGCATAGACAGTCATAGTGTACCAGCAGTGCATAGACAGTCATAGTGTACCAGCAGTGCATAGACAGTTATAGTGTACCAGCAGTGCATAGACAGTCATAGTGTACCAGCAGTGCATAGTCATAGTGTACCAGCAGTGCATAGACATAGTGTACCAGCAGTGCATAGACAGTCATAGTGTACCAGCAGTGCATAGACAGTCATAGTGTACCAGCAGTGCATAGACAGTCATAGTGTACCAGCAGTGCATAGTCATAGTGTGCCAGCAGTGCATAGTCATAGTGTGCCAGCAGTGCATAGACAGTCATAGTGTACCAGCAGTGCATAGACAGTCATAGTGTACCAGCAGTGCATAGACAGTCATAGTGTACCAGCAGTGCATAGACAGTCATAGTGTACCAGCAGTGCAAAGACAGTCATAGTGTACCAGCAGTGCAAAGACAGTCATAGTGTACCAGCAGTGCATAGACATAGTGTACCAGCAGTGCATAGACAGTCATAGTGTACCAGCAGTGCATAGACAGTCATAGTGTACCAGCAGTGCATAGACAGTCATAGTGTACCACCAGTGCATAGACAGTCATAGTGTACCAGCAGTGCATAGACATAGTGTACCAGCAGTGCATAGACAGTCATAGCGTACCAGCAGTGTATAGACAGTCATAGTGTACCAGCAGTGCATAGACAGTCATAGTGTGCCAGCAGTGCATAGACAGTCATAGTGTACCAGCAGTGCATAGTCATAGTGTACCAGCAGTGCATAGACATAGTGTACCAGCAGTGCATAGACAGTCATAGTGTACCAGCAGTGCATAGACATAGTGTACCAGCAGTGTATAGACAGTCATAGTGTACCAGCAGTGCATAGACATAGTGTACCAGCAGTGCATAGACAGTCATAGTGTACCAGCAGTGCATAGTCATAGTGTGCCAGCAGTGCATAGACATAGTGTACCAGCAGTGCATAGACAGTCATAGTGTACCAGCAGTGCATAGACAGTCATAGTGTACCAGCAGTGCATAGACAGTCATAGTGTACCACCAGTGCATATACAGTCATAGTGTACCAGCAGTGCATAGACATAGTGTACCAGCAGTGCATAGACAGTCATAGTGTACCAGCAGTGTATAGACAGTCATAGTGTACCAGCAGTGCATAGACAGTCATAGTGTACAAGCAGTGCATAGACAGTCATAGTGTACAAGCAGTGCATAGACAGTCATAGTGTACCAGCAGTGCATAGACATAGTGTGCCAGCAGTGCATAGTCATAGTGTACCAGCAGTGCATAGTCATAGTGTACCAGCAGTGCATAGACATAGTGTACCAGCAGTGCATAGACATAGTGTACCAGCAGTGCATAGTCATAGTGTACCAGCAGTGCATAGACAGTTATAGTGTAACATTTAAAAGTGCATTATACATAGTCATAGTGTACCAAAAGTACATAGACACAGTCATAGTGTACCAAAAGTACATAGCAATGGACTTTGGAAGTAAAATTTGGTGTCTCATCACCCAGGCAAAGAGGTGGAAGTTTTATTTCACAAGTATGCATGTAGTATGTAAGTAGAATGGAAGCCCTGTGTATCCGTATTCATTGTTGAAAATAAAACTTGTTTTGTCATGTACCTTTTCTGTAGGAGGACTGCTACCCAGTGCAAGAAATTACGATGTGTCAGTATTGAAAAGGAAGAAGAGATGATGAATCAGCAGGTAACATGAGTGTTGAAAACGACCCCCCCTTGGAGGGCTGGAGTGACAGGTGTGAGCACAGTGCCTGGAGCTGCTAAAGCTCCATCTTGTCCTTTGTTAGATTGAGACAGACATTCATAATCATCATCTTCTTCTTCATTAGTTCTTGTTGTGATGCTGCTGCTGCTACTGCTGCTAATGATGATGATGGTGATGATATGTATATTGTTATTGTTTTTGACCAGGGCGGGATGTTTGGGAATCAACATGATCGGTGCCAATCGAGTGATCGTGCTGGACGCCTCATGGAATCCTTGCCATGACTGCCAGGCAGTGTGTCGCGTGTTCCGGTTCGGGCAGACCAAGCAGTGCTATGTGTATCGCCTCGTGACGGAAAATACGCTGGAGCGCAACATCTACGACCGCCAGATTACCAAGCAGGGCATGTCAGGTGAGTGTCCACTTGGGCATGTGTAGCGCTGAAATCTGAGAGTCCACACACTGTACAGATCTGTGTTTAGCACGGACATCTGACCAATCCCGTTTTCTTGAAGAACATTCTTTTATTTCTTGTTTGAACCCTGTGGGCAAGGAAAACAAATGTCATGCCATTGAACCTTTAAGACAGTGGGGAGAGGCTGTTGTCTGCCTTGCTCCAGATTTAGTTTTGAAAATGTGTTTAAATGTATGTATACACTCATGGTCATGCGTGTGTGTATTCTATCAGATATTTGTGTATATATGCTGTAACCATATTCTGCATCTTTCAAAGTAGTTTTTGTTCTAATTTGCTAAAAAAAAAAAAATCTAGCAGTTGAATTGTTTGACTTGGTTTAGAAACAGTTCTAGCAATGGAACAACTGGATTTAGAATAGCCCTGAGTAGTTCGCTTACAAGTATGAATGATGCACAGTTTCTTTTAATGAAAGTTACATTTCATAGCTTTGGGACAGTGGTCTAGTGTTGTGTGAATGCTTATAATTTTCAAAAGCATTTTTCATAAAAGAAACAAGGGAGTCAGTGATGTAATGTGTTGAGAATGCCGAGTATGTAGAGAAGTGTTTTTGTCACCAGATCGAGTCATTGATGAAATGAATCCAGACAACCATTTCTCGAGAGGACAGATGGAAAACCTGTTGAAAAATGAGGTATATCTCTGTTTCTGTTGTTGGTTTGTTTTTTTCATGAGGCTGATTGTAATCCGTCTATAGATCAGAAATGTTAGAAACAGCGAGCTTGTGCAGTTATCAGAAATGATGCTGGATTGTTTTGGTGCCCAGTTTTTCTCACATGACTGGATTGTTTGAGATGTAACTAACCTGAATCAGTTTATAAACAAATCAGCGTGTGTTTGAGAAATCTGTCGTTCTTTGGTTCTTTTCTTTTTCGCTTCTGCTGATACTGTCATGAGCCATGGAGATTCTGTCATGAGCCGTGGAGATTCTGTCATGAGCCATGGAGATTCTGTCATGAGCCGTGGAGATTCTGTCATGAGCCATGGAGATTCTGTCATGAGCCATGGAGATACTGTCATGAGCCGTGGAGATACTGTCATGAGCCGTGGAGATACTGTCATGAGCCATGGAGATACTGTCATGAGCCATGGAGATACTGTCATGAGCCGTGGAGATACTGTCATGAGCCGTGGAGATACTGTCATGAGCCGTGGAGATTCTGTCATGAGCCATGGAGATACTGTCATGAGCCATGGAGATACTGTCATGAGCCGTGGAGATACTGTGGTAGTTCTTCTGGCTTAGTTGTTAAAGACATCTACATGTTGGCCCCTTACACAGTCATTTTTTGAATGATGTTTATTGGGTGTAAGATTTTGCACTTTTGTTTTTTGTCTTCCATCACGGCTTGAGAGAATAGAAAGACCATTTGTAGCATATATATATATATATATATATGTATGTATATATGTCAGTGTGAGGGTAATGGTGATTGAACTGATATAAATACACGTAGGAAGCAGTATCAATAATAATAATGGAAATCAGTATTTTGTTTGTTTGTGGTCTTAGCATGCTAGAAGACATTGAGAAAGAAAAGAAGTCTGGACTTTGTGCATTGCCCTGACAAGTTGTCACCTTTGACTGTCAAAGAAATAAACAAGCCATAACAATACAGCTGTGCATTGCCTTGACAAGTTGTCACCTTTGACTGTCAAAGAAATAAACAAGCCATAACAATACAGCTGTGCATTGCCTTGACAAGTTGTCACCTTTGACTGTCAAAGAAATAAACAAGCCATAACAATACAGCTGTGCATTGCCTTGACAAGTTGTCACCTTTGACTGTCAAAGAAATAAAACCCCAGCAACAAGCAGAAAACCCACCCAAAGAAATGTCATCGACAGTATTGCTATTTGTGCTGAAAGTAAAGCCACATTGTTCTTGATGGTGTGATGATAATAATAATAATGTTTGTGGCTTTTGTTGTTGATGGTATTGTGACTATGGTGGTATTGTTACTACTTCTACTATTGCTGCTGCTGCTGCTGCTGCTGCTGCTGCTGCTTGGAATTTATATAGCGCTATATCTTGCAAATGCAAATCAGAGCGCTTGCATTCAATCCGCTCCTACACATGCAACCAACATTGATTAACAATATTTTAACAAATTCAAATGTACACACACACACACACACACACACACACACACACACACACTTACACACACACACAGGTTGTACATTTCAGCAGGGTGATGGAATTTAGGCTGTTAAAGGCAGGGACAGATATGAGATGAAATGGGAGGGGAAAGTCTTAGGTTTGAAATAGGTATGTTTTGAGGCTGGATTTAAAGCTGTCATAAATAGGCTTTTCACAAAGGGAGAGAGGGAGGTCATTCCAGATTGATGGACCAGAAATAAAGAGTGACAGTGGATTGGTTGAATCTAGGTATTAGTAAGCACAGGATATCTGCAGCAGAGCGGAGGGAACAAGGAGGAGCGTACAGATGAAGACATTCACAGAGATAGGAGGGTGCTGTTTTGTGTAGGCATTTGTAACAGAGGGTACTGATCTTGTACTTTAATAATAATAATAAGTGGAATTTATATACTGCTATATCTTGCAAAAACAAATCAAAGCGCTTGCATTCGATTCACTCCCACACATGCAACCAACAATAACCGTTTTCACACACACACACACACAGAGGTTATACACTTCGGCAGGATGATAGGAATTTTAGTCATTGAAGGCAGGGATAATTATGAGATGAAACAATAGGGGAAAGTCTAAGGTTTGAAATAGGTATGTCTTGAGGCTGGATTTAAAAGTGTCGTAAGTAGGCTTTTCATGAAGGGAGAGAGGGAGGTCATTCCAGATTGATGGACCAGAAACAGAGAAAGAGCAGCGGCCAACGGTGGATTGGTTAAATCTGGGTATTCATAGGCACAGGGTATCTGCAGCAGAGCGGAGTGAACGAGAAGGAGTTTCTGGAAATGTTCCTTTAGGTCTCAAAACTGCTTTAGTCTCACCACTACTCAAAAAGCATGACCTTGACCCTAACATTCTGAAGAATTACAGACCTGTTTCCAACCTACCTTTTATCTCTAAAGTCCTTGAAAGAGTAGTTCTGAAACAGCTCAACCAGCACCTTCTCTCCAACAGTCTCCTTCCTGCGTTTCAGTCTGCCTATCGCGCCAACCACAGCACTGAAACCACTCTAGTTCACACCTTAAACAGGCTTCTACTAGCTTCTGACTCAGGGAAAATCTCCCTCCTCACTCTACTCGACTTATCTGCAGCCTTCGACACTTTTGACCACTCCATCCTTCTCTCCCGTCTTCAGAAACGTTTGGTGTTACTGGTACAGCCCTCACCTGGTTTAGCTCATACCTGACTGACCGATTCCAGACAGTCACAGTAATCAAGATTCAGTCAGTACCTGCCAGACTGGAATGTGGAGTCCCGCAGGCATCAGTTCTGGGCCCTGTTCTTTTCACTCTCTACACCGCTCCACTGTCACATATAATTAACCGTCATCAGATCAACCATCACTTTTATGCAGATGACTCTCAGATTCTTAGCAGTGATACTCCTGAAAATCTGCCTTCTCTCTTGATTAATATGTCCTACTGCTTTCAAGACATCCAAAACTGGATGATAGAGAACAAGTTACAACTAAACGCTGATAAAATTGAAGCCATGCTTGTAGGGACCAAACACAAACTCTCTTCCATTACAACAGCTTCAATAGAATTCGGCAATGCATCAGTCCCTCTATCCACTGCTGTAAAGTATCTAGGGGTCACTATTGACAACACACTCTCTATGCAAAAATTCATCACCCAGACCTGCCAGTCCTGCTACTATCAATTACGGCATATTAGTGCAATTCGAAAGTACTTGTCCACAGACGCAACACCAAAACTCATGGCATCTCTCATTCTTTCATGTCTGGACTATTGCAATTCTCTTTTGTCTGGTCTGCCAGCATCATCTATCCACTCCCTTCATCGTATTCAAAACTCTGCAGCTCGACTAGTCCTCAGAAAGAAAAAATCTGAGCACATTACCCCTCTCTTGCAATCTCTCCACTGGCTGCCTGTGCCACAAAGAATAAACTATAAGATCAGTACTCTCTGTTACAAATGTCTCCACAAAACAGCACCCTCCTACCTCTGTGAATGTCTCTTGACGTGAAAGAATAAGAGATGTTACAAGTTTGGATGTTGCATCAGTGGACAGCAATTATACGCTGAGTCAGAAGCATTTAGAAGCGTGTTTATGGTATGGACTACGGTGGTTTCTGTGCTGTGGTTGACGCGATAGGCAGACGGAAATGCGGGAAGGAGACTATTTGATAGTAGCAGGCAGGACTGGCAGGTCTGGGTGATTAATTTTTGCATAGAGAGTGTGTTGTCGATGACAACACCTAGATACTTGACTGCAGTTGATAGAGGAACTGACCTATTGCCAAATTCTATTGAATCTGTTTTGATGGAAGAGAGTTTGTGTCTGGTCCCTACAGTCATGGCTTCACTTTTATCAGCATTTAGCTGTAACTTGTTCAGTGTCATCCAGTTTTGGATATCTTGAAGGCAGAGTGACATATTTGTCAAGAGAGAAGGCAGATTTTCAGGAGTGTTACTGCTTTGAATCTGAGAGTCATCAGCGTAGAAATGATGGTTGATCTGGTGACAGTTTATGATATATGAGAGTGGAACAGTGCAGAGAGTGAACAGAACAGGGCCCAGAACTGATCCCTGTGGGACTCCATATTCCAGTTTGGCAGGAATTGATCGAATCTTGTTTACTGCGACTGTCTGGAATCGGTAAGTGAGGTATGAACTAAACCAGGTAAGGGCTGCACCTTTGACACCAAATGTTTTTTGGAGATGGGAGAGAAGGATAGAGTGATCTATAGTGTCAAATGCTACAGATAAGTCGAGAAGAGTGAGAAGGGAGATTTTCCCCAAGTCAGAAGCGTTTAGAAGCGTGTTTAAGGTATGGACTATGGTGGTTTCTGTGCTGTGGTTGACACGATAGGCAGACTGAAATGCGGGAAGGAGACTATTTGTGAATGAAGATGGCTGTTGAGCTGTTTCAGAACTACTTTTTCAAGGACTTTGGAGATGAAAGGTAGGTTAGAAACAGGCATGTAATTTTTCAGTATGTTAGGGTCGAGGTCGTGCTTTTTGAGTAGAGGTGTAACTATTGCAGTTTTGAGTTCTGATGGAAAATTTCCCGAAAGAAGAGATGAGTTTACAATCTTCCTTGTAGTTGGAATGAGCTGCGGAAGGCAGTGTGTGAAAAGAGAAGCAGCTACTGTGACTGCGACTACTGCTACTGCTGCTGCTGCTGCTGCTGTTACTGCTGCTATTACTACTGACTACTACTTCTGTTACTACTACTACTACTACTGCTGCTGCTGCTGCTGCTACTACTGCTACTGCTGCTGCTGCTACTGCTGTTACTGCTGCTACTACTACTAACTACTACTAATACTACTGCTGTTACTGCTGCTGCTGTTACTGCATTTACTGCTGCTACTACTACTAACTACTACTACTACTACTACTACTACTACTACTACTACTACTACTACTACTACTACTACTGCTGCTGCTGCTGCTGCTGCTGCTGCTACTGCTGTTACTGCTGCTACTACTACTACTACCACTACTACCACTACTAACTACTACTAACTACTACTACTACTACTAACTACTACTAACTACTGCTAACTACTACTACTACTACTACTACTACTACTACTGTTGCTGCTGCTACTACCACAAGCCATTGGCCTCTTACCCACAGCCTATTTGTGTTGTCTGTCAGGACAAGGACTTTCCCTACCTGGACTTCAGCCATTGTGAGGAGAACTACGACGACCCCGTGATGGTCAGCGTGTTGAAGAAGCAGGGACAGTGGATCACCAAGGTACACCCCCCCCCCCTTCTTTCTGCACTCTCTGAGACACCAACACTCCATCCAGTGTGTGTTGCTCAGCCCAGTAAAAGAGTATGTTCTTTCGAGCCAGAAGGCCCATAGAGCCGGAGCTTATCCCGGTTTCTGTAGCGTTAAGCGAACTGATGGTTTTTCACCACCCCTGTGACAGGACGCTAGTCTGTCGCCAGATACTTCCCCAGCAGAGCTGGTACCCACTTGTACACCTGGGTGGAGTGAGGAAAATAGGAGTAAAGTGTCTTTCCCAAGGACACAACACCGAGCCGAGCGGGGATCGAACCCGCGACCTCTGGATCACGAGTTGACCGCCTAAACCACTTGACCACGGTGCCTCCTGCTCATCCCAGTATCTGCTGATTTTTCTGTAGGCATTAGCACTGACCTGGCTGCCTGGCTTGTGCATGGCACTCCCAAAGCGGGGCAGAGTTGTGGAAGGCGGTGTGGGTCAGTATGGCCTTGAGCCTGGCGTCCTCCAGCTTTTTGGCCATAGTGCTTCAGTGAATCAGCCATAGGGGGCCCCCTTTCTTCAGAGGCTTCCAGTGCAGCAGGGAGTGGGGCGAAAAGGTACAGAGACGGGTAGTCTGCCTCTTCTTCTGTATGTCCTTTCTTCCCATCGTAGTTTTCCTCCTTTGGATTTAAGACGGAGATGATGGGTGTCTATGTTGCACTTTGGGGAGGATGGTGATGGTGGTGTTTGCTCTCTTTTTCTTCTCAATTTCAGATCAGTTAAGAGGGACCCCCCCCACCCCCACCCCTCCCCAGTTCCATATTGATTTCATGGCTGTCTACATTTCTCCTGCAAGTTTTTGAAGAGTGGCACATACTGCACCTAAATTTGCTGAGGGAATGTTCATATGTTGAGTTCAGCAGAGAAACTTCTTCTTCATGCATGGGAGAAGGAGGGTGACTGTTATCACTACTGTGGTTATCACAGTCAGTCGTATTACTTTTACGTTTCCGATTTAGGGTAAAAATGTGTAAAAATGTATTTTTCCAAAGCGTACACCACAAAAATTCCACAGCCTATATATACCACAGAAGGGAAGGCTGCACACATACATGCACACCCAACAAAACTTTAAAAAAATGTTGTGCACACGCAGTCTAAAAGTAAGGCACAGCATAGAAAACAGGGCTGGCACTCTCTCTTCAGATGTGACTGGTCTGGCAACTAGCTGCAAGCTGACACTGGCAAGTGATGCTTATATCAGGACACTCTTAGTGCCGGTGTCAGCGTTAGAATCATGAATATTATATTAGAAACGTACAGCTGGAAAATAAGGTTATTTGTTGATTTATTTTAAACAGTATGGATATTTTAATCTTGCATGTTGAATTACATGCTCGTCAACGTCTTCTAAGAGCGTCCTTCTTGTGTCTTTTTGAGATAATTATACATATTAATGTGCCTGTCAGTATTGTAATTGCCCATCATGGGATGATTAAAGAGTTTTTGACTTTGAAATTGACTTCCTATTAGTACACTGACTGAAACGGAGCGTTAATATGTTTTGTAGGACTTCATGTATGTTTTCAAATCTTCCATGTTGAATGGAGCGTTCCTGAACGTCAGTCAGTCTGTGGCACACGGACAAATGGTCCTCCAACTTGTGGGGTTACGCTTTCAGGAGCCGTTCACTCACGAGTCGCTGCTGATCGACCGCAAGGAGCTGCGCATGAGCAAGAAGGAGAAGCTGCAGGCCAAAGAGGGCTACGCCCGGGACAAGCGCATGAACATCACCTACAGCAGGCCCTCCTACGCCGCCTACTACCCGGGGGGAGGGGGATCCCAGTAAGTTTGGGGGCAGAGGCCTGGCAAGGCATGGCATGGCAAGGCATGGCAAGGCAGGGAAGGCAAGGGGAGGCAAGGCAAGGCAGGGAAGGCAAGGCAAGGCAGGGCAAGGCAAGGCAGGGCAAGGCAAGGCAGGGAAGGCAAGGCAAGGCAAGGCAAGGCAAGGCAGGGGAAGGCAAGGGAGGGCAAGGCATGGGAAGGGAAGGGAAGGCAAGGGAAGGCAAGGCAGGGCAAGGGAAGGTAAGGCAAGGGAAGGCAAGGCAGGGGAAGGCAAGGGAAGGCAAGGGAAGGGAAGGCAAGGGAAGGCAAGGCAGGGCAAGGGAAGGTAAGGCAAGGGAAGGCAAGGCAGGGCAAGGGAAGGCAAGGCAGGGCAAGGGAAGGTAAGGCAAGGGAAGGCAAGGCAGGGCAAGGCAGGGGAAGGCAAGGGAAGGGAAGGCAGGGGAAGGCAAGGCAGGGCAAGGCAGGGCAAGGCAGGGCAAGGCAGGGGAAGGCAAGGCAAGGCAAGGCAGGGCAAGGCAGGGCAAGGCAGGGCAAGGCAGGGGAAGGCAAGGCAGGGGAAGGCAAGGCAAGGGAACAGGGCATGCAGCGAGCAAGGGAAAGAGTCTGCTCTTTCTTGTGCAGCATGCTCATGGGACTTAGAGGCTTCAAAACTGCTGTAACCTTTTTCAGACCTTGAGATCACTGAAGAGGCCTTAGCCTTCTTCATTGTGCAGGCAGTGGGGTGAAAACGGCGAGAACTGATACCATCATCAGTGTTGTCGTCATCATCCTTCTCATCATCATTATCAGCATAGTAGTGCTTTGTTTAATACATGAAGAAGTATAGTTTGTTTATCACAGTCGTTTTTGTTTTCATGATGACATTTAGCTTAATGTATGACTGTTAAGTAGCTTTTCAGAATCTTTCATCTCTTTTGTGTAATAATGTTCAGCTTTGAAAGAAGGCAAAAAGCAAAGGACTTATCAAGATGTTTCTACTTGTCTGCATACCAGTTAAAAGCAAAGCTCTGTCAGTGTGGTGCGGTGTCGTGTCTGTTCTGACCAGGATGTACATTCGTCGCGGGCCCGTGTCTCGCCCCATTGCCAGTGTGCGGCCCATGATCTCCACCTCCATCTCCCGCCCCACAGTGCAGGTGGTCAAGCCAGGGGTCACTGTGCACCAGGTCATCACCACCACAGGCGAGTTCCTCCCTCCCTCCCTCCCTCCCTCAGGTAGATTCTCTGATGTGTGTCATGCCATATGGCAACTCGGGTGTGTCATGCTGCATGGCACCATGGATACAGACATTGTCATGCTGCATGGCACCATGGATACAGACATTGTCATGCTGCATGGCACCATGGATACAGACATTGTCATGCTGCATGGCACCATGGATACAGACATTGTCATGCTGCATGGCAACTCGGGTGTGTCATGCTATATGGCACCATGGATACAGACATTGTCATGCTGCATGGCAACATGGATATAGACAGTGTCATGCCATATGGCAACACGGATACAGTGTCATGCTATATGGCAACACAGATTTTGTTGGTTTGTTTTCTGATAGCGTCTTTTGATTGTGTGCAAGGTGCACCAGCCAGCAACAATCATGGCCGGATGTACTTTCGTGAATTTCTTCTGAGCCTACACCAGTTGGCCAGTGTGTTAGCTGAGGATCAAGACGTGAACTGTTCTTGCAAAATTCTTCCAACTGCCATCAATACTGACAGGACTTGGAAGAACATCAAAAAAGAAAAAGAGGAAAGAAAGGTGGCGTGAGACAAAGACTAAAAAATTAAAATCATCGAAAAACCCAGCTACCAACAGTCGTACTGAGCAACGTCCAATCCCTTCGATCAAAGGCAGACGAGCTTCAGGCAATCGTTAATAATATGCATGAGTTAAAGAATGCTGGCCTGCTCGCTTTGACAAAAACCTGGCTGACAGACAGTGTACCCAACAGTGAGCTGTCTATAAATAGCTTTGGACAGCTCTGTGAAATAAATATCTAGGTGTGGTTCTTGACAACACACACTCTATGAAAAAATTAATTACCCAGACCTACCAATCTTGCTACTATCAATTACGGTGCATAAGTGCAATTCGCAAGTATCTGTCTACTGATGCAACATCCAAACTTGTCACATCTCTCATTCTTTCTCGTGTGGACTACTGTAATTCTCTCTTGGCTGGTTTGCCGGCATCATCCATCCACTCCCTTCAATGCATACAAAACTTTGCAGTTCAACTAGTCCTTAGAAGGAAAAAATCTGAACACAGCACTCCTCTTTTGCGATCTCTTCACTGGCTGCCCGTCTCACAAAGAATAAAGTATAAGATTAATACCCTTTGTTTCAAATGTCTCCACAAATCTGCACCCTCTTATCTCTGTAACTCTTCACCTGTACACTCCGTCCGGTTCCCTTCGTTCAGCTGTAGATACGTTGTGCTTTCGAAGACCCAGATTTAAACAAACCACTGTTGGCCGTCGCTCTTTCTCTGTTTCTGGTCCCTGTTTCTGGTCCCTGTTTCTGGTCCCTGTTTCTGGTCCCTGTTTCTGGTTTCTGGAACGACCTCCCTCTTCCACTTCGCCAGAAGCCTTTATTTGATTCTTTCAAATCTAGCCTCAAAACACACTTATACTCTACTTGAGATCTTCCCCTGTTATCTGTTCCTACTTTTCAATAGCTACCTTCACCTCCACCACCCCCATCTAAGTGTGTTGTTTGTATAAATTTGATATTTGTTTATCTTGATATTTGTGGACAGTTGCATGCGTGTGAATGATTTGAATGCAAGCACTTTGATTTGTTTACTTTACAAGATTCAGCACTATATAAATCCCATACATTATTATTATTCGTCTGGACAGTGCAATCAAAATCAAACCGAATGCTACGCTATGTGACAAAGATCAAATGGGAAGACAGGATCACAAATAAAGAACTATGGAGAATGTGCAAAGTTGATGATCTGAAGTCTGTAGCTAGTACCAATAGACTGTGCTGGTTTGGGCACGTTCAACGGAAAGCAGACCACCATATCATAAAAAGAGCAATGAACTTCGTAGCAGATGGAAAGAGACCAAAGGGAAGACCTAGCAAAAGCTGGGCTACCTGTATTGCAGATGATCTTAGAGAAAGGGGCATAAATAAGGAGGAAGCTCAAAACAGAGAGAGATGGAGAAAGCTCATCAATGTCAAACCTCCCCTGGGAGAAACTTGACAAAAAAGGAAGATTGTTTTGTTTGTTTTGTTTTGTTTAATGTCTATTCACTACATGGTGATTTAGACACACCCGCATTCATACCAAAGTACCTATTATTACACACCGCATCTCTCTCTGTCTTTCTCTCCCCTACACGCACTCACACACACACATAAGTATATAAATAAATAAATATATATATATATAACACTAATTACACTAAAGGTCTTACAGGTGAAGAATATATGACTTCAGCAACTGACACTATGATTTGCTGAGAATCATATAAAACTTCTTGACTAGTGGCATATTTCTTATGAATATCTAAACCTCTCCTTTTATACATGTCAAGAAGAATTGGGCAATCAAACAACAAATGGTGGACTGAAAGTGGAATAGAACAACAACATGTTACATTTTTTGAATATTTAGTATTCCATGCATTTAATCTCAGTTTATGTATTATAATTTCTAATTTCCGTGGGCAAGGAAACTGCTGATAATGTTTTTCTATAATCTTTGAATGTATGCATTTTATTAACTTAGAATGAATTTCATAAGACGACAATGCAAGATTAGAATCAAACACTTCAGTACTGTATTCAGAGGCACCTTGTTTTGCCAAAGAATCAACCAGCTCATTCGAATAAATTCCACAATGAGAGGGGATCCAGCAAGAATTTATGCTGATGCCTCTGCTTGCAATAGAATGTATCAGGAATTTTATCTCAAATGCAATATCATTCCTTATTTTACCATGTCATGACTTTAATGCCATTAACACTGCCTTTGAGTCAATGCAAAACAGAATTTGGCAAACATCAACAGCAGTATCAGACAAAAAATTCAAAGCCATAAGAATTGCAAATAATTCAGAAGTAAAAATAGAAAAATGTTGTCCTAAAATGAAATGATTTTTGAACTTTTAAAGTTGGAATCACATATGCAGCACCACTTTTGCCTGTTTCTAATACAGATCTGTCAGTATACACTTTTAAGTGATTAGAATAATTACTTTCTAAGTGACTTTTTACATCAACGGTGAGAAGATTTTGATCTTCATTTTTCTTTATTTCCGTGTAGTCAATGTCAAATTTAGCTGAAATATGTTCCCAAGGTGGAAACTGGGGAACAACCGGTAAAATTGGAATTGTTGATATATCGATGTCATTTTCTTTCATAAATGTGTCTGTATAATTTTTAATTGGCTGCAGAAATGAAATATTGCGTGCTCGTTTAGGAAAATCAGTGTCTTGATTCATAAATATTTCCTCTTTTACTGAATTTGGAATAGAGATACTACAAAGGAAGAAAAAGGAAGATGCTACTAAAAAAGGGAAGAATGTGTGTGTGTGTGTGTGTGTGTGTGTGTGTGTGTGTGTGTGTGTGTGTGTGTGTGTAAGTTTATGTCTTTACCAGTCAATGGTCATTATGGTGCGCACACGTGTGTGTGTATGTGTGTTTACTAGTCAAGAGTCTTTATAAAATTGTGTTCATATATTGGTGCGTGTGAATGGATGTCCACATGTGTGTGTGCGTGTGTGAGTGCTCGCGCGAGTGCAGGCGTAAATAATGTTTTTCCAATCAATGTTTTTTTAATTAAAAATTTTTTTTAATGTATATTTTTTTTTATACATTGTATTCCTACATTGATGTGTGTGTGTGTGTGTGTGCATACACCGTGTGTGTGTGCGCGCCTGGGTTTGTGTGTGGTGTATATATATATATATATATATATATATATATATATTTTTTTTTTACGCTATCTCGAATGTTCATAACAATCTGAAATGTATTTTTCTTGTGTCTTTTGAGATAATTATACGTGTCAATGTGCCTGTCAGTATTGTAATTGCCCGTCATGGGATGACTTTTTGTATTAAAATAAAAACAATTTTTTTTACTCTTTTATATCAAGGATAATGAAATAAGCACTTATGTGCTTTTTTAATCCAGTCCCCATGTGTATGCGGTTTTGTAAGTTGTCATCTGTTCCCAATGGCACACAATGGCCTACTCTTACGAAAAGCGGAACAGGATTTTAATGTGTGCGCAAGATGTTCTGCGTGCGTTTGCACACGGGGCCTTGGTTTATGGTCTCATCCGAAGGACTTTTGGGGAGAGTGGAGTCTGCATTGATGTTAACTCCAGGGGAAAATATCCCCTTGAACGGGAATCAAACCCATGTTGTCAGATTATGAGTGCAATGTTCTAACCACTAGGCTATCCAGTCCCCCTGACTTTGACTTGACTTGACGGATACACACAGTGTCATGCTATATGGCCTGATGGATACACACAGTGTCATGCTATATGGCCTGATGGATACACACAGTGTCATGCTATATGGCCTGATGGATACACACAGTGTCATGCTATATGGCATGTCAACATAGCCTGATGGATAACACACAGTGTCATGCTATAATGGCCCATGGTCCAACATAAGGGCCCGATGGATAACACAGTGCCCTGCTATATGGCATGTCAACATGCCTGATGGATAACACAGTGTCATGCTTATGGCATGTCACATAGCCGATGGATACACACAGTGTCCAAAGGCCCATATCCCCTGTCAACATAGCCTGATGGATAACACAGTGTCCCTGCTTATGGCATGTCACATGCCTGATGGATACACACAGTGAGGGCCCTGCATTAGCTATATGGCATGTCAACATAGCCTGATGGATACACACAGTGTCATGCTATATGGCATGTCAACATAGCCTGATGGATACACACAGTGTCATGCTATATGGCATGTCAACATAGCCTGATGGATACACACAGTGTCATGCTATATGGCATGTCAACATAGCCTGATGGATATACACAGTGTCATGCTGTATAGCAACATGGATACAGTGTCGTGCTGTATGGCATGTCAACATGGATACAGACAGTGTGGTAGTGAGGGTCTGAGGGAAAGTGAAAGCGCTAGTTAAAAGAGTCCCCTCAGTCCAGTCACTGAGAGAGATGCACCACAGTCAGGACAGCACAAAGCAGGCATCAGTCAGTTCCTCAGTCCTTCAACTGGCAAATGGCACACCTGGAGTAGTCGGTAGTATCAGAGATGTTTTAACGTCAGCAGAAATCCAGACACCTCTGTCTTTGTTTTATGTGTTGTTGTTTTGTCTGTTCTTTCAATGTATCATTGTTTTGATTTATTTTGGTTAAGTGGATGTAATGGCATGTCTTTTTCCCACAGAAAAAAAAGTGCAGGATTGTGAAAATGGCCCTTTTTGCTCTCCACAGACATTCTGTTGCCCGGCACCAACACCGCCACGTCATCAGGCACAGCAGAACCAGCGGGCAAGATTGCCTCTGGCCAGAAGATCCTGGTGATCAAGACGCCCAAAGGTGTCTACATCCGCACCAACGATGGCAAAATGTTTGCTGTGCGGTCCAAAGTAGCAGGCACAGATGATGCTGCCTCTGCAGCAGCAGCAGCAGCAACGTCCACTGTGGCAGGAGCCAGCACCACCACCACCACAACCACCACCACTGTCTCTGCAGGTTGGAATGGAAGCCTTTTACTTTTCTTTGAATCTCTTTCCGTTATGTATTGAAACTTTTACATAGCATGATTATTGATGTCGTGAAAATCCAAACAGCAGTAGCTATACTGGCACAACGCTTGTAACGGGGAAAATCTCCAGAAAAAATGAGCCAGTTCTGTTTAAAAAAAGAAAAAGAAAGTGAGGTATTGTAGCGTGAATTGACTGTCTTTCAGGCTTCGAATGGGAAATACTCCTCCATCATGCATGTGTCGGTCGACTGACCCGCTTTGCAATGGTTGTGTGTTGCAGGGACCAGAGTTGCCATAAGTGCGCCTCCCCCACCCCGCATTTTCTTCAAGACACCGGACGGGAAGCTGACGGAGAAGAACCCCAGCGACGTGAAAGGCGGAGCCAGTCTTTTAGCCAACCTCTACTCTCAGGGCGGGGCGGCCAACGCCGTCTTCAAACGCAACAGCAAAGGGCAGATCATGCGTGTTCTTCCCGCCGCCCCCATCAGGACGCTGTCCCGACCCCGTCCCACCATCATGGCCTCCGCGGCGGTCACCAGCAAAGCCAGCAAGCCCCCTGTGGAGGTGATTGTGTACCCGCGCTCCAAAGTGATTTCCACCGGCAGAGCCTGCAAAGTGCTGGACAAGGCAGGGGAGCCCTCAGGGAAGACGCCGTCCACAGTGGTGGTGCAGCCGCAGAAAGAGGCGCTCACTGTGGCGGGCTCCACCACCCTGCTGAAGAGAATCGAACCTGCCCCGCCCAAAGGGGACTCTGCCTCCCCCAAGCCAGTGAAGGAGTCGGAGGTGATGAAGCTGCTGGCTGCTGCTGACGACGACAATGACGATGGTGTCAGCAGGAAGAGCGCGCCCCTGGTGCTGGTGAAGGCAGCGCAGAAGAAGGAAGCTGGGCCCAAGACGGCTGGGGCTTCTGCTCCACAAGACGTCGCCCACGCTGCTGAAGCCTCCAAACCGCCCAGTAACCACGTCACCGGTAACCAGGTCAGCAGCACTTCAGTGAGCGGTGTGGGTGGAGGTCCACCAGCAGAGGGTGCCAGGTCCAGCCCAGGACCAGGGGATGGCCTCAAAGGCAGTCCAGAGCAGGCCCACCTCGCTGCCCCGACGATACAGACCACCGCACAAAAGACCGACCTTTCCAAACAAGACGGCTCTAGTCACAGCATGGCCGCCTCCTCCTCCTCCTCCTCCAGCGCCGCCCTGTCTCAGCCTGTGGAGACAGCAGCACTACCTCAGTCTCAGAGCACGAGCCAAGCTCCTGCCCAGGCCTCTGCCTCCCAACAGTCTAGTCAGTCCTTAACCACCTCCACTCAGCCCGGCTTTGGCGTGAAACAGGACACCTACGGTGCAGCCAACCAGCAACCGTTTAACAGCCAGCCCCCACCACAAGGTTTTGGAAACCAGCCCCTGGCCCCACCGGCGGCCAGTGCTGCTCCGTTTGGAGGTATGTCGTCGTCGTCGTCACAGCCCTCGTACGGGGGTCAGACAGGTCCTCAACCCGCGGGTCAGCCGGTGCAGGCGTTTCCTAACCAGCCCGCCAACCCCCCGTACTCGCAGCAGATGTTCAGCGGTCAGCAGTCTCATTTCAACAACCAGTCCAGCTCTCAACTGCCACACTTTAACAGCCAGCCTGGCAGCAGCCAGTCCTCCCCTTTCAACGCCTCCCCCAGCACTCAGAAGAGCTTCACCAGCAGTCACAGTCAGGCGTTCAGCGCTCAGCCCAGTGGGGGGACGCAGAACGCCAGCAGTGCCCCCGGGAAACAGCATCAGAGTTTCAACAGCAGTTCAGCCGCCAGCACTCAGCCTCCCCAGACCGTGCACAATCCTCCCAGCAGTCAGCCCCAGCAGAACTTCGGCGGCATGCCCCCCACCCCCCCCCCCTCTCAGAGCTTCAGCGCCCCCTCCCCCTTCAACAGCCACCCTGCCCAGCCAGCCTACAACACACCACCCCCACCTCCAAGGCAAGGCCGCCACCCTTCGGCCCGCCCTCCTCAGCCTTTGGCACTCAGCCTCAGCAGACTCCTCTGCCCTCCTCACAGATGTTGGCTCCGCAACAGCAACAACTCCAGCAGCAGCAGCAGCAGCAGCAGCGCCGGCACAGCCGCTACCCCAGCAGGTGGACGGCCGGTGTCGCAGCCACAGTACCCACACCAGCGGCCAGACTACCCGCAGGCTGGCCACATGCATTCCCCGGCCCCCTTCCACCAGCCCTGGGGCCAGCAGCAGGCGTCCTACATGCCCCCACCACCACCCTCATTCCCTGACTACAACCCCTATCAGCAGCAACAGCAACAACAACAACAACACACAACAACAACAAGCACCAGCACCTCAGTCACAGACACATGCGCCACAAGGGCAGATGATCAGGGGACATGCTCCGCCTCCTACGCAACAACAACAACACCACCACCACCAGCAGCAGCAGCAGCAGCAGCCTTCCATGACGCCGTTCTCTCATTCCCAGCATCAGCAGTCGGCACCCTCAGCATCTTCCTCCCCCTTTGCCCCCGGGCCTTCCAGCCAAGGTCAAGGTTCTACGGAGAATCAGACCAAGGGTCAAGGTCAAAATGAACCAACTGCTGCTGCCGCCAGAACATCAGCATTCAGGCCGCCCTCTGGTAAGAAATGGTTAATTAAGCTCTGTTGTGTGTGTGTATGGGGGTGGGTGGGTGGGTGGTGGAGTATTTGGAGGCAGTAGTAGATAGCTGTGGTATACCTACCGGTTATGGACTACAAGACCATGTCGGTTTGTGTGCATGGTATTACTTTGAAAATTGCTTTGGTAGTTGTGTCATTTTCAGACGTCAAGGCTGTAACAGTATTGTTGAACATTCGAGTTACAAGTTTAGATAGTTCTGTCATTTTTAATCTGGAAGACTTGGTGAATGTTGTTGTTTTCATTGTACACTGTCCTGATATTTTTACTTGTGGACCAGGCAGAGCTGATCCCTGTGCAGGCTGGATGCTGGATGTGTGGGTGTCATCCACACCCCTGGCTTTGGCCGGCCTGCCCTTCTGCTAACAGTTGTTAATGTGTGTGCAAGATGTTATGTCTGTTGGCACATAGGATCTGGGTTAAAAATCTCATCCAATAGGGTCTCAGAGGAATGGAGTGGGTACCACTGTTATCTCACTCAGGGAGAAACATCCGCTTGAACAGACAGACGCTCAGTGGACACTTCAGCCGGCACCGTCAGACCTGAAGCACAACATTCTAACCCAGAGCTTGGAGTGGATGCCTTGAATGCTGACAAAATACTTTTAAAAAAAAAAAGATACACATCAAAACAAATGGACACATCGATGTTGTCTTCATTTCTCAAAGTCCTAAAATTACAGTCGATTTTTTAAATATATTTTTGCTGTATCCCTCTATGCCTCTTCTTTAAGTCTGTCTGTGATTTTGAAGATTAGCCTTTTCCGCTTTCTGGGAAGACACCTCCCCATTTGCTTGTCCTGTTTTTCTTTGTTTGTTCTTTGTCTTGCAAGTGTGATCAGTAGATAAGTACTGTGTGTGTGTGTGTGTGTGTGTGTGGTGTGTGTGTGTGTGTGTGTGGAGTCCATAGACTGTATCGCGTGACATGTGTTTCTAGTAGGCTGTAATGTAACTCAGTCTTTTATGGTCAGATGGCTGTGTAAAACCAAAGAAGGAAACAAACACACAGACAGACAAACGCTGCAGCTGAGTGAAACAGCCGTGTGATCAAGGCCATTTGATTTCAGTCCTGGGTAAAGCTGGCGACTGTTACAATGTCCCAGGTCAGCGTAAAGTGCAGCTGGCGACTGTTACAATGTCCCAGGTCAGCGTAAAGTGCAGCTGGCGACTGTTACAATGTCCCAGGTCAGCGTAAAGTGCAGCTGGTGACTGTTACAATGTCCCAGGTCAGCGTAAAGTGCAGCTCTCTACCTGGGTAAAGCTGGTGACTGTTACAATGTCCCAGGTCAGCGTAAAGTGCAGCTCTCTACCTGGGTAAAGCTGGTGACTGTTACAATGTCCCAGGTCAGCGTAAAGTGCAGCTCTCTACCTGGGTAAAGCTGGTGACTGTTACAATGTCCCAGGTCAGCGTAAAGTGCAGCTCTCTAGCTGGGTAAAGCTGGTGACTGTTACAATGTCCCAGGTCAGCGTAAAGTGCAGCTCTCTACCTGGGTAAAGCTGGTGACTGTTACAATGTCCCAGGTCAGCGTAAAGTGCAGCTCTCTACCTGGGTAAAGCTGGTGACTGTTACAATGTCCCAGGTCAGCGTAAAGCGCAGCTCTCTAGCTGTAAGTGCCTTCATTCCCTTCATCATATACATACACACATGCAGAAGATCAAATATGCGTGTTAAAGATCCTGTAATTCATGTCGGCGTCTGGCTGATAGCAGAAACACAAACATACCCAGCATGCATCCTGTACAAGCAAATGAGCTGCTCTGAAGTAGGAATGTCAACTCAGGCCAGCAGATGTCCCTCCTAAGGAACGTAAAAAAAAACAGAGAGAGAGAGGGAGAGCTGCTCACGCATACACACACACGCACGCACACACACACACACACACACACACACACACACACACACACACACACACATCAGAGGGGTGTATCAGGCTTTTTCAGTATTATGAGGCTGACTGACTGACTGACTGTGTCAGTGTGTGGTGTACCTGTAGATCTATGTATAGAATGGATGGAAATAAGTCTCCCCCTCTGTAGGCCTGCATGGTCACAGACAGTACTTATTGGGAGAGGAGAGGAGAGGACCTGTCTGTGTAGTCAGTGGCCTTGTTTGTCTCTTGACACTGCTGAATACACACACACACACACACACACACACACACACACACACACTCACTCACTCTCTCTCTCTCTCCCCTCTCTCTCTCTCTCCTCTCTCTCTCTCTCTCTCTCCTCTCCCCTCTCTCTCTCTCTCTCTCTCTCTCTGTCTTGCTATAGTTTGAGGGAAGGCTGGTCTTAGTGGATTTGGGTAGGAATGTGTGTGTGTGTTTGCGAAAGTGTGTGTGTGTTTTATTTTATTTATTTTATTCTTTTATTACGAGGATAATAGCTAAGCACTCACATGCTTTTTTATATCCAGTACCCGTATGTATGCAGTTTTGTAGATTTTGTCATCAGTTCCCACTGGCACACAATGGCCGACTCTTCTGAAAAGGTTGTTAACGTGTGCACAGGGCATTCGGCGTTCGTACGCATATGGGACCTTGGTTTACAGTCTTATGTGAAGGACTTTTGGGGTGGAGTTGGCTCTGATGTTAACTCCAGGGGAAAAAATCCCCTTGAACAGAATTTGAACCTGGGTCAGCAGATCACAAACACAATGCGCAATGGTCTAACCACCAGGTTCTCCTCCCCCTCCCCCCCCTGTGTATGTGTGTTTATTTTTATTTATTTATTCTTTTATATCAAGGATGATGGAATAAGCATTCACATACTTTTTTTACATCCAGTCCCCGTGTGTATGTGGTTTTATAAATTTTGTCATCTGTTCCCACCGGCACACAACGGCCTACTTTTTCAAAAAGCAGAAGAGGATTTAATGTGTGTCCAAGATGTTCTGTGTGTGTGTGTGTGTGTGTTTGCGTGTATGTGTGTTCGCACGCACATGTGTGGATACCTGCATGTATGCATGTTGGGGTAACAAGTGCAGACATAGCATTTCTGATTTCATTTCCTGCTTTTAGAACATGGTTTACTATGTTGCTTATCACTGTCTTCATTTGAAATTTTTACTTCTTATCAAATGGATTTATTTTCTTATATTCATTTTTCTGTTATTTGTTATGTTTGTTTGTCAGTTATGTTAATTTTTTCCTATTTTTGAAATTTTCAGACTTTATTTTTAGTTAGTTTTTCCTGTTTATTTTATGTTGATTTTTTAATTATATTATTGATTTTTCTTTAGGTTGGCAGGAGTATTTGTGTAAAAGTGTTCCTTTTTTTCTGACAGCATTTCTTGCTGACACTGGGAATGCATGACCGCAATGTAGTTAATCCACTTGTGGGGTAACCGATATTGTGGTGGTGAACCTGTTCACAATGTCGTCGTCGTCCTCACTTTCAGTTTCTGTCCTGTTATGTCACCACACTTCATGTGCATTAATTCATGTGCTTCGAGTCGTCAGTGGCTGTGGTGTGTCAGTTTGTGTCATTCTGTTGCTTTTGGTGATCATGAAGAAAGAAGATCAACAATGATATTGTCATTGTGTTGTTGTTATGTGCACATTGTGGATTGAAGGGTGGAAATTTATTTTAAGAATGGGAACAAAATTCCAAGGAAAGGGTGAAATGATATATTATAAACCAGTTTATGATAATGCTTTAAAGTAGGAGAATGTCGGTGAAAGGGGAACCAAAGTGTGACAGGAACCAGAAACAAGTTCACAGTAGGAAGCATGCAGTCTGTTCTTGTGTTGTTTGTTGCCTTTGTGAGCACTGAATAAAATGTGGTTCCGTTTTAGTCACATGTCGTTTTATGGGAGTAGAAGATAAAATGCACTGGTATAGTTTTGTGAGGTGCTCATTTCCCTCTGTCTGTCTTTCTGTTAAACTTGTGTTTAAATCTGTTCTTTGGTGTCTCATGACTTAGGCTTTTTGTGTGGGAAAAATATGTCAACTTATTATTTCAAACCACAGAATGAGCATGATCCTTTTGGTGAAAGATGAACACAGTGTCATTTAATGAAAATCAGGGGTTTTTATCTCAATGAACAAAGAAGGAAGGAAAAAGACAGAAAGAAAGGCTGGTTGGTAAACAGAAATAAAGATCATTCACATTCATGACTGAATGAGGGCATTGAAAATATTGTGGAAAAAGGCCCCAACTGCAGATCGTATGTGATCATTGTGTCAGAGTTTAAATATTACTGCATGTTTCTGTGCCCAGGCTAAGAGAGGAGGAGGAGGAGGATGATGCTGTAGTGTTGGACATCGTCCGTTCTGTTAGACTTTGTACGTTCTGTACTATGCTCTGTGTGTGTGTGTATATATATATCTATATCTATATCTATAGATATATACACACACATATAGTGTATGTTTGTATATATATATATATATATATATAGTGTATGTTTGTTTATATTATATCATATATATCGTGTATGTTTGTTTGCCAGTCATGTTGCTGTGGGGAATTTGAACAGTTGGTCAGAAATGTGCTTCAGTTCCTTTTGCAGTTTTTGTTGATCCTGCAATCTCTTTCATTATCAAACCAGTTATTATGTTAGATAAAGAATTAGAGTAGTTGAGAGATATCAGAAAAATATTGTGACTGTCGTTAGTGTTGAGCCTTTTTCTTATTTTCACTTGTATTGCTTTCAAAATGAAGTAAATCTAATGTTTGAGTTAAGAAGTGCAGAAGATTAAATCTATTTGATTTTTTTTCTTTGTTGTTGTTGTCTGTTCAGGGTTTTTTTGTTTTGTTTTGTGTTAGGTGTTTGGTTAAATTTTTTTTTTTTTTAAAGACTGGTAGAAAGAGAAATATGAATTCAGATTGATATGAAACAGGCCTTTGTCTTGTTTGTGACTCTTGTTATTGTGTGTGTGTGTTTATTTTATTTTATTTTATTCTTTTATATCGTGGATAATGGAATAAGCACTTATGTGCTTTTTTACACCCAGTCCCCATGTGTATGCAGTTTTGTAAATTTTGTCATCTGTTCCCACCGGCACACAATGGCCTACTCTTACGAAAAGCGGAACAGGATTTAACGTGTGCGCAAGATGTTCTGTGTGCGTTCGCACACGGGGCCTCAGTTTATAGTCTCATCCGAAGGACTTTTGGGGAGAGTGGAGTCTGCACTACTGATGTTAACTCCAGGGGAAAATATCCCCCCCTTGAACAGGAATCGAACCTGGGTCGTCAGATTGTCAGCGCAATGTTCTGACCACTAGGCTATGTGTGTGTGTGTTGTGTGTGTGTGTGTGTGTGTGTGTGTGAAAGAGAGAGGGTGGTGGTGGTGGTGGTTGATGGGTATTTGTGTGGTTAAGTGCTGCAGTGTGTGGTAATGACTTGTTTTTGGTCAGGTATCTGTGACTTGTTACTAGTACTATTAATTGTTACTTCTCGTATTCATGACTGTAAGAAGGAGTTGAGTGCAAGCACTTTGATTTCTCTGTGCAAGATATTGTGCTGTATAAATTCCATTTATTAATGTTATTATTATTAATAATGATAATAATAATTTTGCTATTATTATTATTATTAATCAGTGAATAATTTCACATTGTCATGTTTGTCAGAATTAGATGCCAGAATTAGATGTTTTGGTTTTTTTGTTGTCCTGCAAACTTTCTTTTTCATGCTCTCCAAGTCATCTACGAATAGAATAAGATTTGTAGATGTATGATATCTGAAGAGGTAAGGTAAAAAGAAAAGGAAAAAAGTGATAGGTGGATTTGTTGAAAAAGCAGAGTGAAGAGCCGGTGCTGATTGCGGACTGACTGACTGACTGTGTGTACAGGGGGCACAGAAAAAGCAGCCAAGGGACTGGACACGAAGAGCGCCTCCGTGGAGCGAGAGCCTCAGCGAGCGACGCCTCAGCCTGCTGCCCCACCCACCCAGCCGCTGCCGGCCACCCAGAGCACCCCGGGTATGCAGAGCACCCCGGGTATGCCGCAGCCTGCCCCCCCCCCGGCTGCCCAGCCCCCCCCCGCCCAGTCCATCGCCCACCCCACCCCTCAGCTGCCGGAGAGCCGTTACCAGGACAGCTGGTGGGGCTCCTCACCTCTGGGGGGGGCAGGCGGAGGTCACCAGGGGATGGGGGGAGTGACCCCACTCCCCTCCTCCTCCTCCTCCTCCTCCTCCGCTGCCACTCCCGCCTCCTCCTCGTACCAGTCGGCTCACTCGGCCTTTACACCCACCAACCCCGCTTACTTCCACCCGGGTCTGAGCCCATTCGGGGTGGGTCCCCCCCCTCCTCAGAGCAACTTCCCCATGATGGGCCAGAGTCTGGGTATGCCCGGCTCCTACCCCTTCCTGGCCCCCAGCTTCCACCACCCCGGGTTCATGGGCGGCGGCCCCTTCAGCCACCAGAGTCTGGGTGGGCCGGGGTCTGGCTTCAGCAGCGGCAGCGGCGGTGGTGGTGGTGGTGGTGGTGGGGGCTACGGGTTTGGGGGTCAGGGGGTGCCGGGGACAGCGTGGGCAGTTTCCGCGCCCTCTTGGAGGACGCGCAGGACCGGGCAGCGCTGCCCCCACAGGCAGCAGGGGGGGTGATGGTGGGGACGAGCGGCTTGGGGCCTGAGGGGGGGGGCAGCAGCCTGGGGCTGAGCTCGCCCAGCACCGCCACCAGCGCCGCGGAGAGCAGTCCCAGCATCGCGGGGAGCAGCCTGGCCGGCAGCGTGGGAGGCCTCGGCCTTGGCGGGGGAGGCATGAACAGCTTGGGCCACGGCCCGGCCATGTCTATGCCACCCCCGTCCTCCTCCTCCTCCATGTACGGCAACTCGGCCATGCCTCTGGGGTACCCGGGGCTGTTCCCCATGCTGAACCCCATGCCCAGCCCCATGTTTATGCCCATGATGGCCGCCCCCATGATGGGCCAGCACTACCCCCACATGCAGCCGCACCCCGCGCAGGGCCCCGCCCCGCTCTCCGCCATGGGTCACATGGCCTCCATGGGCTCTCACATGGCTGCCCCCACCCCGGGCCTCCCACCCCCCTCAGCAGGAGGCACCTAGACCCTGGCTTCTGCCGGTCAGTCGGGAGGAATCTGGATGTGTCTGACTTGGTCTTGAGAAAGTCCACCGGCATGGCAGTCAGTCTCCCTGTGGATCTTCCCTGTCAGGAGGCTGACACTGCCGCCTGCCCTGCCTGCCCTGCCCTGCCCTGCCAGCCCTGCCCTGCCCTGCCTGCCCTGCCTGCCTGCCCTGTCTGCCCTGTAGAGCTCAGGGTGCAGATGTGATGATGGTGATGGGATCAGCCTCACTGAAGGAAGACCCTACTTTGCACAGGTGCTGCAAGACAGCGTGCTGCAGATGGAGGACATGCTAGGTGACCTTGTCGGTGTGTAGAAAAAGAAGCCAGTCTGTGTCAAAAGGATTCGTGGTGATATGCGCGGCCAGTGCTTTGCTGTTCTGACTGATTTTGCTGCACAGTGGAAAACCTGTTGACCATGGCATTTCTTCTTTCAACTTTTTTTGTTAGTTTTTGTTTCTTTGTTGTCTAAGAAAGATTTGATGTATGGTTTTTGTTTTCCATCCCCTTTGTTGACTCTGCCGACTTGTGTCCCCTATCAGCAAGTGTCCGTTGTTTAGCTGTGTAGGGGAAACAACAAGGTCTGTCTGCCTCTCTGTTTTGTTCTCGATACTGACTACATGACCTGTCATGTATACATTCTGTCAGTGTGTGTAGATATATATATATATATTTATATATATATATATATATATATATATAATACACAGTGCAGATAGTTGGGAGTCAGAAATTCACAATTTGTACTGAATAAGGTTTCCAAACAAAACAAAAAAAGATGGGGGTAAGGGATGGAGGGAGGGGTAGGGAGATAATAGGATTTAGAACAAGGTTTTTAGGAGTGCATGACATTGTTCAGAGGTGTGCACCTATGATTGATAGTTCAGAGGTGTACCTATGATTGATAGTTCAGAGGTGTACCTATGATTGATAGTTCAGAGGTGTGCACCTATGATTGATAGTTCAGAGGTGTACCTATGATTGATAGTTCAGAGGTGTACCTATGATTGATAGTTCAGAGTGCATGCATGTGTATACATGCACACACCTACTCACATACCTACACATGTTAAATCCTGTTCCGCTTTTTGAAAGAGTAGGCCATTGTGTGCCGGTGGGAACAGATGACAGAATTTACAAAACCACATACACACGGGGACTGGATGTAAGAAAGCACACAAGTGCTTATTCCTCTATCCTCGATATAAAAGATGAAAAAAATTTTTTTGGAAGATAAAAAAAAAAAATTAAAAAAACCCATACACACCCTCGCACGCATGCACTGCTACACCACAAAAGAGATTACAGCACACCACGCCATGCCACGCTAAATGAATATTAACTGACCGTTCATTTATTCTGATAATACCAGCAGAATTGTTCGTCTGGTCTGTCATTTTGGCTACAAAGAGAAATCAGGAAAAATTTCAGAAAAATCTGTAGCCAGAAGAAAGCAAGTGAAGCTGGGTTGTTTCTTCCCAGAGCTGTTTGCTACGAAATAAATAAATAAATAATGCTACGAAATAAATAAATAAATAAATAATGAAGAGATGTCACCCACAGTCGTTCATTTCTTGCCGGCTTCCCACAAGGCTTTGGGCTGGTCGCAAGCCTTGTCTTTCCCCAGCTCCTGGAGAAGTGTGGGGACACCGCGCTGAGCTGTTCAGGTCAGGTTGTTCCCGAGCCCCTTGAACCTGGCCCATCCCTCCCTCCCTCCCTCCCTAGGTAGCACAGAGCATACCGGGGATGTTCGTGTCATCCATACCATTTGCCATATCTTGCCTGCCTGCTCCTCTATGAATGGCGGAAGGGTTTTCATGCGTGCACGGGATGTTCTGCATCGTATGTTGACAGTCTTGGTGTGCGGTGTCGTCTGCAGGACTTTCAGGGGAGTGACGTTACTGGTGCTTGGAATGGACAGTTTAGCAGTGACAGACCCTTGCCTTCAGTGGTCCTCAGGTCCTGGTTATGACGCAGTGGTCGGCTGGCTTCTCCTCCACCCTGCTGCTGTGCATCAGAAAAAAAAATGATGGCTTTAAAAAAGGAAGGGTTTGTAATAGGTTTGAAAGTTGAAAAAAGGTGGCACAAAAAGTTGACTTCAAAACCAGGTAATATGTCTTGTTGCTTTTGTTAGGTAGAGAGCGTAGGATAAATGAAGTGTGGTATATTCAGAATTTTGTGATTTTCTGTTTGTTTGGTTTTTCTTTAGAAGTACAGTTCGTTAGATATACAGTGGGGAAATAAGGCTTTGAATGATACCAACATTCAACCAAAAAGGAATGGTTGTGAATATGGATTTTTACTTTTTTATAAAAAGAACATTTCAAATGTTATTTACCCCCTCTTCCCCCAATTTGCCTCTATGCTATACATAACCAGTATGTTACCAGTCTGCTGTGTATCATGTATCTGCTGAACTCACATCTCTTCTTTCATCACTTGTTCACAACAATGACATGTTTTTGTACTTCTTTAGATATATATATATATATTTATGTATAATCATGAGGTGCAGTCTTTAGCATCTCTTCATTGTTTTGATGTGTAGATTTTTTGTGTGAATAGTTTCATACTGACATGTGTGTTTGTTTTCATGCTTTTTCTATGTAATATGTTGCTTTTTGAAGGGGGGGGGGGGGGGGGGTGTCGGTGGGTGTTGTCTTTTTCCTACTTACGATGTCTGCAATGGAATGAATTTGTTGTGCTTGTTGTTGGCAGTGTGTCATGTTGGAGATTACTGTGAACTGCTGCACAAAAGGGCAACTGACAAAAACTGCATTCCGCTGTGAAAGTGCGTGCGTTCCACGAGGACTGACAGAAACATGCCTGTGACGCTTGCCTGTCTGCCTGGGCAGCAGGTTGTGTAGGGTGAAGGAAGGGCAGAAGGTTTAAAGGCAGAAGGGGAAGGAAGGGGTTGTTCCGGTAAAGGCGCAGTGCACACCGCTGGTGGCAGTGGCAAGGTGGAGGACGAGGCGTTGAAAGCTGGCCGTGTGACGATGATGACTGCGTGTGGTGTTGTGTGTGTGTGTGTGTGTGTGTGTGTGTGTGTGTGCGTGTGTGTGTGTGTTGCGTGTGTGTGTGTGTGTGTGTTGTGTGTGCGTGTGTGGTGCGTTGTGTGTTGTGTGCGTGTGTGTGTGTGCGTGCTGTTGTGTGCGTGTGTGTGTGTGTGTGTTGTGAGAGAGTCACTTCAGGAACGGGTCAGCTTTACTTTTCAACAAAATTCACCACAGTATCATTAGTGAGTGAGACATTGGATACTGAATTTGTACTGCTCCCCCCCCCCCCCCCAATTTCTTGTTTGTAGTGAGCTATATCCGAATCTATTATTGATTTACATGCTTTTTGAAGGTGGGGGGGGGGGGGGGGGGGGGGGGATGTGGTTCAGGATGGTGCACAAGAGAAACTACTGTGGAAAAAATGGTAATTGTGTGTGTGTGTGTGGTTGTGTGTGTGTGTTTGTGTGTGTGTGTGTGTGTGTGTTTGTGTGTGTGTGTGTGTGTGTGTGTGTGTGTGTGTGTGTGTGTGGTGTGTGTGTGTGTTGTGTGTGTGTGTGTGTGTGTTTGTGTGTGTGTGTGTGTGTGTGTGTGTTTGTGTGTGTGTGTTTGTGTGTGTGTGTGTGTGTGTGTGTTTCAATGAACATGTGAAGGAAAGTGTGGAGATTACTTGTTGTTGTGGAGTCAGCAGCGTTGTCCTGTTCATCAGTATTTTATGTATAAATGTCATGTGGAAACAAACTACAATAGATTCTCTTCGTACTTGGCATGGTACTTAATAACACTATGCCGCTGATATTTTTGCTGTTGTTCATTTGTATTCATGTTTTGTTTTTCTTACAAGCAGGAGCATGTGTACACACACACTAAAGGTCCAGGCAGTGAAGCACTTAGCAGGTGTTCCATTAAGTATGTTTTGGGTGGGTGTACATGCGGGTTTGCTTTCAGTAAGTAAGTAGTTTGGATGTTTTGATTATGTGTTAGGGTGTGTGTACATGCGGGTTTGCTTTCAGTAAGTAGTTTGGATGTTTTGATTATGTGTTAGGGTGTGTGTACATGTGAGTTTGCTTTAGTATTTTGTACATTTTAGTTATGTATAAGGTGTCTACATGCATATGTGAGTTTAAGTATTTTGTACATTTTAGTTGTATGTTAATATGTGTACACATATATGTGGGTTTGCTTTAATTTGTCACTGCCACATCAGACTTTGTGATATTTAGGTATTGAAATCAATCAGTCAAGAAAAAGAGATATTGCTTGCTTTTGATATGTCTACATACAAAAAAAAGAAAAGATTGATGTGTTTGGTTCTGGGTTCTTTGTTCTGTCTCTTAATAACATTTAGATAGGAATTAAAAGTCATTGTTTTGGAAAGTCTGTGTTGATTTGGAATGAGTGTATACATGTACACCAAATGGCAAGATACCATAGCCTTATGTTACAGACAGTGTGTGCTTTCCCTGTTGAGTTTCAGGAGGTTTGTATTTTCGTTGGTCATTAGGTTTGATCTGGTTTAGCTTGTCCTTGGAGATTGGTCAGACAGTTTTGGTGACTGAGCGTTGATAAGGTCAGCTGCAGGAGCTGTGTTGGGCAAACCTCTACACTGTGGTGGCAGGGCACAGGTCTGAGGAATGTCCGGTTGTAGAGCTAGAAGTCACTGTGCCAGGTGGGTGACGGGGCGCGCTGAGTTTACATTCACCATTCTGTCATCGTCAGGTCATCTGAATACTGCTAGTATTTTCTGTTGTTATAGGCAGTCTTTGTGAATGTATCATATTCAAAAGAGGTACATCAACAAAAAGTGTTGAAATGGGGCAAAGATTGTATGAGTAGAATAGAAAGGGAAGTGTGTGTGTATATATATATATATATATATATATATATATATATATATATATATATTCACACACATACACATACATACATATATATATATATATGTGTATATGTATGTATATATGTGTCCTTTAATGTGCATAGTTTGTGTATGCATTGCCTACATGTGTGGTTGTACATCAAGTGAAAGAGTAGCGGGCAACAGATGTTGTTTTTTTAGACTGACCCCATTTAGTAGGTTATGACATGAACATATCTTGCAGGGGACAGTTGGGAGGGGGGCAGGAATAGGGAGAGATCAGGAGGGAGGGAGGGGGAGAAGCTTGATATAACTTTCAGGGGAGAATCATGAAGTGATAACGGCAAAAACAAAAAAAGTGGCAGTGGGATAAACAAGTAGATGCATCAGACAATTTATGTGTTGAGTTTATGGCCTTTCTTTTCTCAAGTCTGACAGAAGTTTTGAAGATGGTTTGTGAAACAAAGCCTTTCCAAGTCGCTCTCTGTATGTATGGTGCTAAGCAATCTTGAGCATTTTAGGTGACAGAATCAGGTCTCTTTTGCACACTGATGAGATCCTGGACTACTGATCACTGGCTGACAATATCCAAGGGCATTCTAATGAGTGTATTTCAGTTTGAGATGACTGCTAACTAACATGTGTGTGGCAGTGTCAGAAATAGTATGGATAGAACATGAGGAGAGATTTGGAGAAAAGGGAACATGTGATGATCTCTGATGGTGGTTTTGTGATCAGCCTTCTCAAACTAGTCAGCAGAATCACTGGTGAACTATTGGATAGTTTCTCCCAAGTGGGGGTAAGCCAGATCTATATCAACAGCCAGGTGTGGTGGTGTTGTCTCCCTTCCTGAGCGCTGTTTTGATGCCAGATCAGAGGGTCCTGAAAGTAAAGGTGATAATGCCCCATAGCTGGTGTGGTTGTTGGGGAGCCAGGGGTCACGAGACCCCAGCTTCTTCAGGGCCAGCATAGTGAGGGTGGTGCCCATCTCCTCTCCCTTGCTGCTTTACCTTCAGCTTATTTTGTTGTTATTGTTGTTGTCATAATTGTTTATTTACCTATTTGCTTTTTGTTTGTTTGGGGTTTTTGTTGTTGTTGTTAAATATTTTGCTTTTTATTATGTTGTTTCCATGTTTGATATGTCTTCATCCTAGCTTAGATTTAACTTCAGCACTGTTTCTTGTTTTGTTAAATGTTGGGAACTCATACACATGCAGAAACACATGCATGTTATGAAGCCATGTACACACACACACACACACGCATACACACACGCATGCACACACACACACACATGCATTCACACACACACACACACATTTGTGTGTGAAATCATATGCCCACATCCCCTGTGGGGATGCTGGGGGCTCTTTCAGTTTAAATACCTTCTCCACTTTATGGAAATTCTGTGCTAGAAATTTCCCCTTTTCTATCACTTCATACATTTCTTGTTTCTGCCTTTTCCCAGCCTCCCTCACCCCCCCCCCCCCCCCCCTTTCTCTCTCTCTCTCTCTCTCTCTCAAGTATTTTCTGCCTCACATGTCCATAAAACTGAAACTCATTCCCTCTCACTTGTGTGCCTGTAGCAAAGAAAATGAGACTGGCGAACACATCACATCCTTCAGAGGTGCACACTATTCAGCGACAAGAGCACAGGAGAAGACCAGGCACTGTGCATTCTGCCTGACATGATCCTGCAGGCTAGCCTGACCAGGCCACAGGGAAGGAGGGGGATATAGATATGCACACACACCTACTTTCAAATGTACATAATGATTGTTCCGTGTAGATGTCACCATGCTTGTTGAGTGTTTCATTTTTGTGATCTTGCTGCTGTTTCATTTTTGACTTACTCATTTTGAATGAAAGTGCTAAATATTTCCATGTCATTTCTTTTGTATCTTTTAGAATTCATTGAGATGATGTTTTAGCAGAAACATTATGCTCTAAAGGTGCTTGTTTTGTTTTTCAAAATCAAACCATATTTTGTTTGTTTGCTTCTTGTTGGTTGGTTTGGGATCATGTAAGAAGAATGAATTGGAGCATTCGCTAGCCACAGAAACAAAACCTTAGTGCAGCCATTAAACTAAAAAGATGTTATATGAAAGAGACAGCGGTTATGTGCGTGTTGAAAGTGTGATCTTTTTTTTTTTTTTGCCACGTGTATAATTTTTTTTAAAGAAGGTGAAATGACAAGTTGGATTCAACAACACATGAAAGAATGATTCCACCTATAAATAATGAAAAAATCCAATGCCACCCTAAAATATAGGAAAAAAACCTACAAATAAAGCTGACACAAAGCACTTTTTCATTGTAAATTACACTAGCAAGCCAAACGTTTTGGAATTGTTTTGAAAGCATTTGTCAATATATGTTTTTATTACTTGTTTTCACTGTATATGTTTTTATTACTTGTTTTCATTGCTGTGTTTACATTTGTCAATATATGTTTTATTACTTGTTTTCATTGCTGTTTACATTTGTCAATATATATTTTATTACTTGTTTTCATTGCTGTGTTTACATTTGTCAATATATGTTTTATTACTTGTTTTCATTGCTGTGTTTGAGGTGTGCCTAGCTCGAATCACAGAGTGAAGGTTATATATCATTTTTGTTTTTTTTAAAAATGGATACCCTCCATTTTCTTTGTAAGTAGGTATGAAACAGAGGTTGTTACTGTTATGAATGAGCAAGAGGACGAACCGTCATTCCAAATCTGCAGTGACCTAGTCATTATGCGGCATGATGATTATGATATTAATGGATTGATTGATTGACTTAACATTATGATATTGATTGATTGATTGATTTTCTTTGGTCAGAGTTGATCTTGCCAGTTGAATTTCAGATTTGTGGGTTTGTTTGTTTTTTGCCATCATGCTTGTTGTTTTTCACTCCCTCTCTTTTTATGATCTGATATTAACTTAATGAAGTGGTTTTGACTTTATATTGATGACTTTGTGAAGATGATGAAGTGTTTTGACTTTATGAAGTGTTTTTTGACTTTATGAAGTGTTTTTTGACTTTATGAAGTGTTTTTGACTTTATATTGATGACTTGTCAAGATGGGTAACTGCATTGGACATTTTTCCTTCTTTTTTCCCCCTCCCCCCTTCTTGTTCTTTTTTTTCTTCCAATAATCAAGTACTGTTTGAAGTGTACTGAAGTTTTTGTGTAATTATTACGAGCAGGTTCAGTTTTGATCAACCTATGAGAATTGGATGCATTGATAAATTTGTCAAGTGTGTGTGTTGTTCCCCTCCCTTTTTCTCTTTTTTTTCCACTCTGTGTGAGTGTATGCATACAATATACATATCTGCCCTAGAGTTGATATCGTGTGCGGATATCAGATACTATAGGTTGTGTTTTCACCAGCCTTTTCCCTTCCCTACTGCAAGTTTTGTTTTTTTATTCAGAAGGATAGGCAATAGTGTTTTCTGGACAAAATTCATTGAAAAGGTCACAGAGGGCGGCCAGAGGAGTGTCCTTGCTGTCAGTAACAGTTGTCCATTATTGTCAGTTGACTGTGAAGCGTCAGTAACAGTTGTCCATTATTGTCAGTTGACTGTGAAGCGTCAGTAACAGTTGTCCATTATTGTCAGTTGACTGTGAAGCGTCAGTAACAGTTGTCCATCATTGTCAGTTGACTGTGAAGCCAATCAGTGTCTGGAGCACAAGTCAGAGAAGGGAGGAAGGAACAAGGGTACAAGCTGTCCAGTCTAGTCCATTTTTAAAAAAAAGTGTGTACATACATGTAAATGGGATTATTTTGCATGCTGCTTGATGTTGTGCTTTTTTCTTTTCAAATAAGAGAGAGAGAGAGAGGAAAAAGAGGGAGGGAGGGGGAGAAGATGTTGTGTGTGTGTGTGTGTTTTCTTATTCGATTATAATTGTTTTATTTTGGTTTGGGTACTGTAGATTTTGTAATGGTAGAAGTGTGTATGTACGTAGTTGTATATATGATTTGCCAGTACAGGATGTTGTGTAGGCTTGTCTGTAGGTCTGTGTGTCAGCAGTATACTACTGTTGACCTGGTGCTGCCAGTGAACTGCTAATTTTGGTCAGGAAAAGACCATACGGGCCTAGGGAGGGAGGGGGGGGGTGGTCTGCGGTGTTTGCTATCCACTTTGGGTGTGGTCCTGCCCGCACGACGTCTGCCAGGAGGTCAGCATCTGGTGGTGGAGGTCGGATGCGCTGGGCCTGGCTTGTCAGGCACTTTGTGAAAGTGCAACACTGTTTTGCTTATATGATAGACAACAATATTTGCTGTTTGAGCGTATGATGAAGTATGACTATGAAGTCATCAGAGAAAGAGAAACTAGAGCTGTATTTCTAGAATACCTGTGGGCAAGTTTTCTGCAGCATTTGGGTTCTGTTTTATAAAAGAAAAGTACGGTGTATTGAAGCTAAGTGATTCGTAATCTACAATTTCCATTCTAACCCCCCCCCAATAGCTTTCTTTTAGTAGAGTTCAACTAACTATTGCTTTGTTTTTTTTGGGAGGGTTTTTTTTGTGTCTTGGGTTTTTTTTTATCTACCAAAATTTTTGTTGGTAAGGTTTTTGTTTGTTGTTGCAGTGTTTTATGTTTGCCTTCTAAGGGCATTGGCCAACAAGGCAGACACGCAGCACAGCACAGCATGACATGAGTCATTAGTGTGGGTGAAGAAGACAGTGTCTGTTGTGTGGTTGTTTGTGGTCTGTAGACAGCCGTTGAAACAAACAGAAGAGCTCCATCAGAGTTTAGACTCCAACTGCCTGTCCTAACAAAGAACGCAGCGTGATGTGGTTTGCAATCCTGTGAGGTACTGGCGGCCACATCCTATGTGGGGGCTGACTGTCAGCTGTTGGCCACATCAGCCTGGATGGTTGCTGTCGATGCATGCCCTGTCCGTCTCCATCCATCCCCTCCAAAACGGCCCACTTCTCTTTTCTTAATCAGTGCCTGAAAATGAGTTGCCCTTTGCCGGGCTGGTTGGTGGCTTGATATATAATTATGATACTATCAGATAGTTAGAAGTGACCATGACAAACATACTTGCCACATACTCTTACAAGATTTGATGTGTAGACCTCAGAGCCATGTGCTAAATGTTGCTGTGGGAATAGGGGAAAAAACAACTGAAAAACTAATCATTTGAGAATTGGGCTTTTGAATAAAAGACATTTTCCTTCAAAACATTTTGGGAATAATGTCATTTAAGAAATCTTAAAAAAAATAAATCTGAAAACAAAACCAAGCCCCAATATATACTCCCCACTCTCCAAAGAAATCCCATCTCCCTAGTTTTGCTTTAAGACTGATTTTATTTCAAAACTTACCTGAAATACCAACATTTGAATTAAAAAATGACAACCCTGAATTACTGTTCGCTTTGATTTCAGAAATACTCAGACTTTAAAATGCTTTTTTTTTTTTTTTTTAAACATTTGTTGACTCTTCACTTTATGAATCTCTGACGCACACTGTGACAAAGTTGTGGAATTTCAGCATTATGATAATTATATGAACCAGTATTGATGTGGATGTGAACACACAAGGCAACGTCAGGGCCTGTGCATCACTGACATGCAAACCTTCCTGCAACAATTTGATGAAGATGTCTGCAAAGATGTTTTGGTCCAGCTGTTCCCTGAAGTCAAGAGCCTGCAGTGCAAAGTGCAGCTGTTCCCTGAAGTCAAGAGCCTGCAGTGCAAAGTGCAGCTGTTTTTTTGAGGTTGGAATGTGGCTGCCATTGTGGTGGGTTGCAGGGTAAACTGTTCACAAACAGAATACCCCCATTGGGGAAAGGAATTCACCTGGACATAATTACCATGATAGAAAAAGTTGTGTCACTGGTGTGTGCGTGTTTGGTGTCTGTGCAGTACAAGAGGTCTGGACATTGCCTTGTGTGCTTCATTCAGTCCATGTCTTCAAAAACCTGCTGAATCTGTTGGCTAACTAGTGTTAGTTTTTTTGCCCTGGGCTTGTTACTGATGTTGTTGATGATGGTGGAATTCCTTGGTTCTACATGGTTCAATTTATCAAGGCAGAGGGGAGGGAGGGGAAGGATGTGAACATCCCAGTGGGTGAGGTGCTTTCATGCCCACATGCATTTAATTACAAATTTTGTCAGGAGTGGGGGTGGGGGGTGTAAACAGTTTTAAAAATATTTTTTAAAGCTTTTTTATTGCATCAAGGATTGCTTTATTGATGCTAGTTTTGCAATTGATGTGGATTTTGACTTGCAGTACTGAAAAAAAAATTGCAAGCCGTTATTTCTTGTTTTCCCACCTGAGTATGTTTTTCTATGCATTGAAGGAAAAAGGTCACATATTATTGAACAGAAAATCAAGAAATGAAAACGGTTCATATGGCTGAAGAAAAATGAAATGCATAGCCAATGATTGCTTTCTGTTCAGCCATTGCAGTCATTTTCTGCCACTGTGTAATATGAAGCGCATGAAATTGCAAGTACAGGGCACCAAGCACTTTAGGGGAAGCCTTTTTGCATACATTGAACACATCAGCCAAATGATATTGAGTGAACACATACATTCAAATGAATTTAAGTGATTTTGTTACCTATGTGGAAGGTGTGTCAGGATTTTTATCCTTTGTTATATTTTTGTAAGTGCTGTTGTGATAGTTGAAAGTCAGGGGATTTCATCGCTGTGAGAAGTTGTTCTGGGGCAACACCGGTTCTGCTGTCGTCCTTTTCGTCATGGCACAAGTCTCTCCCCTCCCTCCCTCCCTCCCTCCTCAAAACTGAAATGCATTGCACAAGTCTTTTTCCTTCTTCCTCAAAACTGAAATGCATTGCACAAAGTCCCTTCCCTCCCTCCTCAAAACGGAAATGCATTGCACAAGTCTTTTTCCTTCTTCTTCAAAACTGAAGTGCATTGCACAAGTCAAGCATAATGACAAAGCCCATGATTTGAGTGTACAATGAAATGTCATTGCTTATTGCTATTAAAACAATATTTATAAATGAGGAACTTCTGTGTTTTTGCATTTCTCCAAAGGGAAGGGAATTTCATTCCCCCACCAATCTTTGTATTTTTTAATTAAAACAGTAAACACCAGTCCTCTTTTCATACTACTCATGCCTTTTTAATGCATTGTCTGATAGTTGCTTCTCTGATGGAAAAGCATGCGAGTTTTCAGGTGATACTTTTTCTCAGCATTTGTTGCTACTCTACCTCTTTCATATATAAAACTTAGGGCAGACAAGCTTTCATACAATTTTTATAACTAGGGCTTTGTGTTTGGCACTATGTGTAGGTCTAGGAAGGCTCTCCATAGGCTTTGTTTGGCACTATGTGTAGGTCTAGGACATACAATTTTTATAACTAGGGCTTTGTGTTTGGCACTATGTGTAGGTCCAGGAAGGCTCTCCATAGGCTTTGTGTTTGGCACTATGTGTAGGTCTAGGAAGGCTCTCCATAGGCTTTGTGTTTGGCACTATGTGTAGGTCTAGGAAGGCTCTCCATAGGCTTTGTTTGGCACTATGTGTAGGTCTAGGAAGGCTCTCCATAGGCTTTGTGTTTGGCACTATGTGTAGGTCAGCAAAAGCTCTCCTTACACTTTGTGTTTGGCACTATGTGTAGGTCTAAGAAGGCTGTCCTTGGCTTTGTGTGGCACCATGTGTAGGTGAGTGAAGGATCTTGAAGCAGTAACAGTTGTAGGACAGGGGAAGGGAGATGTGGAGTTATGTGTGTGTATTCCTGCGTACTAAGGATTGAAAATGCTGCCAAATTTGGGATTTGTTTTCATTACTTTTATGTTTTTATTCTTCCTTACTTTCTCCTTTAAATTTTTTTTTATATAAATGAAAATTGCCTACACTCTTACTTTCTCTTGTGTGCCAATGGGCAGTGCAGAGCTTGTTAGTTGATTGTTGTCAGAATATTGTAGGCATTCAGAGAAAAAAAACCACGGTGCTAAAGCAAGACTAGTGGACTCCTGCAAACTTATCCCCCAGACAGTAGTACAAAGGAGTATCAAAACAAAAGCTCTGTCACCTACTTTGGAAATACGCTGCAGGGTTTATAATTATGTTAACTTGTAATGAGAAAAGAATTTCAACTTGAAATCAAAACTTAAAATAATGTTGCTGTAGAGTTTATTTCTGTGAATGTTTCAACATAAGCATGTTGGGATGGGAGGCGAGGGGTATATCTTTGTATTATGATAGTAGCTATTACATTTATATGCATTAAATATATATATATATATACATGTTGTTTTCTTCTGTATCTTGATGCATGGCTATTATATGTAAATGAACAAGATTATGTACTTAAACGATTGCAGTCTTTTGTGAAGGGGGGGAGGGGGTTGTTTTAAGTTCTGGCCATCAGCCGAAACTGCACCATGTATAAATACATCAATAAATATTATATATATATTATATATATATACATACATATAATGTATATTTTGTTTTGTTGACTAGGATGTGAGAGAGACAAACTTCTTTAGGCAGTCATGCAAAAATAGTCAAAACACCACATCTGAACATTAATGTTTCTCCAGTTATGATTCAGACTTTTGCTTTTTTGGTGTGATTTTTTTTCTCTTAATCATGTAATTTTTGGATTTGTTATTATTTTTTTGAAGTTTAATAAATTTGGCTTCCTGGATATATATTTATAATGTCATGGACAGTGACATTTTCCTTTTGTTTTTCAGGGCTTCAGTTGATCAAGGTGCAAGTCAATGATGTAATTTAAAAAGGGAAAAAAAAATTTTTGGTTTGTATCAGGGGTTTGATTCAGAGTTGACGGTTTTGTCTTCCAACATTTTTATCCTACATGATAAGAGCAGAGACTTTACAAATTTTTGTTTGTTAGGGTTTTGTTTCGTTTCCGATTCCATTAGTGTGGACCCTTTACTGTTACTACAGTCTAGCTTTGTGTTGGATTAAGTGTTGTAAAGGAATGTGTAATAAATGGTTATGTGTGGATCCATGGCCTGTGTGTGTGTGTGGTGTGTGTGCACATGGATAGGACAAGCAGCGTGCTTGTGTACATATGTTTAGAACACAGTTACGGGTAACTGTGCTCAGGCAAACTACTACAACCCTTGACAAAACCACACTGAAATGAGAACCCGATCAGTACAGCATGGACTAGTGATGATCTATGAACACAATCAATGAAATGACACATGCGAGGACAAGAAGTTGTCACTGCCATGTGAAAAGTGTCCGTCCGTCTGTGTTACTGAAAGCAACAGCCTGGTGTTGCTCAAGTGACTGACCCACAGCCTGGTGTGTACTACAGCAATGCGTGTCTGATTTTATGTCTGTTCACGTCAAGTGATATTTGACGATTGTGTACAGCAGTCTGTATAGACTGATGCTGATGATCCTACTGTCACAGAGGCTGCTGCAGGATCAGCCACAGTTCCCCCCAGGTGTCCATCTGAGGGGATTTTCCCCTCTGTCGTAGTAGTTCACATGGCTGGTACTGTTTTCACTCCCCCCCTCAAAGTCCTTTGGATGAGAGACTGTTAACCGGAATGCAGGCACAATAGTTGGTCCACACATTCATTAAAATCCCATCCCCAAAAGGCAGGTGGCAGGATGGTGAACACTATCCCTATGTTAAGGGAGAGAACCCCTCTTTCCCAGTACACGTGCACTGTGCGCATTTGTGTGCTGCCATAACCCTGTAGTGGGTGATAGGGAGGGAAGGGCTAGGAGATGGTTGGTTACCCAATAGCGGGTTACCTGTAGGGAAAAGGTTATGACGTTCACCTGCCTAACAAGCAGTCTAACAAAAGTCCTTCGGATGAAACATAAACCGAGGCCCCGTGTGCTAATGAATGCAGAACATCTTGCGCACATGTTAAATCCTGTTCCACTTTTCGAAAGAATAGGCCACTGTGTGCCGGTGGGAACAGATGACAAAATTTACAAAACTGCATACACACGGGGACAGGATGTAAAAAAAAGCACCCAAGTGCTTATTCCATTATCCTCGATATAAGGGAAAAAAATCATGTCATCTGAGCGCTTTGATTTATTGCTTTACAAGATTCAGCGCTATATAAATTCCATACATCATTATTATTATTATAAGCAAACTGTGAGGTTCTGGGTTTGATTCCCAGCCCTGCCCTTTCTTCCCTGTTTGATGAGAAAATTGAACTGAAAGTTTAAGTCCTTTGGAAGAGACTATAAACCGAGGCCACATGTGCGAATGCACACAGAATATATTGTGCATGTTAAAAATCTGTTCCACCTTTCGGAAAAGTAGGCCATTTCATGCTGGTAGGAACAGATGAGCTAATTCCCAAAACACCTGCACACAGGAGGTGTCGTGTTGAGGCACTGTCCCTGAAGTCGGAATGCAGCTACTTAAATGGGGGCGTCAGGTACACAACAAGTCTGGTGAACCTCGGAGCTCTGGCTGAGGAACAATACAACACCTCACAGGAAAAACACCCAGTCCATCTTTTGTTATGGAGTAGGCTGCTGCTGGCATGGGCAACACCAACATACCCAGCATGCACTAAGGAAGGATAGGTTGTGCCAGGCTCCCCTTTCCCTACAATTCTGGGCAAGGCCCCACCCACCCACACCTGAAGGCAGGAGCTGTTGGAGTCGTCACAGCAGAGTGAGCAAAGGTGCAGCCTTCCACAATGAGCCACGACCTCCTCCACCCGACGCAGGCCTACCGCTGCAGTTCCACAGCAAGGACCAGCCACTGGCGGGCAGGCAGGCAGGCAAGCAACGCCGTGTGCATTTCATCATATTTATTGCAACCAATCAGTAGAGCATTATGGGGAGGAAAAAAAAAAGCCAGTGACAGTGAAAAGAGCAATCAGAATGCAAACGGCATTGTGCACAATAAACATGCAACGCTGGGCTGGCCTCTCCCCTCCTCATGCCCTCGCCAGGTTAGTTTTGTGATTTACAGCAACGCCCTCCCTTCAGTTGCACAACACTTTCCCTTCTTTACACTCCGGTCTCTGGTTACAAGTACTAGCTAGTAAAATCTGTGGGTGCTATAAATATCAACCTACAAACCGTCCTTTGTTCTGTGCTTAGCAACACTTCACAAAAACATGGCCCCAATTTCTATGCACGACATACTGATCATGATCTGGGGTCAAAACCATTTGATCATATCCCATGAAGCTTGGGTTCGAAAATACCCACAATTAGAAAATGCAAATGTAGATTCTTGTCAAAATAATACACTGGAAGCATGACACTTATTTGAAGCTTTGGTATGCCACCAGTCTTCACCCTCTGGTCAACAAACTTCCACGAGACGATGTGATCATCAGGATGTGAGAGGGACAAACTGCTATGATTAAATCAAATTGGTCAATATAATTGTTTTCCAGTCTGTTCGAGAATGCTTTAATTAAACTCAGCTGTTCATACATTGAAAAAAAAAAGAGTTTAAGAGTTTTACATGTAAAAATATATATTACAAACCTGGCATGTCATGCTATGAATTATCCATTGCGAACAGCAACACAAAACACAACTAAGACCCAACTACACCAATATTCACAAAGACAGGGACCCTACACACACACTGTGCATTAAGATAAAAACACACAAGCTGTTAACAACAGAAAGAGTCCAAAGAGCAGAAAGGGCGACGATGAAAAGTCCTTGAAAGGAAGACAGAGCAGCGAAATGACTGGCAAACATGGAAACGACGACACAGAACCACCACCATGCCACACAGCTGGCTGGGGCAGACACCACACACACAGCCACAGAGAAAGCTGTCCATGAAATCAGTACATGCAAAAACACACCAGTGCTGGATGGATACAAGCTTTGCTTCAGCCTTCCTCCTCTCTGCTTTCTCAAGGAGGCAAACTGTGAGAGGGACAATGCATATGTGCCACACCACTTCTACAATTATTGTCAGGTCTACCATGATCTGGAACTAAAACCTTGCATGGTCTACATGACAGATGGTTTACCTGTGGCGAGTCCAAGTCCTGTGAGCCAATGCATGCAGATCATCTAGCCCACACCCTAGAATCACATTTGCCTTTTGTAGAAAACAGGCCATCTATGGCCAGTTCAATCGGCGACACAGACATACCCAGCATGCAAAACCTGCCAGGTTCAGCTTGCTCAAGGCATACTGTTTAGAACATTCCAGTAGTGCATCAGTCCTCCAGGGGCTCAGTGAGGCATGACAGCAACCCCTCCACTCTGCACCAGACCTGTCAACCCCTTCACTCTGCACCAGACCTGTCAACCCCTCCACCCTGCACCAGACCTGTCAACCCCTCCACCCTGCACCAGACCTGTCAACCCCTCCACCCTGCACCAGACCTGTCAACCCCTTCACTCTGCACCAGACCTGTCAACCCCTCCACTCTGCACCAGACCTGTCAACCCCTCCACCCTGCACCAGACCTGTCAACCCCTCCACCAGACCTGTCAACCCCTCCACCCTGCACCAGACCTGTCAACCCCTCCACCCTGCACCAGACCTGTCAACCCCTCCACCCTGCACCAGACCTGTCAACCCCTCCACTCTGCACCAGACCTGTCAACCCCTCCACTCTGCACCAGACCTGTCAACCCCTCCACTCTGCACCAGACCTGTCAACCCCTCCACCCTGCACCAGACCTGTCAACCCCTCCACCCTGCATGTCAACCCCTTCACCCTGCACCAGACCTGTCAACCCCTTTTTCTGCACCAGACCTGTCAACCCCTCCACTCTGCACCAGACCTGTCAACCCCTCCATTCTGCACCAGACCTGTCAACCCCTCCACACTGCTGCTGAACAGATACACAGCCTGAACCAGTCACCAGTGAATAAAACAAAAAACAACAGTATTCACACAGCAGACATACAGACAGACAGACAGATCCTCTATACACAAGGCAAACAGAACTACTATACACACAGCAGACAATCACTACACTCACAGCAGACAATCACTACACTCACAGCAGACAATCACTATACACACAGCAGTGATTGAAAGCAACCGCTATGCACACAGAACCACTGCACACAATGACTAAGCACACAGCAGTGACTGACAGCAATCGCTATACACATCGTAGTGATCAACAGCAATCACTATGCACACCACAGACGTTCTCACTCAGCACACAGAAAACACTACTCACACGGCATACAGCATACAGCCCATCTAAACGGCAGATCCACTCTGTCAAAGACACATACAACATGCTGCTCCAATCTGACTCTTTGTTGGTTTTTAATATTTATTTGACTTGCTCATATGTGCAGCCAGTTAAAGGAAATGGTCTGACATGTAACGCTGATGTCCACTTCCACCGCCGTTGTCGTCAGAGTGGTCAATAGTACAACACCTTGCTTTGTGGACAGCAATCATAATGTCGCCAACACCCCCAAAAGATCTAGGCATACCTGAATAATCTACCTCATCAACCATACACAAGCATAATGATACAAATGAAAAAATAACATTAGAAAAAGGTTCTTTCCGACACACATACAAGAGCATGGACCAATGCTTTTTTGTGCAAACAACATTATCCAGGATGACTGTGAACAGGACACACAAAGAGCCGGATGAGGACAGAAAACAGGCACACGGCTAAATTAGCTCATGCATCTATGCAGCTTTTAGTACACACCAAAAGGTACAAGGCCAAAACGTCGACAACAACAAAGTACAATTCTGCATTCTACATGAATGGATGTAGCGTCGGAGACCATGACACCACCCATCCTCCACTATGGAATGAAAGTAGTCCTGCTCCACGCTAGGTGGCCAGCCAGCTATCCACTGACGGAAAGTCCTGGCAAAACCAAGACAACGGATCCCACCTTCAGTCAGCTGCTGAACTGGACCATGATGGACACACAACTGGACAAAGAGAAACATGGGCAGAGAAGTATGGAGGCTGACATTCCACCCTTTACTGACATACTGTTAAGCTTTTAAAAAAAAGAAGATAAAAAACCCAACAAAAACCAAAAACCCAGTAAGCAAAGACAGAAAATATACTCCTCAAGAGTTACTACTGAATGGACACTTTGAAAACACACAGTGACAAAGACCGGGGCTGGGAAGAGGACAGCACTACACCCATTCCTGCACACGCACATGCACACACAGTCCACAAGACTGCAGAAGCTTTCTCCCTCTTCTCCTTCACCGTCTTCAGCCTGGCATTTTTGTCTCGTCTACAAAACACAGATTCCATGTCCAAGAAGCATGTCAAAAACCTGCTGTTGTGAAAAGAGGAACAGAGTGGAGACTTTTCCCCTCAGGAAAATTGCAAAAAGTTTTCCCATCATAGGGGCTTGTGATGTGCCCACAGTTCTGCAGATGTCACACCCAATGCTCGGCCGGTCATTGGCTTCCTACACTCTGGCTCCCAACCTCTCAGAAACTCAAAGGTCTCTACAAGAACTGACCCAGAGGGATTTCCACCATGAGGTTGGTACTTGAGCACAGAATGTACAATGAATTCCTATCTTTTTTCATAAAAAGAACCATAAGCCTAGTTCATGTTAACACTACACATGTTCACCTGTCCCTTTTGAAAGGCAACAGTGCCATTTCCTTTTGTTCCACTTTTTTGCTGTGTGTCCCAGGCAGGACTGAGCTCGCCGCCTATATCACAAACTGCCCCCCCTTCTCCAGGAGCCCTAAGGCATACTCACTCACAGACGACCTAGCCTGGTGGTTAGAGTGATGCATTCGTGATCTGCTGACCCAGGTTCGAATCTCACTCAAAAGGATTTTTCCTCTGGAGTTAACATCAGTACCGACTCCACTCTCCCCATAAGTCCTTCAGATGAGACTATAAACCATGGTCCCATGTGTGAACACACACAGAACACCTTGCGCACATGCTAAAACCTGTTCCGCTTTTCGGAAGAGTAGGCCATTGTGTGCTGGTGGGAACGGATAACAAAATCACACATACACAGGGGCTGGATGTAAAAAAAGCACATGAGCGCTTATTCTATCATCCTCGAAATAAAAGAATAAATAAATAAATAAATAAAATAACTAAAAAACAGACCATCTGCCTGCCCCACTACCCCCTAGGGCTGCTGTACCTCCTGCAACACCACCACCACACTGACTGACCGCCTGCCTGCCTGACCAACTGCCTGACCGCCTGACCAACTGCCTGCCTGACCGACCGACCGCCTGCCCGACCGCCTGCCTGACTGACCGCCTGACTGACCAACTGCCTGCCTGCCTGCCTGCCTGCCTGACTGACCGCCTGCCTGCCTGACCGACCGCCTGCCTGACCGCCTGCTTTACTGACCACAGCTAACCGCCCCTACTCTCTCTGCTCTCCCCGTGTCCTGCTAGCACCAAAACCAGAACCACACATTCTTTCCATCCCCCACCACCACAACACAAAGAAGACCGGAGTCAGCAACACACACACACATGGGCAAAGACCGGAGAAGGGGGGTGGGGAGGAAAAAAAGCCCCACAGGGAAAAGCTGGGCTGAAAATAAAAGCAACAGAGGATGGAACAAAAGTAGGTAGAGGCTGAAAACAAAGTGAGCGCTGTAATAAATAAAGCAAGCAAGCAAGCAAGAAAGCAAGAAAGACAGCAGAATGAGGGACAGCAACACACGTGCACACTGAATCACGACAGAGGCAAAGTGCACACACACAGGACGCAAATGAGCACACACACATACATAAATGTCCGCACTAAGTCACCTACAACTAAATGTGGCCCACAAAAACAAAGAAAAAAAAATTGCATGATTTTCAAACATATTTAATATACAACTTTACAATCAAGTAACGTTAAACTCTACAGAAGAAGGAAGAGAAGGGAAAAAAGGTCATTCTAAGAGTAATAAATTGAAAAGTTTTTTTGTTTTTGTTTACACCAAACTGTACATAAAAAACAACCCATTACAGCCTCCAGGTGTGGTGTACTGTGTACTTCACACCATGATGCAATCATACAGTTATTGGTATCAAGTTACATACACATTTGTTTGGGTGTTCCACACACACAAAAAGTGTAATCATTAGATCAGCAAGGACAGTGAAGAGTTTGTTAAATGCATACACACACACCATTACAAGGGATCTTAAACGTCCGGGAATCAGAGAAGGCCAACAAAAAATCTTGTCCATCTACCCCCCTTAAAATTCAAACTCATTTGAAATCAAGACTACAAAGGATGAACTCATCAAAGATATCACCACCTGTACAATGGTCGACATGGGATCTCTTCTGTGCGACCTGTTCAGATGTTCAGATGGCCTGAACGTTCCCAGTGTGTTCTGTGTTCTTTCTTATCCAGGTTCTGGCAGGGGCCAGGACGCCACGTGTCCAAGTCCCTTCTCTCCAGAAGTGACACAGGGAGCAGGTGTGGGGTGGCCAGGTGGAGGGAGGTGGACACTGACGGGTATGTTGAGATTGCCAAACAAGACAATGATGATAGGCATTCTGAAGAGGAACAGATGGGAGGATGAATGGGAGGACGAGGGGAGGCGGGGTGAAGGTCACAGTAATGTTGATCCCTTGCTGCGATGACCTGACATGTGACAGACTGAGCACGCCCCCTGGTGGTGGTGGTGGTCATTGGCCTGTGGCTGTCTCCTGCTGAGGTGTTGACGAGGATACGACAGTTGTGAAGAGAGAGAGAGAGAAAGAGAGAAAGAAAAAAAAAAAAAAAGAGATGCTGCACACAAAAGAGACAGGAAAAACTTAACACTTGTGACTTCATGATAACAAAATTCCATTAAAAAAAATGTTGCTCAATGGTTAATCTTTAGTATGCAGCTGAAAGTTCATCATTACTTTATTGGGAAAAAAGCCAGAAATACTACAAAAAACCCACAAAAAACCTCCCAGTATGAGAGGAGAGAAATACCACACACACACACACACACACACACACACACACAACACACACAGATCAATGTTGAGTATGTGGTTAAGACTGCAGATAACTGATTTGTTATTCTTACCCACAGCTCTGAGGTTTACCACTGATAAAGACTTTGGACTACATGTGTGACTGCTGTTCCCCACCGTTAAGGAAGATGACTTCTGACTTGGGGGACGATGTCTGAACATGACACTAGTGTGTATGCCATTTTTTATTGTTTGTTTTTTTCATCCATTCTTACCAGCACAGATGGGTCACTCTTCTGAAAGAAAGAACGGATTTTAACAAGTGTGCAAGATCTTCTCTGTGTGTTCACACACGGGGCCTCAGTTTATACTCTCATCTGAAAGACTTTCGGGGGAGTGTGGAGTCAATACTGATGTTAGCTACATGGGAAAAAAAACCTCCCTTGAAATGACTGTCTCAGAGGTGGCTTGGGCACAGGCATCAAATCGCAAGTACAACACTCTAACCACTCCGCTGTCCACCCCCACTTCATTTTGCACTCTCACACCTCACACTACTGAACTTGAAAAAAATAAGGTATGTGCTTGAGACATGTGATCACAAATTCATTACAAAATAATAAAGAAAAATGTTAAAAGCTAAAGAAAAAACCCATCCCAGTACTTACATTAGCGATGAAGTTCACAGGACCGTACATTTATGGGCCTTCTTGCTGTTTTTGTTGCTCTGCTCTGGAGTCTTCTTGTTGATCTGACGTACCAAGTCCATGAAAATCTGTACACCAATCATAACACACTTTACAACTTAAGTCCGATTCTCACACACCTTACATCTTCAGTCCATTCTGTTACACCAATCACTGGACACCTTACATCTTCAGTCCATTCTGACACCTTACATCTTCAGTCCATTCTGTTACACCAATCACTGGACACCTTACATCTTCAGTCCATTCTGTACCCTACATATCACAACTTTTAGAACTACACTCCTTGAAAATCTGTACACCAATCATCCGACACTTTACAACACCAATCCATTTTGTAGACCAATGATCTACCTAAATGGTGGGGAAAAGTGGTCGCATCGCAAGTCTCACCATTGGTGAACCTCAGAACTGTAGCTGAGGAACGACAAAAGCAAAGAAGTGGACCAATGGTAAAACATCTTACCTCTACAGCCAAACTGTGCACTTGGCGGGCGACTTTACCAGGATCAAAAGTAACTCAGAAAATTATTGACAGCGCAGTAACAAACTGAAACTAGGCAGAACCAACTACCGAGTAGTTAGCATGTCTGATATCACACAGAGCAGCAGAAGTTAGCATGTCTGATACCACACACACACACACAGAGCACCAGAAGTTAGCATATCTGATACCACACACACACACACACACACAGAGCAGCAGAAGTTAGCATGTCTGATACCACACACACACACACACAGAGCACAAGAAGTTAGCATATCTGATACCACACACACACACACACAGAGCAGCAGAAGTTAGCATATCTGATACCACACACACACACACAGAGCACCAGAAGTTAGCATGTCTGATACCACACACACACACACACAGAGCACCAGAAGTTAGCATGTCTGATACCACACACACACACAGAGAGCACCAGAAGTTAGCATGTCTGATACCACACACACACACACACAGCACCAGAAGTGAGCATGTCTGATACCACACACACACACACACACAGAGCACCAGAAGTTAGCATATCTGATACCACACACACACACACAGAACCAGAAGTTAGCATGTCTGATACCACACACACAGAGCACCAGAAGTTAGCATGTCTGATACCACACACACACACACACACACAGCACCAGAAGTTAGCATGTCTGATACCACACACACCACAGCACCAGAAGTTAGCATGTCTGATACCACACACACACAGAGCACCAGAAGTTAGCATGTCTGATACCACACACACACACACAGAGCACCAGAAGTTAGCATGTCTGATACCACACACACACACAGAGCACCAGAAGTTAGCATGTCTGATACCACACACACACACACACACAGAGCAGCAGAAGTTAGCATGTCTGATACCACACAGAGCAGCAGAAGTTAGCATGTCTGATACCACACACACACACAGCACCAGAAGTTAGCATGTCTGATACCACACACACAGAGCACCAGAAGTGAGCATGTCTGATACCACACACACACACACAGAGCACCAGAAGTGAGCATGTCTGATACCACACACACAGAGCACCAGAAGTGAGCATGTCTGATACCACACACACACACAGCACCAGAAGTTAGCATGTCTGATACCACACACACACAGCACCAGAAGTTAGCATGTCTGATACCACACACACACACACACACAGAGCACCAGAAGTTAGCATATCCGATACCACACACACACACAGAGCACCAGAAGTTAGCATGTCACACACACACACACACAGCACCAGAAGTGAGCATGTCTGATACCACACACACACACACAGCACCAGAAGTGAGCATGTCTGATACCACACACACAGCACCAGAAGTTAGCATGTCTGATACCACACACACAGCACCAGAAGTTAGCATGTCTGATATCACACACAGCACCAGAAGTTAGCATGTCTGATACCACACACACAGAGCACCAGAAGTTAGCATGTCTGATACCACACACATAGCAGTGGAACTGTCAAAACAGATCGATCCTCTCCAAAACAAACCTGGTAAAACTGTCGTCAGTGTTTTTGAATACTTCACTCCATCAGTCAGTAATAGAATGCACACACTTCCTGACAAGAAGGACGGGATAGCCTAGTGGTTAGAACATTGCGCTCGCAATCTGACGACCTGGGTTCGATTCCCGTTCAAGGGGGATATTTTCCCCTGGAGTTAACATCAGTGCAGACTCCACTCTCCCAAAAAGTCCTTTGGATGAGACTATAAACCGAGGTTGTTGTCAAAGTTTTTTTCTCACCTAGATGGTACACTGAGAGAGAGAGAGAGAGAGAGAGAGAGAGAGAGAGAGAGAGAGAGAGAGAGAGAGAGAGAGAGAGAGAGAGAGAGAGAGAGAGCAAAGTCAATTTTATATTTCCACAGAGAGAGAGAGAGAGAGGCCAAATTTGTATTTCCACATTCAGAGAGATAGATCCAGGTCTAGAGAGAGTGAGAATTGAATTGAATTTTAATTAAAAGAGAGAGAGAGAGAGAGAGAGAGAGAGAGAGAGAGAGAGAGAGAGAGAGAGAGAGAGAGAGAGAGAGAGATCAAAATTGTATTTCCACTTTCAGAGAGATAGATCTAGATCTACATAAGTTAAAGCCAATGTCAAAGTCTTGTTTCAGTCCCCACCCTCATACCCCACCCCAAGATCATACAGAGGAGAGAGAGAGAAAGAGGGAGAGGGAGAGAGAGAGAGAGAAGGAGAGAGAGAGGGAGAGAGAGAGAGAGAGGGAGAGAGAGGGAGAGAGAGGAGAGAGAGAGAGAGAGAGAGAGAGGGAGAGAGAGAGAAAGAGAGGGAGGGAGGGAGAGAGAGAGAGAGTTGCCTAACTGATGGAAGTCTTTCTGAAGTTTTATCTTGTACAGCCTCTCTTGATCAGCAGTGTTCTTGGTGATGCTTTAAGTGCTGTTCTGTAATCAGAGCAATCTCCTTTAGTGAATGCATAGTAGTCATTGGGGCATCTGCTATCTCCTCAACGATCTCTGTCCCAATCACAAGGCCTCTCGGAAGATGACGTAATCCAAGAGGATAACAGAGCAGGATGAGCCTCTTTATTATGAAGAGGGCTTGGGGGTAGCCTACCAACACCTCAGGATCTACTACAGTTTCTCTGATTGGTCAAAAGCGAGGTGCTTAGCTAACCAGAAGCATCATCAGAGAACTTAGGGGGAGGTTGTGCTTAAGTTTAGTGATAATTTAAATGGCAGTTGCACTGTCTGTTCAAAAACGCACTGTCCAGGATTTTGTGTGTCCGTTAGGGCGCACTGCCCACATCGTTTTGTGGCAATTTTGAAAAAAATGCGGGAATCCCGCAAGGGCACACACTAGAATCAACACTGTCGATATAAAAGAACAAATAAATAAATAAACAATGGTATTAGCTCAACAGTGGGCTACAGGAACACAAAGAAACGAGCTCAGTGTGACTACAAGCAGTGATGATGCGTGAATGATCAGGAGGGGAAGGTACACATACACACACATAACACAGCAGCAGTGTGACTACAAGCAGTGATGATCAGGAGGGGATGCTACACATACACACACATAACACAGCAGCAGTGTGACTACAAGCAGTGATGATGCGTGGTTGATCAGGAGGGGAAGGTACACATACACACACATAACAAAGCAGCAGTGTGACTACAAGCAGTGATGATCAGGAGGGGAAGGTACACATACACACACATAACACAGCAGCAGTGTGACTACAAGCAGTGATGATCAGGAGGGGAAGGTACACATACACACACATAACACAGCAGCAGTGTGACTACAAGCAGTGATGATGCGTGAATGATCAGGAGGGGAAGGTACACATACACACACATAAGAAAAGTCACACTTACTAAAGAACAGCATAGAACATATCAAGTAAAATGCAGCAACAACAACAAAGAAGTCAGTCTCACGAACTAAAGAATAAGAGAGAAGGTTACACGTAACAACAACAACAAAGAAGTCAGTCACATGAACTAAAGAATAAGAGTGAAGGTAACACGTAACAACAACAACAAAGAAGTCAGTCACATGAACTAAAGAATAAGAGTGAAGGTAACACGTAACAACAACAAAGAAGTCAGTCACATGAACTAAAGAATAAGAGTGAAGGTAACACGTAACAACAACAACAAAGAAGTCAGTCACATGAACTAAAGAATAAGAGTGAAGGTTACACGTAATAACAACACAACAACAACAACAAAGAAGTCAGTCACACGAACTAAAGAATAAGAGTGAAGGTAACACGTAACAACAACACAACAACAACAACAAAGAAGTCAGTCACATGAACTAAAGAATAAGAGTGAAGGTAACACGTAATAACAACACAACAACAATAACAAAGAAGTCAGTCACATGAACTAAAGAATAAGAGTGAAGGTAACACGTAACAACAACACAACAACAAAGAAGTCAGTCACATGAACTAAAGAATAAGAGTGAAGGTTACACGTAATAACACAAGAACAAAGAAGTCAGTCACACGAACTAAAGAACAGGAGGGGATATATAACACAATTCAAATGGAAGAGGTTTATACTGCGTGCGCCTGCATCAGGTGTCACTCTATTAAGTTTTGTGTTGCTGTGTTGATTCTAGGATTTTATAAAAAGGGGCTCAAGGGCCCCTAAAATGAAAAAAATGAGGGCATTTACCCCCCTCCCCTCATAAAAAAGGGGACAAGCAGTATTTGCTTATGGTACCCTCTGTACTCCTAGTTTCTGCTATTTTTTCAAGGAAGAGAATCAAAACGAACAGGCAGATAGGTAGGCAGAAAGGATGACAATAATACCCACCTTAAGTGTAGCAACTGATCTGTAGTAAGCACTCGTGACACAGGGACAGACAGAGAGAGAGAGAGAGAGAGAGAAGAGAGAGAGAGAGAGAGAGGAGAGAGAGAGAGAGAGAGAGAGAGAGAGAGAGAGAGAGATTAAAACTATTTCCACATTCAGAGAGATAGATCTAGATGAGAGGAAGCCAATACCAAAGTCGTGGTCCACCCCCCCCCCCCCCCCCCCTCCCCCCCTCATGTACACTGGGAGAGAGAGAGAGAGAGAGAGAGAGAGAGAGAGAGAGAGAGAGAGAGAGAGAGAGAGAGAGAGAGAGGTGCCACATTTGTATTTTCACATTCAGATAGAATATCTAGATGAAGATGAGAGGTTAAAGCCAATGTCAGTCTTGCTACGCGCTATCCAGGATTTTTTGCATCCGTTAGGGCGCACTGCCCCATCATATTGTGGCAGTTTGGGAAAAAAGTGGGAATCCCGCAAGTGCCATCCTAGAATCAACACTATGTTTTATTATACTGTATGACGTCATGCTGCATTGGAATCCCGCAAGTGCCATCCTAGAATCAACACTATGTTTTATTATACTGTATGACGTCATGCTGCATTGGAATCCCGCAAGTGCCATCCTAGAATCAACACTATGTTTTATTATACTGTATGACGTCATGCTGCATTGGAATCCCGCAAGTGCCATCCTAGAATCAACACTATGTTTTATTATACTGTATGACGTCATGCTGCATTGGAATCCCGCAAGTGCCATCCTAGAATCAACACTATGTTTTATTATACTGTATGACGTCATGCTGCATTGGAATCCCGCAAGTGCCATCCTAGAATCAACACTATGTTTTATTATACTGTATGACGTCATGCTGCATTGGAATCCCGCAAGTGCCATCCTAGAATCAACACTATGTTTTATTATACTGTATGACGTCATGCTGCATTGGAATCCCGCAAGTGCCATCCTAGAATCAACACTATGTTTTATTATACTGTATGACGTCATGCTGCATTGGAATCCCGCAAGTGCCATCCTAGAATCAACACTATGTTTTATTATACTGTATGATGTCATGCTGCATTAACTTAGCAACAACAAAAACGAAACAAACCAAAAAAACCCTATCAACCTAAGTAACCTGACCTGTACATATCTTTATCTATATATATAACATTACCTAAAGAACAGCAGGGCATACTACACACAACAACAACAAAGAAGTCAGTCACACTACCTAAAGAACAGCAAGCATACTACACACAACAACAACAAAGAAGTCAGTCACACTACCTAAAGAACAGCAAACATACTACACACAACAACAACAACAACAACAAAGAAGTCAGTCACACTACCTAAAGAACAGCAGGGCATACTACACACAACAACAACAACAAAGAAGTCAGTCACACTACCTAAAGAACAGCAGGGCATACTACACACACCACAATGTTCAACAAAGTCAGTCACACTACCTAAAGAACAGCAGGGCATACTACACACACCACAAAGGAGCGAGTCACAGACAGAGCAGGGAGAGGGACGGCGGCGGTACCCACCTCGCTGACGTTGACTCTGGCTTTGGCGGAGGTTTCCAGGAAAGCGCAGTTGAAGAGGCGTGCCAGGTTCTGGCCCTGGTCCTTGCCCACCACACGCTCGTCCTCCAGGTCACATTTGTTGCCTACCAACAGCATGGGAACCTGCCCACCGTAACAAAATACATGCATAACTCAATCAATAAACAAACAAAAGTAAAATGAGATCAAAAAATCATAATTCCAGACCAATATCTATTTTCACCTTTGTTTTCTAATTAGTTACAAAACTTTAATTATTTTCAGCTCCTTTTCTTGATATGATTTGATGTGTAACACACATGAAAGGGAATGGGTGTAACGGAAACACACCCTGTTGGTGCCATGCCTATTTCACTCTTCTTGTGGTCGTTTCCATTCTTTTCCTCTGTCAATGTCATACCTTTCTCAGCAACTACAAACTCCATTTCAGAATGATATTTCAACAACAAGAAAGTCATATGGGAAAGAACACCTGCTAAAACCCATTTGTAAAAATCATGATACCTTACAGCAGGACTTCTTGTATACACATAATATGTGCAGGCCGTAGATACATCAGCAACAAGACCCTGGCAAAATGATGTGCGGGTGGCGCCTCTCTGATAGGGATGATATAAAAATACTTGCAGATAGAAACAATCATAAAAACAAACAAAAACAAGGATGACAACCGACACAGAAGGTCACTCACATCATCTGTGTCCTTGACCCTGAGAATCTGTTCACGGAGTTCTTGCAGGTCGTTGAAGGTGGACTGTGCGGTGATGGAGTAGACCAGCAGGAAGCCCTGGCCGTTCTTCATGTACAGGTCCCGCATGGCCGTGAATTGTTCCTGCACCACACAACACACACGCCCTCTGCTTACTGCTGCTGCTGCTCCTCTTCTTCTTCCACACTGCTCTGGGCCCATTTCCACACACCCATGTATGTAACAAACATACAGAACTACAAACACCCCCCCCCCCCCACCCCCTAAAATACCCAGATGGTAATGACTATGCCAGTGTGTAAAGCAGGGTGGGGGAAGAGGCAGTTTCCCGTGTCTAATGCTTACAGTATCAACACTTGCTCAACATTTGAATGGGAATACATGAAGAGAGTATAATGGCAATCATGATAGTTTCCCAACCGTAGACTTTGTAAATGACATCTGCAACAGATGTTAAAAGGTTCAGAGCCATACAGCCTGTCATGAAGATGACTGTTTTTCATCTATATACTATCCTTTACTTTGCTATAACTGTAAGCACATGAAGATGATTGTTTTTCATCTATATACAATCCTTTACTTTGCTATAACTGTAAGCACATGAAGATGACTGTTTTTCATCTATACACAATCCTTTACTTTGCTATAACTGTAAGCACATGAAGATGATTGTTTTTCATCTATATACAATCCTTTACTTTGCTATAACTGTAAGCACATGAAAATGATTGTTTTTCATCTATATACAATCCTTTACTTTGCTATAACTGTAAGCACATGAAAATGATTGTTTTTCATCTATATACAATCCTTTACTTTGCTATAACTGTAAGCACATGAAGATGACTGTTTTTCATCTATATACAATCCTTTACTTTGCTATAACTGTAAGCACATGAAGATGATTGTTTTTCATCTATATACAATCCTTTACTTTGCTATAACTGTAAGCACATGAAGATGATTGTTTTTCATCTATATACAATCCTTTACTTTGCTATAACTGTAAGCACATGAAGATGATTGTTTTTCATCTATATACTATCCTTTACTTTGCTATAACTGTAAGCACATGAAGATGATTGTTTTTCATCTATATACAATCCTTTACTTTGCTATAACTGTAAGCACATGAAAATGATTGTTTTTCATCTATATACAATCCTTTACTTTGCTATAACTGTAAGCACATGAAGATGACTGTTTTTCATCTATATACAATCCTTTACTTTGCTATAACTGTAAGCACATGAAGATGATTGTTTTTCATCTATATACAATGTTTTTCATCTATATACAATCCTTTACTTTGCTATAACTGTAAGCACATGAAGATGATTGCTTTTCATCTATATACAATCCTTTGCTATAACTGTAAGCACATGAAGATGATTGTTTTTCATCTATATACAATCCTTTGCTATAACTGTAAGCACATGAAGATGACTGTTTTTCATCTATATACAATCCTTTACTTTGCTATAACTGTAAGCACATGAAGATGATTGTTTTTCATCTATATACTATACTTTACTTTGCTATCACTGTAAGCACATGAAGATGATTGTTTTTCATCTATATACAATCCTTTGCTATAACTGTAAGCACATGAAGATGACTGTTTTTCATCTATATACAATCCTTTACTTTGCTATAACTGTAAGCACATGAAGATGACTGTTTTTCATCTATATACAATCCTTTGCTATAACTGTAAGCACATGAAGATGATTGTTTTTCATCTATACACAATCCTTTACTTTTGCTATAACTGTAAGCACATGAAGATGATTGTTTTTCATCTATACACAATCCTTTACTTTGCTATAACTGTAAGCACATGAAGATGATTGTTTTTCATCTATACACAATCCTTTACTTTGCTATAACTGTAAGCACATGAAGATGATTGTTTTTCATCTATATACTATACTTTACTTTGCTATAACTGTAAGCACATGAAGATGATTGTTTTTCATCTATATACAATCCTTTGCTATAACTGTAAGCACATGAAGATGATTGTTTTTCATCTATATACAATCCTTTACTTTGCTATAACTGTAAGCACATAGCTGTCAAACAATGAATAAACAAAATAAATATATACATAAACAAAAATCTTAACAACTCTGGTTAGTATATAAGTCGGGCACGGTTCAGGGGTGGAATGGCCGAGTGGTTTCTGTTCCCACTACAACCAGAGTAGTCACACACGGTTCAGGGGTGGAATGGCCGGGTGGACATATACAGCATTGTACTCCTGGTTTGACTGTAACTGAGGCTGCCAGTCTTGAGTCTCTGCTGAACTGACCATTCAAAATGATGTTTCTCTCGAGTTAACACTGGTACCGACTTCAATTCCTGAAGTCCTGCTGATGAGACTATAAACTAGGATTCTGTAAGTAAACGCACACAAATCATCTTGCACATATGTTAAAACCCATTCACTTTTTGTAGAAGAGTAGGCCGCTATGGCTGGTGGGGGGGGGGGGGGGGGGGGGGGATGACAGAAACCACCCCAGCATGCACCCTGCTACCAGGAGAGGGGTGGGCTCTGCCAGGTTCAAGTTGCACATGACACACTGCCTGAACACATGGCTGCTGTGCTAAGATTGAGGTGGTCAGACGTGTAAGTGTGCTCAGTCAAAAACAAAAAAAAAAAAAAAAAATCGCATTTATGACACTTATCAGAGATTGAAGTGAATTTTGGCAGGTGGGTATGTAAAGGTACACTCATCACTAATCTGACTTTGGTGATTGAAGTTTGGTCTAATTAGCTTGTAAATTACATTCCAAATATTAATACTTAACAAATAAGGTTTAAGTTTTCATCCTATTGCCGAGCAGAGATCAACAATGTGTATTCAAACTGCAGGTGAAAAATTGTAAACAGCAAGAGAAAAACTGCAACTTGTTCTGGGTTCATGAACTGTCTGTCCCCTTCTGCTGCTGGCTGTCATGATGCAGTGTGCAGTGAAAACTCAGCATGCCTGTGACTCTTTGATGCACCTGCCAACTGGAGATGGGAACTGTGGCAGCACGTGAGTGTCAGTAACTTTGTTTTGATTTGTTTTAAATATGGCGGAAGATTCCACAAGTGGCACAAAAACACTTAAATCCACCATGGAAGAAATCCAAAAACAATTTTCTTGTAGGACTGAAGAGCTGACTCCATGGCGAAACTCCCTTATTTATCGCTATACAGCAATCAATGAAAAGTCAATTGTAGTAACAGTTGCTGACTTCAACCAAAATGACGAAACCATTTCTTCAATGCCTCAGTTTGTTCCACTACTGCCACCCCCTGAACTTTCCAAAACAGTGATCAGACTTTTTCATAAATCTTCAAAAAGCGTCACAATTACTCTGTATTTCACACAGCAGGAGGGGGCACCCTGTTGTGTCAAGGGAGAGACTGTGTGCAGTGGCATGATCAAGAGTGTTGAACGTGCTCAAACCAGCGCAGTCTATTGGTACTAGCTACAGACTTCAGATCATCAACTATGCACATTCTCCATAGTTCTTCATTCGTGATCCTGTCTTCCCATTTGATCTTTGTCATGTAGCGTAGCATTCATTTTTCACAGCTCAACAAACGTTTGACGGTTTTTGTGAAAACCCACGTCTCCAAGCCATACAGGAGAACAGGTCTGATGCAGGCCTTATATATCATGCAGCGTCTCTCCAGTGGGATTTTCTGATTTCCGAGCAGACTTGCCAATTCTTTCCATTTCTTCCAAGCACTCGTAATCCTGGTTCTGACAGCTAACTCAGATTTTGCCTCGCAGCTCATCATCTCTCCCAGGTAGCAGAATTCGTCTACCACTTCTATCTTCCCTTGTTCAAATTCTAGCTCCTCCTTTCCTGCATCGGTATTGTCTTCACCATTCTTATTCATATAACTGGGGCAGACAAATACTCTGTCCTCCTTCTTCAGACTTTTGAGCTTTGAGCATCTTTTGTGACACCAATATTGACAGTTGGAGCATTTGATCGACTTGTTCCCTACACCTTTGTGGCAGACACCACACAGGTATTTGCTTGCTCTCTATGTGTTCTGCGGTCTTTTTCAACTGTCATTGCTTTGGTCTTGTCAACATGTACCTACATTCCTCTGCGTTCTAATCTCTGTTTCCAAATGCCAAATCTTTGAGTAGCGTCATCAATGTTCTCAGCTACCAGTACTAAGTCGTCAGCATTCAGCAGTTCCCAGATCTCTTCTGGCCTCTCCACTCCCCTGGATATTTCATTCATCACGAGGATAAAGAGCAGAGGGCTCAATGCGGATCCTTGGTACACTCCTACTTTTATCTCAAAGCTTTCTGACGTCCCAATTAGTTTTGACTTTTGATCTGGAGTTCTTGTACAAAGTCATAACCATTGAGATGGTGTGCTCCGGTACACCTTGTTTCCTCAAGGCCCACTGGATTGCCTTTCTGGGTACTCTTATCAAAAGCTTTTTCCAGGTCGGCAAAGAAGACCCGTATGCAGACAAAAAGAAATCTGTTTTATTCTGGGTTGAAAGCCAATAGAAAACAACCATCATCATTATCTCTGTCATCTTGTAAACAAACATTAAAAGAAATTAAAGGTTCCATAGAGTCGCTAAGTTTTGCACAAGAAGAACATGAATCAAAGACAGCCTTACTCATTGAAGATGTCACAGCTTCATTGAAAAATGAACTGCGTGTTCATGTTTCTGACAAGCACGATTCACTACTATTGGAAATAGTTTATGAAAGAAAATAAACTATCTGGAAGAAAGAGAAAAAACCCTGGAAAAGGACAATCATTCAATTAAAACTCAGATGGGAACAATACAGTCTCAGTTGAAAAGAATTAGCTCCAGAAACACTGAGACAGCCTCCACTCAGACTTCTCCCCATACACAACCTGAACAACTTCCGGCTGTTTTGCTACAGCAAACCTCTGAATCAGAGCAAAATGCCTCTTCCAGCCATGAAGAACTAGACTCTTTCTTCACTTAGAGATGCAGCTAACCAGCCATCTCAAGCAGAGGATTCTGTCACCATGCCTGATATTGCTTTTCCAGCTACTTCAAAAGAAACAGAACAGGAAATTGTGGAACCCAAACTGCATTACACTATATCTGTGACAAATTCCTTTGAGGCACTGGCTGATGTGGATCCTGGCCTTACAACGACACAGCAAACAGAGGCACAGCCAGGTCCCACAGGAGGAAGCATCAAAGACCAGTACAGCAAAACCATGGACTCGAGCCCGTAAACAGCACAAACTCCCAAACCATTACCCCATGAAACACTGTCTAAGATTTCTACTCCAGACACAACAACCATGCTATTGATAGGAGATTCTGTTATTAGAAATATTGATCCATACAGACTGGCCCCTCGGGGTGAGAACATGTTCAAGATGTGTGTGTCTGGAATGAAGATAACAGACTTATCAACATGGCTTTCTTCTCTTCCTATCATGTTGAAAACAAAATGTGTAGTTGTCCACGTTGGCGTCAACAGCTGCAAATCTGGTGTCATTTTAGAAAAAGAATGGACTGACCTAGTCAAACAATGCTTCTCCTCCTTCCCCCAGTCTGCAGTCAGTACGAGTTCCATAATCCCAGCTAGAGGTCGACATCATCTTAACACTTTCATTATTCCTTCCAACAGAAACCTCCAAACAGTCTGTCATCAGTCAAACACCACATTCATTGACCACACAGGCACTTTCACCACTAGTTCTGGAACTCCTCGCTTAGCTCTTTATTTCAATCTGACTCACCCCAGTGAAAGAGGCACTTGCAGAATAGCAAACAATCTTTGGTTTACCTGGCAAAATGTCAAATGTAGCAATTCTGAGGAGAATAACGTGAAGAACACCATGGCCGTCCTTATGAACTTACTGGCAGAAGGGATTGCCCACAAGGCCAAATTCAGGACAATTATTCCTCAGTGAGCAGGGCGTATCAGCCACCTGCTTACCACAACAGACAAGCAGGGCGTGAAATTTCCTCACTCCCAAGTAGCTCATCAACAGATGCCAGGCATCATAAGTCTGTTCAGCAACCACAGACTTAACAAAGTCGCCCAACTAGAGGCTATAGGACATACCCTCAACAGAGGTTCTCCCTTTCTCAGACCAGTAATTTTACAGAAACTTGATCTGGGCCTCATGCAAACCATCAGAATCAGCCACATACAATGACAACACAGCATGCCCTCCTCCCTTTTTCACTACCCAACTCTCAGGTCACGTCCACTTGAAAACATAGCCAAAGCTCCCTTTCCAGTAGCTTCTCTTCAGCAGCCCTCTTTGTATTCAGATCATGGGAATCTTGGAAGAAGATCCTTGTATCCTTGTCCACCTCCTCCGTTGTCCCTTGAGGCACATTACTTACCTCTTCCCCCAGAACACAATGCTTCAGCAACATCTAATCAGTTCCCTAGTAACCACCCTAGTGTCAGAGGTCATATCCATTCATATGCCTTGGATCTGCTCTCCATAGCCCCTCAGATGATGGCAAATCAAGTTAGAACCCCCTACCCCATGCATGTATAGAATACCCAAATATCTACATTGCATATAAACATCAAAACAATCTTTGGTTAACAAAAGATGGTCTGCAAATAGGTCACGTAAACATAAACCATGCAATACACAAAATGATTGAAATATCTGCTATATTGTCAAACTCAGGGACAAATTTCCATATACTTGGTTTTACAGAAAACCACCTATCCTCCCATATTTCAGACAATGACATCTCAGTACCAGGCTACAATACCATTCGCAGAGACTCCCTTATTCCTAAAGAAACTGGTCTAGTTGTTTATATTCAATCAGTACAGTTCAAACGAGTTGAAAGCTTAGAGAAACTCCATGTAGAAACAATTTGGATTGAAATAAAACTAAGGAATTCCAGACCAATTCTTTTATGTTTTCTTTACAGAAATCCCGAAGAATAAGCAGAATGGATTGATCACTACACCTCAATGATGGATAGCGCAGATAAAGTTTATGATGATATTGTTATATTAGGTGATTTCAGTATTGATTTATTAAAACCTAATAACCATTGGATACAGGCATTTGAATCTTTCAACTTGAAACAATTGATAACCATACCAACTCGTGTCATACATATGTCAAAAACTTAAATAGATCATATATATGTTGTAAATAAAGAAACTACTGTAAAGATAAATGTACCACTCTCTGGTTACAGCGATCATTTTCCTATATCTCTAACATGGTCCAAAAAAGGAGTAAAAACTATAACTTACAGACATTTCTCAAGCTTTAACAGTAACATTTTCTACAAGATCTTCAAAATTCACGTTTGAGTAATATTTATCAAATTACTGATCCCAATATATAGCCACTGAATATTGGTATTCTGTCTTTCATAATGTTTACAATAAACATGCTCCGTTACAAACTAAAAGAGTTAAATACAAAACCAAACCATCGTGGCTTACTGACAAAATACAGAAACATATATATCATAGAGATTACATATTAAAGAAAGGTTCCAGAAAAGATTATAAGAAACACAGGAATTATCTAACTTCACTTTTATGAGCTGAAGAAAAAAAAAGTATTTTTGAAGAGCTTCTCAAAAACAACAGCGACAGCAAATGTATTTGGGAAACTATTTACCAGCTCACCAACAAAAGGTTGAATAAAAATTCAAACAGTGGCTGTGATATATCTGCTGATACATTAAATCTTCATTTCTCAACCGTTGCAGACCAGTTAATCTCTAAGGACAAATCAGAAGACAATGACTTAAAACACTTGAAAGCTTTTTGTGACAGTAAAATATTCAATCTTAACATTGAGATAGCGTCTATTACACTTACCAAAGTGTTCACTGCTTTAAATCGTCTAAAACAATCACCAACACGTGGTCTTGATGGATTAGATGGGAAAATTCTTAAACTATCCGCACCTGTTATAGCAGAAACACTTACATATATATATCTACAATCTGTGCATAAGTAAGAACACAACAGGCAAAAATCATTCCCTTACATAAATCAGGAAAGACCTCAGAACCATCAAATTACAGACCAATAACAATATCATCCACTCTTTCGAAACCCCATAGAGCAGCACATTCATAAATGTTTACATGCTCACTTAAACAAATATAATCTGCTACACCAAAACCAGTCTGGTTTTAGAGCAAATCATTCCTGCCATACTACTCTTGTAAAAATGACAGATAGATGGTTGCTTAATATGAATAAAAAAAGAATTTACAGGTGTATTCTTCATTGATTTTGCTAAAGCATTCAATGTTATTGACCAAACTACTGCTACGAAAGCTTGCAGTCTACAAACTATCTCCTAGTACCCTCACACTTATTTCATCATTCTTACCTGATAGACAGCAAAAAGTACATATAAGCAACACTTCTTCTAGTTTCCTTCTTAACCCTAGTGGCGCGGTTCCCGGAATATTCCGGTAAGGGCGGGTCTAAGCTGTGTGGTGGATCCCGGAATATTCCGGGATGACGTAGGTGATCATAGTTGAAAGCTTACTTTTGCTTTCAAAGGTCAGCCAATGAATGTTAAGGCCGTTATAGGCCCGCAGAAAGGGGTGAAGGTCGTTTGACACACACAAGCAACGAAGAATCTGATTGGTTAAGAGTGTTTTTTTTTTTTTTTCGGACCAGCCGAGATCGTCTTCAACAAAAATGGCGGCCAGCGTTTGCACTAGAATTTCTTCAAGCGTTTTTCGAGCTTTTTTACAAAATTGACAGCGAGGAGGAGTTTTAGAGGCTGGATTTGGTTGAAATAAACAATGAGAGAGACGATGAGGTAAGGATTGTGGAATATTTTTGAAAAACTTGGTAAAAATCGATCGTGATCGGACTGAATCGAGCGGTGCTAGTTTTGCTGGATGGACTTCTTCGCTACTCGGCATTTTTCGACGTCACAGATTGTTTTACTTTATTTTGACGCAACGAGGCTTCGAAATAACTGTTGTTGAGTCAAATCGCTATGCTGCTGATACTTTGCATCACATGAAATCAAGCGATCTTTGTATTTTTGTCAGAGAAAGCCACCACTTCGCACATTCCGCCATGACGGTCACGATGGCGTCGATCCTTTCGCTGAACTTTTCCGAGTATTTGGTGACGAATAAAGCGATACAAACTCCTTATTTTTTTAAAACTAATGTCAAGAAATAGTGTTTACCTAATCATGACATTTATGCACCGCAAGAACTTTGCTTATCGTGTTAAAATCGATCCGGGGCCCTGACGATGGAACAGTGATCAGTAGTGCGCACACAATTTTTTTTTATTTTATTTTTTTTACATAATCACTACACACTATTATAAAATTACACTCATTTAAAAGCATATTATCTGTTCTTTCCAGTGATATATAGCTTAACACATTTAATTCAGTTTTATATATCAATATCAAGGGTTGTTTGAGCCCACCCTGCTCCAAAACAATGCTAGCCAATGTTAATTCAGCCAATAGAAGTGAGGCTTGTTGCTGTTTATTTAGCGCTACTAGGGTTAATATGAATAAAAAAAGAATTTACAGGTGTATTCTTCATTGATTTTGCTAAAGCATTCGATGTTATTGACCAAACTACTGCTACGAAAGCTTGCAGTCTACAAACTATCTCCTAGTACCCTCACACTTATTTCATCATTCTTACCTGATAGACAGCAAAAAGTACATATAAGCAACACTTCTTCTAGTTTCCTTCTTAACCCTAGTGGCGCGGTTCCCGGAATATTCCGGTAAAGGCGGGTCTAAGCTGTGTGGTGGATCCCGGAATATTCCGGGATGACGTAGGTGATCATAGTTGAAAGCTTACTTTCGCATTCAAAGGTCAGCCAATGAATGTTAAGGCCGTTATAGGCCCGCAGAAAGGGGTGAAGGTCGTTTGACACACACAAGCAACGAAGAATCTGATTGGTTAAGAGTGTATTTTTTAATTTTTTCGGACCAGCCGAGATCGTCTTCAACAAAAATGGCGGCCAGCATTTGCACTAGAATTTCTTCAAGCGTTTTTCGAGCTATTTTTACAATATTGACAGCGAGGAGGAGTTTTAGAGGCTGGATTTGGTTGAAATAAACAATGAGAGAGACGATGAGATAAGGATTGTGGAATATTTTTGAAAAACTTGGTAAAAATCGATCGCGATCGGACTGAATCGAGCGGTGCTAGTTTTGCTTGATGGACTTCTTCGCTACTCTGCGATTTCGACGTCACAGATTGTTTTCCTTTATTTTGACACAACAAGGCTTCGAAATAACTGTTGTTGAGTCAAATCGCTATGCTGCTGAGTACTTTGCATCACATGAAATCAAGTGATCTTTGTATTTTCATCATAGAAAGCTACCACTTCGCACATTCCACCATGACGGTCGCGATGGCGTCGATCTTGTCGCTGAACTTTTTCGAGTATTTGGTGACCGATAAAGCGATACAAACTCCTTATTTTTTCAAAACTAATGTCAAGAAATAGTGTTTACCTAATCATGACATTTATGCACAGCAAGAACTTTGCTTATCGTGTTAAAATCGATCCATGGCCCTGATGGTGGAACAGTGATCAGTAGTGCGCACACGAATTTTTTATTATTATTTTTTTTACATAATCATAAACACTATTATAAAATTACACTCATTTAAGAGCATATTATCTGTTCTTTCCAGTGATTTATAGCTTAACACATTTAATTCAGTTTTATATATCAATATCAAGGGTTGTTTGAGCCCACCCTGCTCCAAAACAATGCTAGCCAATGTTAATTCAGCCAATAGAACTGAGGCTTCTTGCTGTCTATTCAGCGCTACTAGGGTTAATAGCTTTGGTGTACCACAAGGATCAGTACTTGGTCCCTTGTTGTTTCTTCTGTATATAAATGACCTGCCATCGAGTATAAAAGTACATAATGAACTATTTGCAGATACAACTCTTGATACTAGCCACAAAAACCCTCTCCAAATATGTTGAAGTTTGCAAGAGAATATAAATATTGTTGCTGAATAGACCCAAATGAACCATATGGCCCTTCATCCTGGCAAAGTTTTTTTTTGCTGTTATCAACAAGACAAAAACGTCAAAATCTTAACATAAGTTTAACGTCTCTTTATATCAACGGTGTCCGAATTGAAGGGGTTTGTTGTCACAAAATTTTGGGGGTAACCATCGATGTCAGAATTGAAGAGGGTCGTTGTCACAAAATTTGGGGGTAACCATCGATAATAATTTATCCTGGTCAGTGCATATACATAATCTAACAAAGAAAATTGCCTCCAAAACCTACCAGTTAAATAAGATTAAACACTTTCTAAATCTCCATGCGAGGAAAATATTTTCTATTCATTTATTCAATCTACTGTGGATTATGCATCTATACACTATGGGATTTAGCCAGTAATAACCTATTCAAACCATTAATCAGTATACATAAACAAGCTGTCAAAATACTAATAAATAAGTCATCTTTAACATTTTCAGATTATAAAAATGTCAACATCCTTTCTCTCAAAACAAGATTGCTGTTTAATAAAGGTGTACTAATGCATAAAATTCTTCATGGTAGTGCCCCATCTTATTTGAGCAGCATGTTCAGCGAAAACAACTTTCGGCATAAAATTAACCTTCCTTTACCAGCTATTACTCTGTTCAAATCAAGTCTAGTATATTCTAGGAGCTGGTTTTTGGAATAGGCTCCCAACATTTTTAAAAAATGAAACAAAGTTTTCAAGATTTAAGATTGCTTGCATGATTATAAATATGTTTGACCATCCAATTTGTTTATTTACTTATCAATCTTTGCTTCTTGCCTGTCTGATTATTTGATGCTCCACCCCCCCCCCCCCCCCCCCCCCCTTCCCCCTCCATTTCTTCTCAATCATGTTTTTAATGTGAAACAGATGTAAGAATAGTAAGAGCAATGAGCATCATCATAAAAACGACATGTATTCTGTCCACCAGTCGTCATACTATTGACGTCTTTTGAGCACAATATCAGCTTTAAGCTTGCTGTAATATGATGATTGTTGTTCATATAATGTAATATGCTCTATTTGATAACACTTGTTTAAACCAATAAACATGACCATGAAACAGAAAAAAAAAATTCCCCAAAATGTACGTTATGTTAAGAGGCTAAAAAGAAAACCAACCAACAAACCAAACAGCAAAAATGACGAATCATAAAACCCCATGAGAAACATTACACCCACAACCTACAAACAAATCAGTGAGACTGAAAAGAAGCAAAAAATATTTAGACACAAAAAAACAACCCAACCAAAAACAAAGTCATAAAAAAAAAAAGAAGATGCTTCCTCTGGATGATGACACTATTCATACAGAAGTCATTCCTTCCCCCCCCCGGAAAAATTCAAGGGCAGACAATGCTTACAGTTCCAGCAGTGTCGAGGATTTCTAGCATGCACTGCTGACCATCCACCTCCACTTGCTGCAACAGACACACACCACACAGGTCAGACATCATCATCACCACCATACTTCTGCTCAGCAGGAGGAGGAGTGTGTGTGTGAGTGTGAGTGCATGTGTCAGTCAGAGAGAGAGAGAGAGTGTGTGTGTGTATGTGTGTGTGTGTGTGTGTGTATGTGTATGTGTGTGTGTATGTGTGTGTGAGTGCATGTGACATTGAGGCAGTGGTTTTCAGTTTCATTTTTTGATCCTCTAAGAAGAAGGTTAGCACTTGACTAATCTCTTTTACAGTCATGCATCCACACACACCACAAATGAAGGCAAAAATTTAACAATATAAAAACACTAAAAAAACACACATGTGCACACAAGCACACACACTGACACATACAATGCATGTCCACACACTTATGATTACAAATTAATATCTGTTATTTGCTTTATAACATTTCAAGAAATACAAAGGATGATGAAATATAAAAAAAGGTAAAGGTGTTCCCATAACCTATGCGGTCATGAAGCGAGGCACCAGTGACCTCAGCTTCTCCAGGGGTCAGCATATTGAGGGCGGCGCCCATCTCCTCTACCTCGCTGCTTTACCTTCCCTGACCCTAGAGAGGCAGATACCCATTTACAGCTGGGGGAACGAGGGACCTCTACTGAAGCCAAGGCGCGGCGCAAATGGTCACCAATCTACTTGGTAACCACGCTCAATGTTGCTAAACCTTAGCTTGGGGAAAGTGAGTGCTCTGACCACTGAGCTATCCCGTCCCTGATGATGAAATATAGAGATGCACAACCACTGTAAAAGTCACAGCAAACAAAACAAAATTAAACTAATGTACAAAAAAATTCAGAACTGAAACAATGCAGAGAGGGTAAGGATGGAAAGGGTCTAAGACAGAGTGACAGGAAAAAAAGACAGAGAGAGAGAGAGAGAGAGACGAGAGAGAGAGAGAGAGAGAGAGAGAGAGAGAGAGAGAGAGAGAGAAGAGAGAGAGAGAGAGAATAATGCAAGAACTAAGGCAAACCTTTCTGTAGCTGTCTTCAATTGTGGGATCATATTTTTCCACGAAAATACCTTGTACAAACTGCACCGTCTGCAACACATTAACAGGACAAATAACAATCACTTGACTCATCAACTGACCATACGCACACCCCAACAAACCTTTATCTGTAATTCATATGCTGGCTGTTGTTCAGCTTGCTAATGTTTTTTTTCCCTCTTAATTATTTTTTAACCACCACCATGACTGGTCTTTCAAGGCAAAAGAATAACTAAAGCAAATTTACATATAATATATAAACTTCTTTGTTGAACACTCAGACAGCAACTACTGTTGTCTGTCATAGGAGCAAAAATGCACTGCCGCTGCTGTTAAGAGCTGACAAGTCAGGCCCAGCGCATCCAACTTCGGCATCTTAATTATGATCTCTTTAGACTTTCTGGAAAGAAGGCAGAAAGGTGGACCAAGAAGGCAAAAAATAGTCAAGAGAGTGAAAGGAAGAAAAGGAACAAGGCAGAAACAAAGAGAGGGAAAGAAAAGAGGGTATTCCTAACACAGAATTACTAGGAGGTGGGGATGCTATCTATACAAATGGGCCCCCAGCATCCCCACACAGGGAAACAAATGAAGAAAACTACGTCAAAAACCCACCATCAATATCAAACTAAACCACATCAAAAACCCACCATCAACGTCAAAACTAAACAACAATCAAAAAACCCACCATCAACGTCAAACTTAACTAGTCAAAACCACCATCAATGTAAACTAAACCACTAAAAAACCCACCATCAATATCACTAAACACATCAAAAACCCACCATCAATATAAACTAAACCACATCAAAACCCACCATCAATATAAAACTAAACCACATCAAAAACCCACCATCAATATAAAACTAAACCATCAAAAACCCACCATTCAATATAAAACTAAACCACGTCAAAAACCCACCATCAATATAAACTAAACCATGTCAAAAACCCACCATCAATATAAAACTTCCCACTCTTTGCTCTTTGAAAATCATTTGACATATTTCTACAAGGCTTCATCACAAAACATGCCCCCCTCCCCTTCCTATCTTCTCAATATTTTTCCAAATGTGTTAAACAGGTGCATCTCTCTCTGTAAAATGAATAATGAGCACTCCTTGCCACTTTATTCAGCAAGAAAGCTGCAACACTGTATCAACACAGTAGAGCAATCACTACAATGACATCGTAAACCAGTACACGTTTCACAAGCAGGGGCCAAGAGAATCAACACAAATATGGTTCTAAATCTGTGTTTTTTGTTGGTTCCAAGGGTTAGAGCTTTAATGTTAACCAATGATGAGATTTGTTGAGTATGAGACCGTTTTTACCTACTAATCAGGAGGAAGCTGTATTCCGACTTTGGGGATAGGATACAGTTGGGAACTGAACCCACTCATTTTACCAGGACAGTTGGGAGGTACCTCCCTGCTCTTTTTAACTTTAACCATTGTCGGTTCTTTTCACATGCACAAGTCATAAGCACACAGATTCAACTGGTTTAGAGTCTCCTCCAAAAGACCCGATATTCACTTTGATTTCCCCATCGAACTGGGAAAAAAGGGCAAGGCTGGGGGGAATCAAACCCAGAACCTCTTGGTTGACTTGTTAGGCAGGCGAAGGTCTACGCTGTCCTGCCTTCACCTTCCTTCTTGTACAATGTCAGTGTGGTCAGGGGTCTGAGAAAAGAGACTGACGGAAAGGAAGAAGGGTGACTTACCAGTGCACTTTTCCCCACACCACCACTGCCTAGGACCACCAGCTTGTATTCTCTCATGATTCCTGATCGACTCCTGTGCTCCCCGCCAAATCTGCACACCACACAAAGCACAACTGAAAGTCCTTTCTCTCCCCCCCACAATCTACATTAAATTAAACAAACAAATGAACACATAACTACCCACCTGTTGATGTGTACCATCTGTAAGTACTTTAAAAGAATACATCCTAATTGTTATACTGTCTAAATGAAAGAAAAAAGCTAAGATTGCCTGCCTCATTACTTCAATTTCACCCACAAAACCAAACAAAAAGCTCGGCCCACTTGTCCCTGCCCCTCTCCTCTACAGAAACGAGTAAAACAATCAATCAATCAAAAAGAAAAAAACCCATACAAACAAACAAAAAACCCTTACACACAAAATAACGAACTCAAACCTGTGCATACTCATGAATACTACTGGTTTCAGTATTTTTATGTCAATCTTCAGAAGTTTCCACAGTTTCAGTATTTTCATGCCCAGTGTGTGATGCCCATTTCAGACGTGAAAAAAAAAAGAAGCCATTTTTCTCTTCTATTCTTTGCTTTCTTCCACTGTTTCTGATTCCCTTAACTTCATTAGAACTCAAATTCGTAAGTTTAACTCTCAAGTTCTGAAGTTCACAAGTTCATAAACCTTTTGTTCTTCCTCACCAACAAGCAAATCTCTGAATAGGTTCAGAACTTCTAAATTTTTTAAAAATAAGTTTTCAAAGAGGAACATTTATCAAACAGGTGTGTGTGTGTGTGTGTGCGTGTGCGTGAGTGAGTGACAGAGAGAGAGAGAGACAAAGAAAAAGAGAGAGAGAGAAAGAGAGAGAGATACAATGACAATATTTTATTGTGATAAACTTTTAAAGCCCATTCACAAGGGGAGAGTGGGAAGGGGAATGGGCACAAAACACACATTGTAACTAAGAAAAATGTATAATTACTACAGCCCAAATGATCTCTATGGCAAGGGTTCCACGTCATGGTTGATAGAATTATGTTCAGATTCAGATAAATTATTGTGTAACACTTTCGCCCACTGCGAATGGGGGAATGGAGGGGGCTACAATAACATAAACCATATTGAGCTTTCTTGAAGACCTGGCAGAAGGAGTGCGGGTGAAAGGCGATACCAACAGAACGGCATCCCGCCTCGCCAGGATGCAGTTGTGGTACAGTCTGGCAGTTGCACTGGACGAGTGCTTGAGGCCTTCAGCCATGGACTGAATGAAGGCCACCAATGGTCGGGGGACTGGCAGGGAGAAAATGACGCGTGGTCTGGGTCCTTGAGTCCCGCCACCAGTCCCCCCAAGAAAGAGTCCATCATGGAAACTGACTCCAGAATCCTTCTGAGACTCCTCCCAGTCAGCCAGGCAGCAATCTAGGAGGGAGATTTGCCTCTGCTGGGCCCAGGACCTCTCTTGCAATAACAGGAGGTCCTCCTGCATGAGGGAGAGCCAGCAGTCTGGGGTGTATTCCAGGGCCATGAGAGACTTCCTGTTGTAGGGAGCTTTCTCTGGTCTCAGGAATTTTCCGCAAGTCAGAGCTCCAGGGAAGTCTGGAACAGAGCCTGGGGGAAAATCCTGTGGCCCCAAGCCCATCACCTTGCTCTGAGCCCTCCTCAAAGCATCAGCCACCATGCCCGACTCCTTTAGGAAGAAGGAGGCTGGGGCCGAGACAGGAAGGGAGCCTAAGGCGTGCTCTGCCGCAGACGGGTAGGGGGGGCCTTGGTCTCCTGAGCAGTGGAGACAGCTTCTGGCAGGTGAAATGCCAGGTGGTCCACTGCGTCTGAAAAGGAAAAGGAAGAGGGGGCAGCGCCCTCTTCTTCCGATTCTGGATCCCCCGACCCTCCAACAGAGGAGCCAGAGGGACCCGGTTCTGCAGCCCCGGCAAAATACCCCTGGGGAGGGAGGGGTCAGCAACTGGGGGAACCACAGGGGCAGGCACGGAGGCAGGCTGTGGCAGTGGGGGGGTGTCAGGTGCATAGCCCAGCCACCACGTATATATACCCTGTGGCAGAGGTGGGTGTAAAACCCAGAGCAGGAAACTGCCAGGGCGCTATGTAGGATGCCATGGGGGGCACCATGGACTGGGCCCATGGAGCTGCCCGATTCTGGCCCCACGTAGCAGAGGGTCCCGCCGGCCAGCCATGGCCCCCACAGGTTGAGGAGTACCCCATGCCTGAGGTGCCAGCCTGCTGTAGGTCACCTGGCATTTGCCATGGTGGCCATGTGCTCTGTCTGGAATGGGACAGAGAGGTTGGTGCAGGGGCAAAGGCGGGCAATGGGGCAGCCTCAGGGTCTGACGACCGCATTAAGGTTGCTGTCTCCCTTAATTCACCCTGTGAAGCAGGGCACAAGCTTTTTGACCCGATGTGCTAGTCTTCCTGTCTCCCAGGGGAGACATGTGCCTGTGTCGCCCTTCAGCTATATAGACTGGAGTGCGTGTAGCAGAGCCGGAGCTAAGCTGAACTTTAGGGGCGAGTACAGAATCAACAGAGCCCTAGCTAGGTAGAATACCGAATGGGGCTACGGAAAGACTGCACAAAGTCGAAAACTCAACAGAACCGCAGCTGAGTTGCGATGACAATTCCACAGGGTGGAAGGAATGAGATACAGAAGACATACAAGGAGGGAGAGACCAAGATGAAGAGAGAGTGAGGTTTTGGCAGCTAGGTGAAACAAGATGAAGAGAGAGTGAGGTTTTGGCAGCTAGGTGAAACACGATGAAGAGAGAGTGAGGTTTTGGCAGCTAGGTGAAACACGATGAAGGGAGAGTGAGGTTTTGGCAGCTAGGTGAAACACGATGAAGAGAGAGTGAGGTTTTGGCAGCTAGGTGAAACACGATGAAGAGAGAGTGAGGTTTTGGCAGCTAGGTGAAACACAGGTCTATGGGTAAGAGAATTCGGTGGACGAAATCTTAACCTTCGCTTTGCCACCCAAACGCTTCATATAAGTTCCCCCTTAAACGAAAACATACGCAAGACATCAAAGGCAAACAACAAAAATAGGTTGAATGCTAGAAAGAAAAAATATACTTATCCGCTCAGAGAGCATGAGGTGAGCAGGCAAATGGCTGCCGAGAAAAAGAGGAAGGTTCTACGCATGCGCAAGGCACTAGTACTCTCAAGAGTTGCGGTCTTTTCAGACTTTATTGTTTACCAGGCAGAAATGGCAAACCGCTGTCGCTATTGCATCAGTGAGCCAAGGTACAGTACGTGTAATTAAATTTAAAAAAAAAATACAGTGATAACTGATTGAGTCCATGACGAGGTTTCCGCGTCATGAGAGACAGAGAGAGAGAGCGAGAGAGCGTGTTGCTCCATATCTTTCTTTACTAGACGCGTGCAGTGTGGTGATTTTTTCCCCATGAAAATCGCCATCATGCTCTATCTCTCATACTGCTGCGACAGCGATGCTGTCCAAGGTCATGGCGTGTGCAGCGATAATAGCATAGTTAGGGGAGATTACTTTATTAACTTAGTATAGCAGAAGATAATTTCAATTTCCTTTTTTTTTTTGGGGGGGGGGGGGGGGGGGGGGGGTTGAAAAATGATGCATGAAATCATATTTTTGCATTTTCCATTTCTTTCCAAATATGGAGGGTGCACAGGTTTGCCAACAACCCAGTCCTCAGCATCCCGTCCTTCACATTCCTTCTACTTTCATTCAGCAAATCAGGAAAGGAATGAGGAGTTATTCTGTTTTGTGTGATCCCTCTATCACTAAAATCAGCACAACAAGAACAGATCTAATCATCTATACATGTATAATTTATACACACCAGTTTGTCCAAACACATGTACACCAATAATAACAGAACTGAAGCTGTCATATCCAAAATCAAGTCACTTTTTTTTGTTGAGGATCATCAGTAAGCACTAATGATGTGGGGGTTTTTCTGGTTAAAAAAAAAAAAAATTTTTACATCCAGCTTACACTGTAAGTGTGTGGTTTTGTGGTTTGACACAGTAGCGGATAGGTCACTTGACAACCCTTGACATACATACTATGTGCAAGAACACACTCCACTTGGGGAAAAAACCCCACAACCACAACTGCTGATCAAAGGACTGGTCTGAACCATTTAATCATCAAAACACAACCACCCTGTTTGCCACTTCTGACTGTCATTAAAGAGGAGAAGACCAGGAGGAAGAAGAAGAAGAAGAGGAGGAGAAGAAGAGGAGAGGTAGGAGGAGGAGAAGAAGAGGAGGAGGAGAAGAGAGGAGGAGGGAAGAAGAAGAGGAGGAGGAGGAGGAGGAGGAGGAGGAGGAGAGAAGAGGAGGAGGAGAAGAGGAGGAGGAGGAGGAGGAGGAGGAGAAGAGGAGGAGGAAGAGGAGGAGGAGGAGGAGAGGAAGAGGAAGAGGAGAAGAAAAAGAAGAAATACTCTGTACACAAAGCAGTAAATGTTTGTTACTTTTGTTTAAAACTAAACAAAGCATTATCATTCACAACAGGTATCATTTTTCTGAAGTGTAACAGTTAAGACATCAGATATAACTGCATTAAAAAAAAATCCATTCTAGTATGTTATTATTTTGGGTTTTGCTATACTGTATCACATCAGGTCAAAATGCAACAACAAAACAACAAAAAAGACATCACATTTAAAAGGTGACTTTGCCCTGAGGCACCTAGACAGAATCCTGTGATTAACATCCTGGGTTCAAATCTGGGTGTAGGCAGGAAAAACAGCCAACAAGAGAAGAGCACTCAGTGCTTATGATCTGGATGAGGCAAGGATTAGCCCCCCCTTCTTCTGAGTGAAAGAAATGAAGGGCTGAAAGTGACCATTCATCAGAAGTGGCTTCTAAAAAAACATGCTGCTGTCTACCTCTCCTTACCATTTCTTTCTTTCTTCTAAAATGTTTCTTAAAAAAAAAAACCCTGATGTAATACATTCCACCACATTATATATTTTTATTTATTTTTAAATACAAGAATACCCACATATCAAAAACAACAAAAAAGAAAAAGAAAAAAAGCCACTTACTACTAACTGTATTTTAGTGTTACCTACTTTTACCAAGAAAGCTTCTAGATTATTCTAAAAAGACATCATTGAAAATCTCACTTCCATCATCAGCAAAACTGTTATGATCACATACACAAGTTCTGGTTGGTTTGTTTATAAGTTTGTTTGCTCTTTTGGAATGAAGATTGTTTCCATTTCATTTTTTACTGCTACAAAATACCCAATTAATGCAAGTTCTACCAAGTACCATACATTTTTTTCTGAATAGTAGAATACCAAATGAATGAATTCAAGTTCTGACACTGCAGAATACCCAATTAATTCAAGTTCTAACAATACATACATTGTTTCTGATACAGCAGAATACCAAATTAATGATTTCCAGTTCTAACATACACCGTTTCTGACACAGCAGAATACCAAACAAATGAATTTAAGTTTCTACCATTATATTGTTTCTAACACAGCAGAATACCCAATTAATCCAAGTTCTACCATACATCGTTTCCTTCCAACTCAAAGGTATTCAGAAACACCTTCTTCACCTTGATCCACAAAACATGGCTTCTGTTGACTGGATACCGAGTAACTCTCCAAATTTCATGTAATATCTGACGCTTGTGTTTTGACAACAAACATAGCCCTTGTGCTGGGCAATCACTACCACAAAAAAGCAGATCTGTTCAGAGGGTTGTTGAATTAAACAGATGACTAACTCTCGTGGCAAAAACTCCCAACACAACCTTGTCCTCCTCAGGACACAGACAGAAGAGACGACACTGAGGAAATGTTCACAGTCAGCATGACTGCAGCAAAGCCGACGACTGATTCACGAATGATATTGTCACAGTGCTGCTGTCAAAGCAAGCTCTATTTTTTCCCCCTCTCCCTTTCTTGCAGCGGCCATAAACGGGGGAATAATCAATGTGTTGATTGTGGCCATAAAACGAATGGCATGTCTGGAGACCTTTCTGCCCCTCTCACTCCTCCTCCTGTCCATCTCTTCAGCACGGCTTCCCCTCAGCTCTGCATCGCCTTTCAAATCGGAGGGAAGGATTCGTAATGTTTTCTTCCCTCTTCCAATTTGTTAGTAATGATGTAGGCAAAATGTCGTAACACGATCTACTCAAATGTCAAGCGAAAGTCCTCAAAAAATGACAGGAACAGAGTGAACAGATCGTGTTGTACAGAGTAGCAGCGATCACAATCAATGGAGAGTTAGGGGAAAGAGAGGGGGTGTGGAGGTGGGGGTGAGGAGTGTGTGGGAGGAAGGAAAGCTGAAAATGATGGAGTGATTTTGTTGTTGGTGGGAAAGAGTTTGTACAATACTGAGTGTGTGAATGTGTGTGAGTGTCATCAGCATGTTACTACTACTACTACTACTCTGGTTTCTCTTCAATCTATGTGGGGAAGGGGGGAGGGTTGTGTGTGCATGTGTGTGTGTGTGAGTGAATATGTGTGCACGTGTGAATATGAGTGAATGTGTGTGTGAGTGTGAGTGAGAGTACTGCCACTCTGGTTTCTCTTCAATCTATGGTGTGTGTGTATATGTGTGTGCGAATGTGAGTGTTCTGCCACTCTGGTTTCTCTTCAATCTATGAGGTGTGTGTGTGTGTGTGTGTGCGCGCATGCATGCATGTATGCATGTTCCTTTATATTATGTGAGATTGTACGAATATGTGAGAATGTATACAAGTGAGAGAGTAACTTATGTGTGTGATTATGCATTATAATGATGATAATGATGGGATGATAATGACATTGACAACCATGGTGTGTGTGTGTGTGTGTTCGTTTTACATGCATGCTTACACATGCAAAATATGATTATGCTCTGTGGAAAGCCAAACATGACAATACTGCAGCAAAGCAATCACTAATTCATTCTTTTATTTCCGTGGATGTCCTTCCATTGTACCAGTCTCAGTATGATCAGTGTTACTACTGTTAGTTACTACATGGCCTGGGGAGAAAAGCTGAAAGGGAAAGAAGAAATGGAATGGGGGGGAAGGGTGGGGGGAGTAGTAGTTGGAGAGAAAGGAGGACAAAAAGTATAAAGGAGAAAGAACTAGAGTTTTTGTGCACATCAAGGAGTGTAGTGTGTTCAAGTGCACGTGTGTGCCATGCCTACTGGAATGTTGACTTGAGGTGTCTTCATGCACCCCAGTTTTGCCTCCCCGTGTTTGTGTTTGCGTGTGCATGCATTTGTGTGTGTGTGTTGTGTGTGTGTGCTGCATGTAAGCATGTGTTTATACAACTGCATTTATAGCATTCATGCATATGCATGCAAGCTCAAGCGTGCACTATCTATGCAATAGTGCATAAAAAGTGTAGCTGCTCTGCAAGAATGTTGAGAGCAAATGTGCACTCATGTAATTATACACATGCATACACACTGAAAACTCTACAGCTGGAGGTCAGGATTAGTCCTGTATAGATCTTCCTTCATGACTGAACCACCCAGCCACCCACTATCAACAATCACACACACACACACACACTCACTGAAACACACACACACTCTTTCTCTCTCTCTCTCACACACACACAGCTGGTGGGAAAGGCTGAGTGAGACCCAACCATCCTGGCAACTTACACTCTTCTCTCCCCTCCCATGGGGAAAAAAGAAGGGGGGGGGGGGGGATGTTAGTGATGGGTGGGTGGAGAAATGAGGCCAAAATGCCAAGGGCATGAGCCAGAGACCCAGCCAAACCCCAGCCTGCTATCAAAGAAAATAATGACAATGATCACCCTCTGAGTTTCTCTCTCTCTCTTTCCCTTCTCTATCTGTCTGTTTTAGTATTTTCACTTCTCTCTCTATTTGCCATCCCTCTCTGTCTGTCTATAGTTTTTCCCTTCTCCGTCTGTCTATAGTTCTTCCCTGCTCTCTCTTTTTCCATTCTCTCTCTCTCTCTCTGTCTGCCTACAGTTATTCCTTTCTCAGTCTATTTTCCACCTCTTTCTGTCCCTTCTCTGTGTGTGTCTGTTTTGGTACAGAGTCACTCACAGTTTCCCCTTTTCTCTGAGCATGTTTATACACAATAGTGAACACATGTATATATGTAATTCATGTATTGATTTAATGTGCGACTGTGAGTAAATGTTTGTAACCAGGAGTGCTGGAAATAAGAAAAGAAAAAACATCATCACTCACTGGACACGCAATTTATTTATTACATTTTATTCTCCCACCCCCCTCCCTTGCATTTTCATTATTAATATCACTCTCCCACTTTCCCCGCAACAGGGACAAAGCTGGGGTTTTTTGTGTTGTTTTTTTTTTTTTTTTTGGGGGGGGGGGGGGGGGTAAACAGGCACACAGGAAACCAGACAATGATAGATCAGATACAATGCAGAAAGCTTTTAAGTAACTGATAATTCAAGACTTGTTACACCTTACATTGATGACTTCAGAAGACAAAATTATACAGTCTTGTTATGTACAGTACAGTCAAACCAATGTTTTGATTTAAATGTCTTGAGACTCCAGTCTCTACGGACTCGACATTTTTTTTTTTTTTTAAACATTTGACAGTACACAAGTGAGGGGGGAAAAATGTAGTTTTGAAATATTCACACAAGTATTAGGCTACAGAATGTTTGGCATTGAAGAAGGACTAGTGCAAACCATTCAAGCACTATACAACACCGCAAGCAGTGCAGTCGTCCTGAACAATCAGGTCGGAGACTACTTCAAAACCACAGTTGGGGTCCGACAAGGATGCCTGTTATCTCCAGTCCTGTTTAATCTGTTCTTGGAAAACATTATGAGAGAGACCCTCCATGACTTCCACTCTACCATCTCCATTGGCGGCAGACCCCTCAACAACTTGCGGTTTGCCGATGACATTGACCTCATGGGCGGAAGTAACACAGAGCTGCAAGATCTTATGACCAGACTTGAGAACAGAGCTGGAGCATATGGGATGGAGGTGAGCTCGGAGAAAAGTAAAGTACTTGTGAACAGCACGAGCAACGCCACTGCTAAAATTTACATGAACGGCCAACAACTGGAGGAGGTAGACGCTTTTAAATACCGTGGCGCTACACTCACAAAGGACGGGTGATCGACGACAGAAATCAAAGTCAGAATAGCCTTGGCAACATCTTCCATGACAAAACTCACCACCATATGGAAAAGTAAAGAGATCAGTTTCCCAATCAAACTAAAGCTCTACAAAGCCCTAATTCAGACTATCCTACTGTACGGAAGTGAAACCTGGACATTGACTGCTGAAACAGCAAAGCGAATCCAGTCATTTGAAACAAAATGCCATAGAAAACTGCTGGGCATATCCTGGAGAGAACGAAAGACCAATGAATTTGTCAAGAGCCAAATAACACGGCTGGAAGGTCCACAGGATCCCCTTCTCACCATCGTCAAGAAGAAAAAACTGACATGGTTCGGCCACGTCACCCGCCACAACACTCTGCCAAAAACAGTGCTGCAGGGAACACTCGAAGGTGGCAGAAAGAACTAGTCATGGATGGACAACATCAGAGAATGGACCAGGATGAATGACTCGGCACTACTGCGCAGAGCCGAGGACCGAGATGGATGGAGGAGGCTTACCACGGCATCGTCTTTCATGTCTCCCCCCACGACCGCCAAGGTCACGGGTCTGATGATGATGATGATTAGGCTACATATACATGTACATAATTCCACAAACAAGATCCCCCCCCCCCAAAAAAAAAAAGAAAAAAAGAAAAAAAAAGAATACAAATGTACAGAAGTCTGCTATTTCCAATAATTGTCAGAATTGCTGTTTTCAAAACATGAGGCCTGTCATTTCCTTTCTGCCAACCATACTCGGCATACTGCCACTATAGTGCTAATAATGGGAATGATGACATTCACAGCACTACTACTAGAAGCCCAGAGTACTAGTTTAGTACTACTAGTACTAAGAACTACAAAACTACTTCTAGTTATTTTTCAAATTCAGCCAACTAAAAAAGTCACATCAGGGATTTCACAACATACAATAAAAACAGACCAAGTCAGTCATACCAGTCTTTTCCACAACAAAATGCCACAACAAAAGGATAAGATAATTAATTTGGAACAAACCAAGTCAGTCATACCAATCTTTTCCACAACAATGCAACATTGTTATCATCATAGATCCAATCTAAACACTTCCACCATTCTTCAAAGAAAATGTAGTGTATTCATGACACTTGAAGTGCTGTAAGTCTACACATTTTCTTAATCTTCAGGTTTCAATACCAACAGGTCATGCCAAGGACACTGGCCATTCATTCAGCTTGACTTATCATCAGCAGATCATTAAAAAAAGTGAAACACACACACACACACATATATTAAGTAACTAGAGAATAAGAAAAAGCCCTATAGGCAAAACAACATTACACTGCAGTTTTATACAATGGACATCCTATGTGGCAACACCCATCCTAGTGTTTACAATCTTAGTACTTTGCAGCAAGAGGGAGTCCTAACAGGTAACACAACACAGGGAGAAAAAAAGTAAGAAAGAGGGTGCCAAGGCTTGCCAGGGGGAAAAAGAAAAACAAGGTGAGTGGACAGGGAAAGCAGAAAGCAAGAAGGAAAGAGATGACAAGGAAAAGAAAGGAGGAACCAGAAACAGAAAGAAAGAGGGCAAAACAAGGAGATCACAGAGTTGAGGAATTCTAATTCATTAAGCCCAGATTGTTCAGACAGTGGGGATGCCATTTTTAGTTACTCAAAGAGCCCCCTGGCATCTTCGCTGAACGTAGGAAGGCTGGTTTACACCAATCAAAGAGAGAGGCAGAGACAGAAAGACAGTATGTGTGTGTGTGTGTGTGTGTGTGTACGTGTGCGCACGCGCGCACACACACATGCAAACAGGAGTTCTGTCAATTCACCCCTAGTTGACTGATATGAATGGAAGTGTGGGTAGCTAGTTTGGGAGGGGAGTGCAGGTACTGAATAGACAAGTTTATACCATTTTCCACCCTGTATTATAGTTTGTTTGGTGGTGTTTTGTTTTGTTTTTTTAATAAAGTTATATGTTAAAAAAAAAGGAAAGCAGTAAGCATATCAGTTATTCTATATATATATATGTTACTATGTATAATTTGGGCAGAATGGCTATCATTTGTTCTTTGACGTTAAGGTGTAGCACTATGTCATTTTAATCTTTCTTTCTTTCTTTAGACTTAAAAAAAGAATTTCTGCTTTTTACATAGATCTAGCTTTATAAATAAAATGAAAAGTATAGTACACACCAGATGAATGAAAAACCAAGCTGGTAATAATGATGGTGATGATGATAACAATTGATAATGATAATGTTTGCCCACCAAACTTGTCTCAAGGCCATTTTAGAAGGCATGCATTCAGAGACCCCCCCCCCCCCCAATAATATTTGAGATACGAAACCTGTTGTGCAGTTGAAAGTACTTTGTCCTCTCTCACTCTAAAGAAAGATAGATAAAAATGACATTGTGCTACACCTTACGTCAAAGAACAAATGAAAGCCATTCTGCACAAATTATACATAGTAACATATATGTATATAATAATTAATATGCTTACAGCTTTCCTTTTTTTTTAAACATACAACTTTATTTAAAAAAAAAACCCCAAAAAACACCACCAAACAAACTATAATACAGGGGAAAAAATGGTGGGAAAAAGAAACAAAAAAGTACAGTCAGTGTTAATACCACACCAAATCCCCTCCCCCCCCCACCCCATCTTATAAAAAAAAAAAGGAAGAAAGGTGGCAGGATGGTTTAACCTCTTAACTGCCCAGTGCAAGTGCACCCTATATGCTGGGGAATAAAATTCTTATGTACCACTGCTATGTTCATATCCCTCTTACTCAGAAACTACTACATGAACATTTCTGATCGTCTGCCCAATGACAGTATATATATTGTAGATTACTTCGAGGCAAGCTCAAATTAGTTAGCTCTGTGAAAATATATTTAAAATGTAAAAAATCGACCAAAAATAGGATTTCTTTATCACCACTGTCATTTTGAGTACCCCCGATCTCAATAACGTCAAACATAAGTCTAGGCCAAATCTCATTCTTTTTTTTTTAATGCATGATCACCTGAACCATACACGATCGTTTTCATCACTGTTAGGTAAAGCTACAGTTTTATTTGCCACTTTTACAGCTGTGTAAAGTTATTTATGCCTTCAAGAAGAAGTGTCAGCCATTTTGAACAAGAACTTTCCAAGCAGTCATGCATAAAAACACAAAATAAGAGCTAAAAAATGATCGTTTTTGCTACGGTTTTTGCAGCTGGATGTTGCCAAGCAACAGGAGAGTGATCTCCATTAATTTTGGAGTTCTTTCCCTTTAACTGTAGTCAAGGAAGCAGGCTTGTTTACTTCGGTTCGACACCCCGGAAATGTTCCGGGTTGTAAGGCGTATAGGGGGCACGTTTAGCCCCGGAAAATTTCCGGGGTAAGGCAGTCTAGTGGTTAAAAGACGTTTGCCGGCCAACAAGTCAACTGTGAGGTTGTGGGTTCGATTCACAGCCTCGCCCTTTCTTCCCAGTTTGACAAAAAAATTGAACTGAATGTCAAAGTCCTTCGGATGAGACTATAAACCAAGGCCCCGTGTGCGAACGCATGCAAGACATCTTGCGCACGCGTTAAATCCTGTTCCGCCTTTCGAAAGAGTAGGCCATTGTGTGCCGGTGGGAACAGATGACAAAATTTACAAAACCGCATACACACGGGGACTGGATGTCAAAAAGCAAATGAGTGCTTATTCCATTATCCTCGATATAAAAGAATAAATGAATAATACACCCAAAACAAATCAATAACTTGAATAAGCATTTTAAAGATACAAATTTACTGTTGTAATTCAAAAAATTTTCCTTTTCTTTCTTTAAAGAAATGCTTAAGAGTATCTGAAGAACATATAATGATACCTATAAATATATAATGTGGATCGGTGGTCTTGAGGTAATGCGCCTGTCTAAAAAGCAAAAAGTCCGGGTCGGAAGTGTGCGGTGGTTCGAATCCCGTTTCGGCCCGAAACTTCTCCCCCATCCATTAGACCATGAGTGGTGGTCTGGGCACTAGTCTTTCGGATGAGACGATAAACCGAAGGTCCCGTGTGTTACACATAATTATTCAGCGCACGTAAAAGAACCCACGGCAACAAGAGAATTGTCCCTGGCAAAATTCTTAGAAAAACGCCACTCTCATAGGGAAACAAATACAGTTGCAGACAACAAAAAAAAGGAAAAAAAAAAAACTGGCGCTGCTCTTGTGGCAACGCGCTCTTCCTGGGGAGAGCAGCCCGAATTTCACGGTGATAAATCTCGTGACTAAAAGTGGTATGAATAAATAAATAAATATAGCCTTGATAACAGATAGGGGGACTTTTTTTTTTTTTTTTTAAATTGAGACACCTATGCTTAATCAGCTGTATTTTCTTCATGACCATTTGACAAAGCACACTGCCAGCTGTCAGTAGCAGTTAGGCCTCTTTCAATTCACCTGACCTGCAGCTGTGTCAGGTTAAGATAATTTGGGAACAATTCTCCACTATATCTGCCAGCTTCACACCGAGTGACTAATGATACCCAACCACACAAATCTGATGGTTTACCCCCACGTGTAATAATAATAATAATAATACTAATGTATGGAATTTGTATACCTTCAGTCCAAATTGCTAATGCAAGCCCTGCTTCAAGACGACACAGACAGCTGGTGAGAATAACAGGTCTCTGTGGTAAAGTCACAAGTGCTTTGTCTTTGTGACATTTCTCAGGTCTATGCAGTTTCTGTCCAAAAAATTTACAAATGCTATGTCTACATTAGTCATTATGTACATAACAATTAATATCATAAGCAATAGTTTTAAGTGATCTAAGTGTTTCAGGAGATAACAAGCACCAATGCAACATGAGCTTACACCCTTTTACATCATGAAAAACTGAATATGATTGATTCAAGAACAACATAAAAATACTTCTTAGGACTGACCCCACCCCCATGGACACAGCATATATAGGGGCCTTTGATCAATCAAGTGTCTAAATCACATAGCCATGCGTAATGCTCTTCATCAAAATTGAAATACTTTAAAAATTAGCAGGATTAATGAAAACTGAAGAAGTTTTGTACTACGTACAAGAATCAATAACTCTAAATAAGTCTGTAAGTGTAAACTGTAATACTAAGAATTGGGTCTAAAACTGAGATTTATCTCCCTTATTCCACCAGACATTGAGCAGAGGTCTGGATTCTTTCAGGGTCAATAAGCCTTGCTAATCTGTCACTGATATTATTTCAGTGTGCATAGCATTAAAAAGGGTTTGAAGAAAAACTTCTTAACAAAAAACTGACCCCCCCCCCCCCCCCCCCCCCCCCCAATTGTATCTATATGATAGGCCTATGTGTCCCACACAAACACAATAGGCCTAACATTGTAACGAGGTAAATAAATTATACCTATCTATCTATCTACATATATATATATATATATATATATATATATGCACATGTTGGCAGGAACTGAAAAAGGGGGTGGGGTTGAAGTAGGAGGTGGGTCATCTGGGTGGTATTGAAGTTGGCTATGACAGTGCAATCTCAAACAGTCAAAGGTTGACCAATAATAACCAGTCTGGATTTTTTGACATGTGATGTATACATGTATGTAATAATGTATGTCTGGGCTTTGCTTCCTATCAATTTAGGTCTACACTCTGACATGAACGAAAGTTTAATACTAAGCATTATTTTTTTGGTTATTTTTAACATCTATTATATAAGAAAGCAAACAGTATACTATTGTATTAGGCTAAGGCCTAGTCCTGTCTCAGTATAGATCTGTCTCAAAATTGAAATAAATTGTGGGCCTAATGAAATAACGAAACTTATGCAAATATCACCTAAGCTTATAATTTTCATCACAGATAGACATACAGTGGTATTGACTTGCACAGATATATATATCTATCTATATATATATATACAAGCCATATAGTCCTAAGTGAGATGTTTTTGATGTCTGCCTATGAGCCACTAAACTAGCCTATCATGTTTAAAGCTGAATGAATCATTCACGAAATTTGTCATTATTGTCCCAGTCCACACGTAGAGCAGGGTATTCTTATCTACGATAATACCTATTCTCAACATTAAAAATCAAACTTTCCATCAACTGTGCTGTTTATTACCTCTCTGTAACTGGCAGTGAAGCGCATACAAACAGACGATGATGACAAAACCAAGTACTTTAGAGCACAATTTTGTCTGCTTTGGTATACTTAAAAGACGAGGGTGGAGCTTCGCTTGCTTTAATCTATGAGTGAATTTCCTTAAATCGGCTTTACAACAAAAACAATATAGAACACCTACTTGTAAATCAGTTACCTATCTCTTCGGAGAGATTGTAAGCTTTCAAAAAAGAAGACAGTATTTGCTATCAAATAAAAAAAATACTCACTGGTAAAAATTTTAGGTCCGCCGACTATGGTTTCTTTACACTTCCGGCAATGACGTCACGTAAGAAGCTCAATTTCTATATAAGGTCATCTTTCCCATAATTCCATTGCAACTTTTCATTTACTTCCTCAGGGTTGACTCAGCTCACCAGCACTCCCTTTCTCCCCACACAGTTGACATAGTTATTCTCTCACACACTTACTAACTTTGAACTGAATGGCATAAAAAAAATCATCAAGGAAATCGTGAATTATTGGAACTATAGCTTTTCTTCCTGTAAACGAATCTCTTATGTACGAAAATCGCAGACGGTAAGATGGAGATTGCTGAAAATGACCCTTAAATGCATGTCTTTATTCTGCTGGCTCAAGGACATAAAAAAAACCCCACCCAACTGAACCTTCAGCAGGAATTTAAAAAAAAAGACTATTTAATGAATGTTTCAAATCATGAATTGTGGGGTTTTATTTGGTTTTTTGCTTGTATTTACATAGCCTACACAACCTAGACATTTTAGCCAATGCAATTCATCTGAGTGTGTGTGATTTTTTTTAAAAATGTCACATTTGCTTTACCACATCTTTACTTTTCAACATAATATATCCCCTCTTTTTCTTCTGCTTTTTTGTTGTTTGTTTTTTGTCGTTGTTGTGTTGTGGGTTTTTTTTGTTTTTTATTTGGGGGGGGGGGGGGGGGGGTCAGTTTGTGTTGTTGTTTTTTTTTTTTTTTGGGGGGGGGGGGAGGTTGTTTTGTTTTTTGCCTTTCTTTCTTTCTCTCTTCCTTCTTTTTTAAAAATATTTTTTTTATTACTCAGCTGAATGTTCATGCACTGGTATATTAGTGGAAGATCCTCTCCGATTGAAACAAAGATTCGCTGGTTATCTATTTAGCAACTGGCTTCTTTGGTGTATTCAGTCAGTCATACATTCCTTAGTTTCTACTGCCAATTTTTTTTTTTTAATCATTCAAAAGTTACTGTATTATATTGCATTGTATTGTATTGTGCTGTATTGTATTGCATTGTATTGTGTTGTACTGTATTGTTGTTGTTGCTTCGATTTTATGTCTGTTCACTCAAAGTGATATTAGACGATGGGAAGGGGGTGGGGACTTAAGTTGATGGATGTATGAAGTGAAATGGATCTAATCCTAAATAATGTAGATAGCATACAGAAAAGGGCTAAACAATTATAACAACAAATAAATACACGAGAAATGCTAAGACAGTTTATAACTACGCGCGCGCGCGTGCGTGTGTGCGTGTGTGTGTGAGGAGTGTGTGAGTGTGTGTGCGTGTGTTGTGGTGTGTGAGTGTGTGTGTGTGTGTGTGTGTGTGCTGTGCGGCGCTGCGCGCGGCGTGCGCACTCGCGTGAGTGGGCGTATAATGCGTATAATGTGTGGTGTGTGTGTGTGTGTGTGTGTGTGTGTTGTGTGTGTGTGTGTGTGTGTGTGTGTGTGTGTGTGTCAAAGTCAAAGTCAAAGTCAAACTTTTATTTCAGATGGTACATTGAATAAGCAGTGCATGTGTGTGTTCTTCTTTAATTTAACGTCTTTTCACATTACGTGATATTAGACAAGTTGTGTGTGTGTGTGTGTGTGTGTGTGTGTGTGTGTGTGTGTGTGTGTGTGTGTGTGTGTGTGTGTGTGTGTGTGTTTTAATTAAGTAATAACTAACGAATGGGAATGCGAAAACAATAACATATAACATAATTAATCAAAAAGTGAAACTGAACTACAACCAACAGGAGTTTAAAGAAAGGGGCGGAGAATTCATGTCCTGATTTAAAAAACCGAAACCAAACCAAACCAAAAGGCATGCCCCTCACTACCGCAGAGATGCACCAGGGCAGGTTTCAAGGTGAACCCAGTTTCCCATCACAGTCTACAGGCGCTGAAAACTGTCCAAAGAGTTGTGTGGATGGCAGGGAGATACTGTTTCATTCAAACAGAATGTGAATGTTCGAGGTTGTTCTGCCACATACACAATATTTATTTTTCACAAATTCTGTCCGGAATGCATTTAACTTAAGTCTATTGATAAGACAAATGATTGGCCAGTGTAGAGATTTATCAAATCCATAACGCGAAGAAAGAATATGGTGATCAAGGATAATGGAATAGGCACTCATGTGCTTTTTATAACATCCAGTTCCCGTGTGTTTGCGGTTTTGTAAATTGTCATGTTCCCATCGGCACACATTGGCCTACTCTTTCGAAAAGCGGAACAGGATTTAACGTGTGCGCAAGATGTTCTGCATGTGTTCGCACACAGGGCCTCGGTTTATTGTCTCACCCGAAAGACTTATATAATAATATATCCAGCATCTTCCCGGTATCTTTTAAACATTTCTCCAGCAGGTACTTTCCATCATGCAGTATCTTTCATCATAGAAATAGGTATGTCCAGTATACAAGCGCACTGTGAATGCTTTGCTGCAGATTTCGCAGCTTTGTCAACTGTTTAATTGAAATATATGTTGCAGTGAGATGGTACCCAACAAAAAGTGATACTTGTATTTCTTAAAACTAGAAAATGTATAAGATGATTTATTTCATGTGTAAGATCTTGTCTAACTAAAAACCGAAAGCTTTTAAGAGATTGTAGTACTGACTTCGAATGACACCTGTACTGTACTGTACTGTACTGTACTGTACTGTACTGTACTGTACTGTACTGTATTGTGTTGTGTTGTATTGCATCGTATACCACTTTCAGTCCTGCCACAATTCTCTACATGTATCAAATGTGGACTGAGGAGTCCCATAAGGGAGAAGGCGTAGGCAACAAACGTGGCCCTATCTTCACTCCCATCCACCCCAGCTTTAAACAAGTGGATTGTTTCCCCTCTGGCTGTACATGTGTGTTGTCTTTCTACCAGATCAGAGGCATTGTCTACTGAATTTTGCCAGGGGCAAAGGACGCTGGTTGCTGAGTTCTTGGAATGACCTGCACTGTTGCTGGGGAAGGCTGCAGCAGACAGGTCAGTGTGCCGCTAGTCCACAGTCCGCCCCTGGGTGACCATCATGGTCCGGGGACTGCTGCTGCTGCTGCTGCTGCTGCTGACTGTGTGCAGCACGTCGGATCCTGGTTTAGTGTATCATCTGAAAGACTACTACCCAGACCGACCAGCAAAGTAAGGGTTGAGGCGGACATCTAACCCCCAACCTTTGACTTTCGCGGTAAATACATGACCACTGATTTGTGTAGAAACTTTAGTGCCACTAGAATATTCTTCTTCTTTACCATCAGTTTCTTCATTCTTCATGATTCTTATTTTTCTAGTTCTAAAGTGTTTTAAAGTTGTCAGACTTCCAATAATTTTCATATTCGTGATTTAAATTGTTAAAATTTGTTATTTTTAGTTCTTAAGTGTTTTAAAGTTCTGAAGTTTGCACAAATGTTCATCACCTTCTTCATAAGTATTACTATTATTTTAGCTGTTGATTGTTTTGAAGCTGTGAAATTTACAATAATTTTCTTCATTTTCATTTATTCATGATTTTAAAAAAATCTTTATTAGTTGATAACCGTTTTAAAACTGAAATTTTCAATAGTTTTCTTCACCTTTTCTTTGCGATTTTTTTAGTTGTGAACTGTTTTAAAATTGTGAAATATATACGATTACTTTCTTCATTTTTTCTCTCTCTGTGACATGCAAACAGGAAGAAAAGGGTGGCGCTGCTCTTAGTGTGACATGCTTTCTCCGGGAAGAGCAGCCGGAATTTCACGCAGGGAAATGTGCTGTGACTGAAGGCATGTATGCACGCACGCACGCACGCACGCACACACACACACACACACACACACGCACGCACGCACGCACGCACGCACGCACGCACGCACGCACGCACAGCAAAAGCTATTCCAGTGTGAAAAAAAGAGACTTGGTTGTCTAAATGTATATGAAGAGATGGTAAAATTTGAACGTTTTGTTAAAATATATGAAACCGATTTTTATGATGTAAAAGAAAATGTGTGTGTTGTTTCTCTGGCTTGTAGATGGGAATCAAACTGTTTTAAGACAAAATATGTTGAACATGTTTCATGCATCTGTGGCCATAGTATAACTTTTGATCATATAGTTTTATTTATATGCAGTATGCTGAAAAGTTACATACCTGTTCCTACCTCAGCATCGTTATCAGATATATTCAATGATATTTTACTGAAGTATAATTTTTTCAAATCATTATAGCACAGTCCAATTGGTTTATATTATGACTATTATGAACTTTAAAGTCAGTATCCTTCTGTGGTTTAGATTTTCTCTCGTTGGTTACGGTTACAAACCGTTTTACTCTTCTCAAGTTCTTGATGCCACGTTTATGAAATCTCTCTTTTCCCTCACATCTACTCTTCTTGGATTTGTGAAGGCAAGCCCTCTGCCTTTCATCCACAGCCACTCTGAACTTCCTTCTATATTTTCTGCATTCTTTTCTGAAAAAGTCCATAACATTCGCTCCAAACTGGATCAGACTCCTTTCCAGCCTGCACTTCCTGATCCCCAATTCTCTGGCACTCCTCTCCTTTTCTTTCATCCAACAAGTGAGAAAGAAATCATGACAATTCTGAAAGAAATGACTATAAAATCATGTGATCTTGATCCTATACCTGCTTCTCTTTTCACACAATGCCTAACACGACTTCTACCCTATCTATCTATCTATCTATCTATCTATCTATCTATCTATCTATCTATCTATCTATCTATCTATCTATCTATCTATCTGTCTGTCTGTCTGTCTGTCTGTCTGTCTGTCTGTCTGTCTGTCTATCTATCTATCTATCTATCTATCTATCTATCTGTCCCGTAGTCTGACGACCTTGGGGGCACCCTCAAAGACTCAACAACCAGTTCCCTCCATTCCTCTCTCTGTTCTGCCTTTCTCAGGGTTTTGTTGAGTTCTAGGCCTGTCCATTCGCTGATGTTATCCTCCCAGCTCTTCCTTGGTCTGCCTCTTCTTCTTCCTCCTTGGACAGTGCCTTGTAAAACTGTCTTTGCAAGTCCTTTGGATCTTGTGACATGCCCATACCATTTAAGTTTACGCTTTTTCACGATCGTTAAAAGGTTCTCATAGGGTCCAATGGTTTGCTGGATTCTGTTATGCACGCTTTCGTTGCTTATGTGGTCTTTGTAGGAGATGCAAGGAGTCTCCGAAAGCATCTCATCTCCACCGCCTGTACTCTTCTCTCCAAATCTGCAGTCAGGGTCCATGATTCACAGGCATACAGAAATATGGATATGACAAGGGAGCGCATTAGTCTGATCTTGGAGATAAGTGAGATATTTTTATCTCTCCAGATGGTGTTTAGTTTTGACAAAGCTGTTATTGTCTGTGCAGTCCTGCATACTACTTCTGGCTTGGATCCCTGGTCTGATACAATGGCTCCCAGGTACTTGAAGCTTTGAACTGTTTCCAGCTTCTGGTCATTAACCCTGATATCAGTGCTAATGCCGTTGGTGTTATTAGTCATCAGTTTGGTCTTCTCTGCACTGATTTCCATGCCGTATGTTTTGGAGGCCTTATTCAAGTGTTCTGTTAGGCTGGCAAGCTCTTTTTCTGATCCTGCTATTCCATCAATGTCATCTGCGAAGCGGAGGTTTGTGATCGTTCTGCCACCAATGCTGACTGATCCTTCATGATGTTCCAGTGCATCAGCCATGATTCTCTCAAGGAAGATGTTGAAAAGAGTGGGTGAGAGTAGACAGCCCTGCCTTACTCCAACTGTTGTTCGAAACCATTCTCCAATGTTGTTGTTGTAGTACACTGCACTGGTGGCCTCGCTGTACAGCTTATGTGTGTGCTTATATGTGTCGATTTTTAGAGGCCGTTTGATTCGCTAAACTGGCAGTTTATGATTAAAGTATTGAAATATTTTGGTTTTGGTAAATATATATTTCACTGGGTGACTACATTTTATAAAGATATCAAATCTGTAGTACAAGTGAATGGACACACCTTTCCTGGTCTTAAGCGTTAGAGGCTGTAGACAAGGTGATCCGATCTCTCCTTATTTATTTATCCTTTCAGTAGAAATTTTAGCCATTATGATAAGAGAAAATAACAATAGAAAATTAATTAAAATCAATTCAGTGGAATATAAATGTTTGCAATATGCAGACGATACACAACTGGTAAACGAGGAGATAAAAACTCATTTGAACACTGCATGTTAACATTAGAATCATTTGGTAAAGTATCGGGTCTATATCTGAATGTTAAAAAAACCAAAATAATATGGCTTGGAAGCAGAACATTTTCCAAAATCAGATACATGCCACATTTGCAAATGGAATAGAATCCCAAACAGTTTAAGATCTTGGGAATATGGTTAATCCCCAATTTGATGAACTGCGAGGAGCTGAATTATAATGAAAAGTTTGCAGAAGTCAGACATCTTTTTATCATTTGGATCAAAAGAAATATTACTCCAATTGGCAGAGTGGCAGTGTTTATCAGTGTGCATCAGCCATGATTCTCTCAAGGAAGATGTTGAAAAGAGTGGGTGAGAGTAGACAGCCCTGCCTTACTCCAACTGTTGTTCGAAACCATTCTCCAATGTTGTTGTTGTAGTACACTGCACTGGTGGCCTCGCTGTACAGCTGTTTGATGACTCTGATCAGGTTTGCATTGATGCTGTACAAATTCATGGTTGCCCACAAAGCTGCATGCCACACCCTGTCAAATGCCTTCTTAAAATCGATAAATACATAAGACTTCTACCCACTATCACGAAAATAGTAAACTCATCTCTTGTTTCAGGAAATGTTCCATTAGCTCTCAAAACTGCTATAGTCACACCTCTACTCAAAAAGCTTGACCTTGACCCTAACATTCTGAAGAATTATAGACCTGTTTCTAATCTACCTTTTATTTCTAAAGTCCTTGAAAAAGTAGTTCTCAAACAGCTCAACAACCACCTTCTCTCCAACAATCTTCTTCCTGAGTTTCAGTCTGCCTATCGCGTCAACCACAGCACTGAAACCACCTTAGTACACACTTTAAACACGCTTCTGACTCAGGGAAAATCTCCCTTCTCACTCTACTCGACTTATCAGCAGCCTTCGACACTATAGATCACTCAATTCTTCTCTCCCGTCTTCAAAAAACGTTCGGTGTTAATGGCACAGCCCTCACTTGGTTTAATTCATACCTTACTGACCGATTCCAGACAGTTGCAGTAAACAAGACTCAAATCAATAACTGCCAAACTGGAATGCGGAGTCCCACAGGGATCAGTTCTAGGCCCTGTTCTTTTCACTCTTTACACTGCCCCACTGTCACATATAATAAACCGTCATCAAATCAACCATCATTTTTACGCAGATGACTCTCAGATTCAAAGCAGTATTACTCCTGAAAATCTGCCTTCTCTCCTGACAAATATGGCCCACCGCTTTGAAGATATTCAAAACTGGATGACACAGCACAAAGTACAGTTAAATGCAGATAAAACCGAAGCCATGCTCGTAGGGACCAAACAGAAACTCTCTTCCATTACAACAGCTTCAACTGAACTCGGCAATACATCAGGCCCTCTATCCACTGCTGTGAAGTATCTAGGTGTTGTTATCGACAACACACTCTCTATGCAAAAATTCATCACCCAGACCTGTCAGTCCTGCTACTATCAATTACGGGGTATTAGTGCAATTCGAAAGTACCTGTCCACCGATGCAACAGCCAAATTTGTCACTTCTCTCATTCTTTCACGTCTCACTATTGCAATTCTCTTTTGTCTGGTCTGCCAGCATCACCTATCCACTCCCTTCAACGTATACACAACTCCGCAGCTGGACTAGTTCTCAGAAATAAAAAATCTGAGCACATTACCCCTCTCTTGCGATCTCTCCACTGGCTGCATGTGCCACAGAGAGTAAATTATAAGATCAGTACCCTCTGTTACAAATGTCTCCACA